>OX371224.1:298717537-299039137 GCA_947310385.1 Nephrotoma appendiculata | reverse complement strand
TAATTTACATTTTTACTTGGCGTTTTCATGTTTTAAATTGGTCAGTTATTCACGTTATACCATCATTTAAATTCTTAGAAGTTATTTAGAAAATTTTGTTACTGTTGGCAAAGTTGTTTTCTTATTTTAATGAGCTCCAATTATATAATTTTTTTTGATTTTTTGTACAAAAATATATTAAATTTATTCCCAGTATCATTAAAATTAATAACAAAAGTTGATGCGAATCATTCACCGTTTGCAAATTGCAAATTTTAATTTTGTTTTTTACACTAAAAATTAACACTGCAGAAAATAGCCGAAAATAACCTGCATTAACGACTAATTTTGTATCAGGTGGTAGTACAAAATTATGTTGATATTAGCCGAAAAATACATGTTATTGAAGTTAGCAGTATATTTTAGCCGAAAAAAATTTTAAAATTTAATTTCACATAATTCGAATGTTTAAAGGTAATATGAACTGTGTGAAGTTACACCAATTCGTAAATGGTGAATCCCATATTCATAACTTTTCGTATTAGGAAGCCATGAATTTGAGTTGTGGTGCTAATAATGAACCCCTGTGTCAAAAATGAAGACATATTTCTTGTAGCATAAAAGGGAAATAAACTAAAAGCTGGACGCATGTTTAGTGGTAATTTGGACTGAGTGAAATCACATCAATTTGTAAATAGCTGGATCCTAATAAATCAAATTTAATCATATACGTAAATTTAAAGTACAAATTTCAAATATCCAGCTATTTACGAATTGGGGTTTTACCCAGTCCAAATTACCACTAAAAATGCCTCCAACTTTTAATTTATTTCACAACGATGCTACATAAAATATGCCCTGATTTTTACGACATGTGTTCACTGTTAGTGCCACAACTCAAATTCATAGCCCCTTTATATTTATAAATATGGGATCCAGCAGTTTAGTCAAACTTCACCCAGTTCGCATTACCTTTAAATATTCGAATTATGTGAAATTAATTTTTCAAATTTTTTTAGGTCAAAATTTACTGCTACTTCAATTAATAATTCTCCGATTAACAGAATTTTGTACTACCACCTGATACAAAATATGTCGATAATGCCTGTCTTTAATTAAATATGTCTGAAAAATTCTTCTAAATTCAATAGCATTAATAATTAAATCTATTTGCCATTTATCATATTACGATTCCACCTAATAGTGTAAGTGGCAAAATAAACAAAAAAAAAATACAAGAGTAGTTGAAAATTCACTATGTTGAAGCACTTTGATCTAACCAATTTGAACCATGGCAGAAAATTAGTTCCGGTCTGGAAGACAAACTTATCGAAATCCTGATAAAAATTATGAAAAACCGACCAAGGTATCGAAAACCATTTTCTCAACGTTTGGCGGTACCTGATCCCAAAAACTTCTAATGAGCCTGCATGTCTGGATGGATGGTTGGTCACGCGAATGTTTTTATTGATAATTAGGAGATTTAAAAAGTGTTTGGGATCTCCACCTTAGCGGAAATAGATATCTGGAACAGGAAATTATAGTCAAAAACTACATAGTACCAGAATATTGATTTACAGCTTCTCCATAGATTCTTATAGAATATCATTTGAAAGGTTTCGGGAAATGAAGCAATTTTGTTATTAGCGCTTGAGTTGATAAATCCACTGTTTTGGTGCTGGTATTCACTGATTTGTTATATAATGAATAATTGTAAACCTATCAATGAAAAAACCTTAAAGAAAGTCACAAATTTAACTGAAGCATATTATAGTTAATCAAAAATTTGGCGTAAATTTAAAATAAATTTTTTCTCATTCTGATATGGTCATGTGTCTATGTTCCAAGATTTATGACAAAATAATTTTTTTTACCAGTAATTTATTTCACTGCCTGCAAGCTAATGATAAGTACTGCGTTTATCGCATTATTGCATGCTGGCATTTTTGTATAGTTCAGAGGAAGTAGCGCATTCCAGTTTAACTAACTTTTTTTAACACGATAAGTGAATTTTTATTTGAATTAAGCCTGATATGATTTTACTTAAAATAGTTTTAACAGTCTTAATTTTTCCTTTAACTTTGGTGCTGGTTTATGAATTTAGAAAAGGTGGTAACCCAAGATACAAAAAAAAGTGTTTCCGCGATCTACTAGACCTAAAATCGTTTTTACAAGCTCCTGCTATCTTAATGAATTAAGGTAAGATATGCAGTAGAAAGATAAGCAGTAGAAGAAAAGTATGGTTATAGTTTTTATTATAAATCACAACCCAACATCCGTCGAAGTTGCCTAGCTCCTACAATTATCAATGGGTTAAGATTAAGACATTCGAAATAATAAGTTACAATTTAAGTATGGCGCACATCCCATAATATTATGTACATAAATAATTATAACTAGCTGAATTACCCGGCGTTGCACGGGAGAAACTAAAATAACTTTGAATTAAGGATATTTTGCAGGTAATTTCTCAACGTCACTGTAGTTGCAATCGTATATAACAGGAATTCATCAGGTACTGAATTCAGTATCGGAAGCTTCACTGAAAGCATTAAAATTGAAATTTTATAAAAACAGTTTACCGATGCCCCTCAGGGTCCCAGCAATAATTTTACCAACTCAGACACCTTTCATCAACGTTTCATGGAAATCAGATGAATAGTAGAGGAACGCAAAATAATGGGCTCCTTGATTGCGATCTATCGGATTCGAAGATGTCACTAATTTCATATAATTCCTTTCCTAAACTCATTCCCAGGAAAAAAATAAACAAACTTGAAATTTTACGAAAAATTTGTACTGAGCCCCTAGACCCCCGGGGTGCAGCCCTAACTATTCAAGCGCAGAAAAATATCGAAGATTTTTCTGGTAATTTTGTTATCAATGATTTGACCAACGAGCATATGAAATTAAAGCGCATTTCATTTGCCCGATTATGTTATATACTTTATATTTTTTTTAAATCAATAGCTGTAATTAATCCGCAAAGTGTCTATTGTTGCTGGTTTATCAGCATAATCCGGTGACTTTAAATAACTCGTCTGAAAGGAATCGAGAGTTTTTAAATCTCTCGACCTTTGCAGCCAATTAATAATGCGTTCATCGTAACGCTTGGTGATGGACTATATTTTTTGCCTTTCTGTCCGGAGAGAAAACGAATAGCGCTGATGGTTTACCTACTCACGCTAAGTACAACTGCCAATGGGAAAAACATAAAACGCAATTCAAGGTTTATTCCACACACTTCCAATTATTGGCCTTGTGATTTATTAATCGTCATTGCGAATGCAAGACGAACCAGAAACTGAACACTCTTAAATTGAAACGGCAAGTCGGTTGGAGTCAATAGTGCGTCTTGTTCCATTGCATAGTTTTTTTTTGGTTCAGGTTGCGTATCATGAATACCACCGACCAGACCTTGAGCTGCAAAATATGCGGCAGGATTCCTGGCAAATCCATTGAATTAAGAAATTCAATTGTATAATTAACTTCATTTGGATCTGTAATGGAATCGATCGACTAAAACGAATGCAATTGGCCGGCGATTGGACTTTGAATTTTTATATTCTAATCGTCTACGTCCTTATTTTTCGTTGCGAAAATGGCTCGTTCGCTCAAACAAACATGGTTTTTGTGACTTGCACTAATATTCGGGAACACTTTAAAAAATAGGTGGTAACGAAATGAGGCCAGTTGAAGCATCAACCTGAATTTTTCTATTGTCAATGTCTAATAATTGCTTTGAAAACACGAACGCCGATTAATCATTTTGTAACGCGACTCGCACATTCGTTGTTAATTTGAGAGTTTTCACGTATCTCCACGAATTCGATGTTTTTAACCAAGCATTTATTTCATCAGTAGCTGTTGATCTTAGAATGACTGGCAGCGTTTGGCGAAAATCGCCGGCCAGCAATATCATTGTACCTCCAAAGAGTTCCTGATTATTGCGCAAATCTTTCAACGTTCGATCGAGCGCCATTGTACACTCATACCAAATGATTATTTTGCAAGTCTGTAGTACTTTCGCCGTTGCTGATTTTTATGAAATGTTGCACGTCGGTTTATCTATCGTTTGCAAATTAAGTAGCAATCAACTGATGCGCTGAAAAAAAATTTCAATTTTCTTCTGGTTTTCCGGAAGTTTACGAGTTTCCCACTCAGATTTTCCAAGTTTCCTCTTCTAAAAAATCATCTGGATCGGATACGTGCGAAATTCCGTACTAATCACAATTTTCGATTTTTCGAATTTTCCGACTTTTACGGTGGATTTTCCCAAAATTTTCTTTTGTAAGAACCATCTCCTGGAAATTAGGAACACATTAAATAAAGATCTTAAAGAGCTTAATCGAGCCGTTCTCAACTGATGCGCTACAAAAAATTCTATTTTTTTCGGGTTTCCGGAAGTTTCCGAGTTTTCCAAAAATATTTTCAAATTTTTCTCTTCTGAAAGACCATCTGGATCGGAAACGTGTGAAATCCCGTTTTAAAACATCAGTTTTCGGCCGATACAAGAAACACATTCTGCAAAGCGCTCAATTTCTGAAAGGCTGGATCAGAATGACGACTACTCCGGTTACAAATGTGCCAATAAAATACGACAGAGCTAAAATTAATAATAAGTCAAGGAGTGATCGAAGGCAATACTTTGAGAGTGTTCTCAAGACAACAGAAGGGGCTGCAGCAACCCGGAACATGAGCAGAAAATATCATTGATTGATATAAAGGGAACTGGAAAATTCATTAATATGCCACCATTAAAGATAAATCTAAATTGAATAGAAAGAACAAATATTTCGGTGAGAACATCACAAATAATATGCCATATCATCCACCAACCCAAGGCTTGGCAATAACACTTTCTAAGGAAGAAAATGTGAGAGAATGAACAAATGCATAACAATATAAGCAACGACCATCATGAATAGAACCTCACTGACAACCAACCCAACCCGAAATTAAGATAAGATCAAGTTGGCTTTAGAGTAGGACGAAGTTGCACAGCTTATATTAATAAAACACATTGATTCCAAAACAACATTGGAATCCACTGCATAGGAACGCAATATTGAATACACTTTGTGAATTTGGTATTCTAAAGAATTTAATCGAACATGTAGAAGATACACAAAGGGATAGAAATAAAATGAAGGCAAGCAAAGTAAATCACACTATTACAACCAAAGAGCAAGACAAGGAGGCGTACTCTCACCACTTAAGTGCTTATCATAGTACTAAATGCTGTCGTGAGAAAGTAAGATAGCGCATCTTTAAGCGAACAACATTTAGAATGTTACACAAAGTATGAAACACATTTGTCCTATCAAGCAATACCAAGCGGAGAATCAACAATATCTCTGTTACTGTATAGTTTCTAATCTTAGAAGCATATTCACTAAGATCAACAATAAGCAATAGTTATTTTTAAATAAACTTCTCAAGAAAATACTGAAGTGCTCCTTGTTGAGCAACTTGGCCAAACAAATCAAGCAGTCGTATCGGTAGAAAGTAGAAAGCGCAAGTGGAGGAATTTTGGTCACAAGAATAGGAAGTCATCGAATCACGTAACCAAAAAATTTCTTGAGTGAAGTCAACAAGAGAAAAGAAACTCTAACGACTAGCGTTTACGTATAAACGACAGCATCGTTCACAGAAGCGAAACATCTCGGCTGGAAATCAAAGCAATATCATCGTTGAGAAACAACAGGGTCCACAAAACATGTTGAGAATTCAACACGCAAAATAATCAATCTGAAATATTCCCAAAAACCTGATACCGACCAAAAAAAGTTTAATATTTTTAAATTTTCTATTTTGTCTGTTTCATATAAACCCTACAGAGGTAATTTAAATTATCAGTATTAAACAAAATCAGAACAGAGGCTTGAATTTTTATCGGTCTTTCGAGGTGGATACACCCGAATACAAACAACAGTTAAGAGAAACCAACAAAATTTTCGAGCGGTATAACAACAAAAAAAAAAAGAAAGGGTGTTACGAAATCTGCATGACACCAAGATAGAAAAGGTACAGTACATAGAGAGGCTTCTTTTGAGCTCAGAGTTCGAGTCACGTTAACGTTTATTCTACTTAATCAAAAAAAAAATATATTCAAAATCAGCTATGTTTTAGTAGAAATACCAAAAGTATCAGAGTATTTTGAACTCATGGAGAGAAGGTGCCAATCGTTAAAAGGAATGAAGAGCACAAAACGAACGCTATGAGAACACTAACAAACTGTGCCACTACTAAGAAGTATACAAGCCACTACAGTCAGCACCCAATGTTGGGCTAAGGCTTGTAAAGAAATTCACTGCTGAAGACAATGCGAGCAATTCCGAAAAAAGTCAACATACAAATTTGCATACGTTGCCTCGCGCGTCATAAAAAGGCCAGTTCAGATCGACATCGTGTTTGCTTGCAATCATAAACTTCTTCATTGCAACAATGTAGCATCTTTTAGCAAGAGTACAACTCAATCGCTTAGTCAACATTAAAGAATCTGATAGCTAAATAAAGATAGCTTTAGGGTTCCACGCCGCCTCAATATCATCAAAGGCTGCCAACTTATTGAATGCTAAAAAAAGACTACGTAAATATTGCAGTTAATTGGGAAATGTTGGCGTTTGCAGACATCCTATCAACATTAAACAATAAGACAATAAGATTTTCTGGAGATTTTCCCTATAAATATTGATGCTTTGATGCTTAATAAACGCACGCAACCGCTACCGTGGAACAACTTTAATATAAGAAAATGGAAGCATCTACAAAAATTACAGAAAGTCGATATCCACTAAAATTTCTCATAACCAACCGACGTAGGTATTGGAGCAAATATATATAGAGAACCACATTAGCCTGCTTCCTAGGCGGAGGAGCCTTATTACAATTGGCACAAGGAGGCAGCACTGCTTAATATGCAACAGTAGATAATCAGTTAACTATGAAAGTTATAAAAGTGACAGCCTAGAGGAAACGTTTTTTGTTGTGAAAGAGCTAAGGATCCCCAAGGAGCAAAGTGGTTTGAACCTCAGAAACTGTGCTTCTTATTCTATGGAAATTTTGGTACATATTCCTAGCAAGTTACATCATACGGGCAAGGTAGAAGATTAAGGCGAGGTATCAGATTAAATGGTAGCGTAAAAACCTTTGGTATCTTGTGGCATCGTCATCAACTAAACATAAACTATTATTAGCAAAATCATCTCAGGAACGTGATTTCTTTAACGAAATTCACTGTATTAAATTCTCAAGATAATTAGACAATAAAAAAGGAGACTCATATATTTGAGGCCTGTCTTATATAACAATGGAATACTTAGAGTGAATCGTCGACTAAAAAATTCAAATCTAACGTCTACCAGCCGAAATCCAATAATCTTGAACAGACACAACATAATATCGTAAGCGGGTAGTACGTAACGTTATGTTAACAAATGTAAAATGCCCCCACCATAAACAACGACAAGACTAACTCCAAGACAACAACCACATAGACAAGCAAAATATGTAGGGACAACAAATCAACTGACATTAGCAATATTCTTTATGCTGTGCTTCATTCTGGCACTTGCAGAAACCACCATTAAAATAAATCCTGTTAACCAGTCCATCGGGATGCACTTCGAGGTAAGAGGCAAGTTCAAAATAGTTGTGACAAACTGGATAGTAGTTGTTCATAACAACTTCTCTTCCAACTGGTAGGAAATCGAGATCTATAAAATAGCCTAGTATAGAACAAAAATGGCACCAAACTGAAGAAAGACACATCAAGATTGTTACGGAAGTACTCGCGGCTACCAAGGATTCAATCAGAAACCATGGAATGATACATGAAAAAATGAATGTATCAATAAAATTTTTGTCGCCCTTCATAGCATATTAAGTAGACTGTAGAGCTCTTGCTATGAAATTCGAAGGTTCCGGGTTCGATTCCTGGAGGTGAGAAAAACTTACGACTGGGCGTTTTTATTGTGTTATGTGTTACATTGAGCATTGTCTTATATATCTTAAGCCATAGTTGCAGGGCAGGTTTGAAACGCTGATACGAAGAAACAGCACGTCAAGTAAAGAAGATGAAAAAATAATATTCCGAAAAAAACTTACCAACAGCACCGAAAATCTCAGGTTATCACTACACACCAATAATAAAACATAGCAACACCCATACACGAACGAAGCGGGAAGTTAAATGTACCATTTAAAACTTGAAGAACAATAAGGCCACTGGAGCAGTCAGTATAGCAGCAAGCACACTAACACCAATAATCCAAGACGTGTGGAATTCTGGCAGAATAACATAAAAACGGAAAAAGGCATGGCTCTCATCAACACAACAATAAAGATACTCGCAATGATCATCCTTGACAGAATCTCAGAAATGAATGGAATTCGCCACTCTACATGCTTTTCGTCGATTTCGAATGCATATTTGATACAATAAATATTTACAAGATATGTATCGGGATGCTGGAAACCGAGTTAAATATAAAGGCAAACAGAATGAAAAATAATATAATACTCGAAGAGTAAGGCAAGGATGCGTATACATCCACCAATGCTGTTCCTGATCGTCTTGTAATAGCACACGATGGGGCTAACAAGCAAACTTAATGATCTAGCCTATCCAGATGACATGTACATGCTCATACACAAACACTCAGACATGCAGTAGAAAGGGCAATAGCTATCAGATCTAGCTCACGAAGTCGGTCTAAAAAAAACATCAGTAAAACCAAGACGATCAGACTCAACACAAATATAACCACACCGATGCACTCAACAATGTACAAATGAATTTGTTTACCTTGTGTTACAACTGTGTTGGTCGCAACCATCATCTCTTGTTTTTTTATTCACCTCAAATGTGTTATGAACGCACTCTCGACGTTTGGTTTTGTGCCCCATCGCATGGTGGCGCAGAGGTGAGAAAGAATGAGGGAAAGAGAGAACAATGCGCATCGAGTGTGTGCAAAGTAAAACGTTTTGGAAAAAATGTTTTTTCTTATATGTCTCTCTTTTATACCAACGAAAATTTGATATAAAGGAGAGACAGAGAAGAGAGATTAATTTCTTCTAGAACGTTTTACGAGTTGTGCGGCACAAGAATTTTTTCTTGTTGTCATTCAGTTTTGTGATTTTGACAAAAAAATAAGTTTTTGGTTGGTTTTTAAAATTAATTCAGTTTGTGATTTTCACAAGGAAATAAGGTTTTGACGCCATATTTAGTTTGTGAATATTTTTTTTATTGATATAAACTTTGAATAAGTTGTTGTATTATCTAAAAATAAAAAAAAATAAAAATAATAATAATAAAATATCGAATAAAGGTGGATGTTGAGAAAAATTAACGTATAACAAAGTTTTGTGTTTTGGTCGTTTGTGAGTTTGGTGCCGATTCAAATTTTGTTTGTGGCAAAGAAGTAGAGTGAATTTTATCGGCAATCTCTACTGTCGCCAGCCATAAAGGCTGTCTTACGAGGGCTAAAGTGTATGATATCCAGTTTGTGAGGGTACCGCAATTGAGAGCCTGATAATAGTTGAGGTAGTGACAAGTGGAACAACAGGGCAGAAATTTGTTTTGGCGAGACAACGCCCAAAATTTACGGTTCAAGTTGTTTTGCGGTAAAGCGAGTCAACGCCCAACATACGGGTGGCCAGGTGAGGCCACTCAATTTTATTTGAGGATTAAGGCGAAGGACGCCCAACATTTTAAGGCCCAACCGGGCAAAATATAAGCGGTTTCGGTGGCCAGTTGAGGCCAGCCGTTTGGGTAGTGCGGAGTTTCCGTCAGAATCCGACAACGGGGTAGTCAACAAGGGACCCCGCAACGCAACTAACGGTAGTCAACCGGCTATTGTATTATTTTTGGTATCGGGGAAAGGCCCCGCAACGCACGACCGCACAAGGTCGCATCGATACGGGTGGCCAGTTGAGGCTACTCTTTTTATTTTTAGTAACGGCGCAAGGCCGCAACCCATTGTATTATCGGGGAGATTTCCCGCAACACCAACGGCACCAAGGCCGCATCGGTGGTGTACGGCACATAAAGCCGCAACGGTCCGGGTACCGGGTGGTACTTGTGGCATGACGGCCGCACAAGGCCGCAACATTTCGAATTTTTTTTAATTAAGGTACTGTTTTGTTTATTTTTATTTTTTTTTAATTTTTTTAGATAATACAACAACTTATTCAAAGTTTATATCAATAAAAAAAATATTCACAAACTAAATATGGCGTCAAAACCTTATTTCCTTGTGAAAATCACAAACTGAATTAATTTTAATAACCAACCAAAAACTTATTTTTTTGTCAAAATCACAAAACTGAATGACAACAAGAAAAAATTATTGTGCCGCATAACTCGTAAAACGTTCTAGAAGAAATTAATCTCTCTTCTCTGTCTCTCCTTTATATCAAATTTTCGTTGGTATAAAAGAGAGACATATAAGAAAAAACATTTTTTCCAAAACGTTTTACTTTGCACACCCTCGATGCGCATTGTTCTCTCTTTCCCTCATTCTTTCTCACCTCTGCGCCACCACGCGATGGGGCACAAAACCAAACGTCGAGAGTGCGTTCATAACACATTTGAGGTGAATAAAAAAACAAGAGATGTAGGTTGCGACCAACACAGTCGTAACACTTGGTTGCACAACAACGAAAACTGGTGGGACAAAGGAAGACGTAAGCAAACGCATATAGAAAACCAGACACACAGTTAATATTTTGCACAAACGTTGGAATTCTTTTGTCTTGTCACGCAAGACCAAGATACGAATGTTTAACTCGTGTCTGAAATCGGTACTACTGTATGGGTGTGACACATGGACATATACATAAAATGTCAGAAAGAAGTGCCTTCGACGAATACTGAAATTCTTCTGGCCTAATACCATAATAAACATTGGACTGCATAGAACAGCAAATCGGTCAAACATAGAGACCGACATAATGAGACGAAAGTGGAGATGGATTGGCCATACGCTGAGGAAATCACTAAGTGATATAACGAGGATATCATGGGACTGGAACCAACAAGGGAAAAGGAAAGTGGGAAGACCAGCGATGGCATAGAAGAAAACACCGCTAGCTCAAGCAAGACAACTTGGAAAAGAATGGGAAGATATAAAAGCTGTAGCCACCAACCGAGCAAGATAGACTAGTCTAGTAGACGCCCTATGTTCATAAATTGGAGATACAGGCAAAAAAATTGCTGTGCCTTGCGAAGGATGGACATTTTGTCGTTTTCATCAAGACTAGCTTGGTACGGCAGCAATATTTTCGGCTTAAGTTTACTTTACATATACAGCGAGAAAATCAGGTATGCATAAAACATGAAAATTGTAAATGCAGGATTGTTAATCAACAGTTTTAGGAAGGGAAGCTACATTTTTCCGGAAAGCTACCCCATTTTCCGGGAAAATTTTCACTTCTAAAAAAATAACGTATTATTTTATTCATATAATACGTACAAATGTGTAATTTTTATAAAGAATTTGATATAGGATTGTGTCTTAACAGTTTCACGACAATACAAGTAATTTTTCCCGGAAAATTTATTGAAATTTTTTTTTTGTATACAACGAATTAAAATTACATTAAAAATTTGTAGCACTATCAAAAGAAGCGATAAAAACGATAAAAACGATAAAAACTCTTTGATATGTGCCTGCAAGGTTGACAAAGCATTTATTATTAATAAACAAAAATAAATAAGATAAAAAATAGTTTGCGTTAATTCAAATATTTAAATTTTAATTTATTCTGGAAAATTTGGCTTGTTATTTCTAAAACTTAAAGATACACAATCCTAGCGTAAAAATTATCAAAAAATCAACACCTTACCTTATTTTGAAAAAAAAATAATAAATAAGTGAAAAATTTTCCTACATTTAAAAATTTCTAAATTTTAACTTTTTACCTGATGTTCTCGTTGTATACGCAAAGTAAAATTACGCCATATTTTCCTCTGTACGCGCACTCTATGCATACGACTTGATGGGTTGACGTCCAATAACACTTTGACTTTTGCGTCAAAGAGACCATTTTATTTTTATTTTTGTACACATTTTAAATTAAATTAAATCAAAATACTTTTAATATCAATAATGAACATTGGTATGCAGAACGTATTTGTGGGACAATTTTAATCTATAAAGAAAAATAAACTGTTCGCAATTGAGTAATCCGATCCACAAAAATTGTTATAGCGAAGATTCACAAATGAAAATTTCCAGAAAAAGGCCAACATGAATGATCAATCGGCAATATTTTTGAACATATTTGGACTGCACTCGTTATTATAAATGAGCTTATGTCCTTAAAATGGAGTAGTCAGTTTACTGATAGCGAATTCTTTTACGTTTTTGATATAAATCAAATTTCCGATAGTTGAAAAGAATACGAAAAAAATTTGATGTATTTAATCGAATAGTGTGCGTAAACCCGAAAGGGATGCCGAAAACAATAACAAACCATTTTGATAAAATTTCAACTGACGCGTTTCACGTATTTGTCAATATTTACGATTGAGTATTATTTGTATAGGTTTTGCACTCCAAATTCAACCTTTTACAAATCATGTTCATCAAATTGCAAATAAAATTCACCTTTTTCCAAAAGGCTTTAACCCTTTTCCACATCAAATCCAACTTTATTCAAATCATATTCACCTTTACTCAAAACATATTCATCCTTTTCCAAATCAAATTCACCTTTGTTCAAATCAAATTCACCTTTATCCAAATCATATTCATTGTTTTCCATTTCAAATTCAGCCGGTGTCGTTTGGTTGAATTTGAAATGGAAAAGAATGAATATGTTTTGAATAAAGGTGAATTTGATTTGAATAGAGTTAGATTTGATTTGGAAAAGGTTGAAAATGTTTTAGATATAGGTGAATTTTATTTGCAAAGTGATGAACATGATTTACAAAAGGTTGAATTTGGCAGTGCAAAACCTATAAATGATTAATTGTTGTTAGTTCATTTTCATTACTTTGTAACTATAGTAATTGCACCCAAAAAGCAGAAATATTATGAAATTTTTGGGTTTTCTGGGTGTTAGGCGGATACCAGTTCACCTCCAGAAGAAGTTACCAAGACGCAGCTAGTTTGAATAAAACATCGAACATTTTGGTTACTCAGTTAAGGTTAAATTATTTTATTAACTTGTTATTTTGACTGGCAAGTGATTCGCGGAAAGTGATTCGCGGAAAGTGATTCGCGGAAAGTGATTCGCGAGAAATTGGAAGCGCTTCGACCCCGGACCAGATTGCAAAAATTAAACAATAAAAAACTTGTAATCTTAATCTAGAATTTAAATACAATAAATTTATTAAAATAAATAGGTTCTGCTGGTGATATAACATTTCCGGTTGAATTTGATTCATAAAAGGATGAATATGATTTGGATAAAGGTGAATTTGATTTGGATAAAGTTTAATTTTATTTGGAAGTGGTTGAAAGTCTTTTGGAAAAAGGTGAATTTTATTTGGAAATTGATGAACATTCAACACATTCTGCATTGTAAAAGGTTAATTTGGAGTGCAAAACCATATAAATATGTGTATGTTGTAATTAAAATGGAAGAAAAAATCTACATTTTCATTTTTTGATGAACATCAAATTTTTTTGCTATTTTTTCCGCAAAAAGAACGCGAAAATGTGTTTTACAATGCGTTTTGCAATGTATGCGTCTAAACAAATAAATAACGTGAAATTGTTGGAAAATTGTGTCACAATAGCTTAAAGTGCACGAAACAAATTTTTTACTGAATGTATTCCCAGTGGCAAAGTGGTGAGCATGCTTACTCCAGCGGCCGGAGGTCCTGAATTTGATTCCCGGTGGTGACAAGGAAAAAATATTACCACTGGTTTAGGAACAATGAACTAACCACTCACTATCCGAAATGAAAATATGATTATAAAACCTCAATGAGGCGGCCAAATTCCTTGATGGGATATAGTGCAGAGAGAGATAGAGAGTATTCAGTGAAAATGTATTTCGAGAACTTCAATAATAAAATTCAATAATTTATAAACGATGAGGATGTTAGTCTTTCAATTGAAACAATTGACTTTGACAGATATAATTACCCTTTATATACCAATAAACTACTTTACGAACTTTGGCCTACTGCCATACAAATTAATTTACCCATGAATGATTGTCACGAATTTTTTCAAAAATGTCAAAGGGTAACGGCTTACAATTTTATTGGTCAGAACTAAATTTTTTTAGATTTATTTTAGTATTATCTAGTAAAAATTTAAATAAAACTATATATACGTGTATTTAGGCGATTGAGGCCCTCAAAGTCAAAAGTATACATAAAATACATTTTACCGCGGTCACTATCTACAATTCGATCATTTTACCAACCATTCATTTATGAATATGTCATTAGTTGGTATCACCATAAAACAGGTTGAAGGGCAATTAAATTTCAGGTATCCAGGTTAAATATTATTATTTGGGTAAAGCACAAGGTAAACAAATAAAAATAAAAACGCGAATTAAATTATATCACGCAATATTGAACTAAATCAATCGAAATTTTGCTATCACTATATCAATTCACCCATTTCGTATATAAATATACGACCATATCTAAAATCAATTAATAATGATGACATCATAGATTCTAAACATAAAATACAAGAATAAATAACCACAAATAATATATATAGGTTTGTTTAAATAAAAGTATTCACTTACAATCAATTATCGACCAATAATAAATTAAATATTCCTTTTTTTGGTTTTTGTGGGACTTTTTGATGGATTCGTCGAATGAGAATCACACACAAAACCAACTTTTGTATCCAAAAATAACTATAAATATATATACACAGAACGAATTTTTCCACCAAATTAAATATTAAATTTCACCACTAATTGATATTTCACAATAACCAAAGAAATATAAAATTAAATAAATCACACCACTTGAAATTAAATATGTATTATTAAAATAAATAAAACACAACTACACACTCACAAACACTATAATTTATTATTATAAAACTGAGCTTTATATAAGTGTCTTCCGAAATGATTTATATTTCAAAAGCTCATCTCGTATACACAAACACTATATAAATACACTAATACGCATACACTATAAATCACTATATAATTAACTTTTTATATCCAAATATTTATTCATCACAATCATGTACATCCATAAATAATTTTATTATAATTAATTATTTGATTAAGATAATAAATTAATTTTAATTTTAAAACTAAACTAATTAAAATGATATTTCGATATCGACGTAAATTGTTGTTTTGGATATTAAAAAAAAAAATTTTCTTTATTTTCTATTTAATCAATAAACTTAAAGCCTGAGCTACATTTAATCGATATATTTTTAATGTGTGTGTGTAAGTATATCGACGTCAATTATGTACTTGTTTGATTATAATACCAAACCACTCAACCAACAAAACAAAACAAAAAATCACCACACGGTTAATTACGTAAATACATAATTAATTTAAAAAAAATAATTATTTAAGCTTTTATCAATGAAATTAAGCTTTTCGAACTGTAATAATACTTTCACTTTAACACAACACTAGACACTATTTACACCGAATACGCGCGATCAAAATACACCATTATCACTTTTTTGATACTATAAAAGTTTAAAGCTCACGCAAAACACACAATTTAGAACCCGCAAAAAATTTATTATTTCAACAACAAAACAGATTTTGTATTGTCCACGACGACAACGCAATGAAGACTGAAAAATACCGTAATCAAAATAAATTGGAAAAATTCTGTTCGTAATACAAGACAAAAAAGGGAAACTCTGGTTTTTCTGGTATATTTTTCTCTCTTTATTTTAATTTATTTTTGGTTTCAGCTATATAAAGTTGTGCGATGAGTATTTGCTATAAAAATTTATTTTATCTCGTCGCTCTCCTGATATTTTATTGAAGTATATTAGGGGAAATATTGTTGTCGTCATGCAAATAATCGTACTTTGCAAAAATAATGTTTTAGTACAGTGAAGCACATAAGCAGCTCGACAGAACTATTTTAAAAATTAAATTAAATTTTTGTTGTGATTCCACGAAGAATGTTGAAAAGTTATTGTTAACGCTTCGAAATTGCTTCCGAATTGTTAATAATTTTTTAGTACTTAAATTCTGTGGTTTGTAGATTCACAAAAAAAATTTAGGTTACCACGGATGAGGCCCAAACTAAAGCGCAAGTGAAAATATGTGAATAAATGATATACTTTTCAAAATGTTTGCAAAAAATATAATAAGCTCCTATGGTAGCTTAACTTGTGGTGAGCCAAACATCACAGCGCCTACCATTTCATAGTACAAGTTTAAGTATCGAGTTTCATCCCGATCAATCAATCCGTCTATGCCTTACAGGTGCCACATTTTTGTTAAAAAATTGTCTTTTGTTAAAAATCGTTTATTCTGCATACATTTTAAAAAAATGGTTTAGGTCGTTATTGACGTAAAATCTTTTAGTTGCTAAAAACCAAATAAATTCTATGGAAGCTGCTATTTTCGGTTTACCGATTTATGGAACACGTTCAAATGTAACGTTTCACCTCGATCTAAATCTGCCTTAGCTATAGAGAGATCAGTAACTTTAAGTTTGACCTCACGTTCAAAGTCCCGCACAGAGATTTTTTTAAGCCTACCTTTTTTTACTTCGGTGATATAGCGAAAGGTAAATCTGCAAAAATCTCAAGTTCAAAGTATTTCTTAATTCTTGCTTTTTCTGAAATTTTTCAGCATAAACGGAAAACGAATTTTAGCGGAAATTACGCATTATTTATGATTAAATTTCAGATAATCAACAAGGTCTACAATTATTGTAAATGTAATCTTTAATTTTATTTGAACCTTTAAATTTTCTTTGTCCTTTTTTGTGAAAGGTAAACTTATAAACATTATTGGATAAATATAAAAAGCTTCTTAAGGAAACTCCTACTTCTGTTGATGTTTTAGTCCAAACTGAAACTGTCTCGATCAAAATTAACTGGATCTCGCAAGTTTTGGAAAAAGCTTTAGTACTAAGTATCATTCTTCTTAAAAATCGGCCATTTCCGCTTAAATTTTGCAAAATTATTATGGACCGGTATTGTTGCAAATTTATATATAAACGTATAGTTATAGTCATTTTCTCGTATATGCGATATACTTTTTAAAATAAAAAAAAAAAAAAAAATCTTTTAAAGCTTCTTATATCCCGTCGACCGATTTGGACCACAAATCACTCGGATCTACCAAAAATTAATCAAGATTGCTAAACTTTATTTTACTATGTAAAAGAAAGTCACACTTTTGTCGCGATAAAGCTCCTTGAAATGAATTTGGTAAATTAAAATCTTGTCGACATATAAGTGTAAACCAATTGAAATTTATTTTTTTATAGGCGACGGATCACATTAAAAAGACCTATGTTTCGAGTGCTTCTAAACCTATGCGGACTTTATCTACTCGTGACAACACAAAATCCAATTTGCCAAGCTATTTCGAAGACAAATAAGACCGTTTGCTTCCTTTTCCGATTATTGTGGGGATACGGTTATACATGCGGGTGCTATTTTGGTCCGTTTCTGACAAAAAACTAACCGAACGTATTAATAGTTTATTCGTAATTCAGTCTAGCTGGTGAGCACCTTAATTTTTTTTTTACCAGTCAGTAGGATTGGGAACTATGGAGCTCCAATACATGGTATCACTTTGAGGACTGAGAGCAACTTTAATCTGCCGATGATAGCTTTTGACCAAGCCGCTCACAGGAAACCATTTCCAATTATACCATTAAATGATTTTAAACTTTTTCCAAAAAGCATAAAGTGTATTTTAAATATTTCCTTGGATAGAGTTAGCGTACAACAGTTTGTTCATTTCTACGATTATTAATTTCCGCTCCATCTTTCTGTACTGTTGGATGTGTTTGATTTTGAATTTGTGTATTTTAGAAAAAGGTGTTTATAATTTTGGGCCTTCAGTTGTAAAATTAAGACTATGACTCTCTTGGACTATGGAATGATTCAAGATAAAATTGGGCTTAGAGATTCGAGTGGGTGGTCCTGTGGGAGATCGACTGGTTTTTGGGAGCTTTGTAATCGAGGAAGATCCTCTAAGAGTTCTCAAGTGAGTTTGTCGAATACTTTCTCTCTAACCGTCTCTAATATTCTTGCACAACAATTAAAGGTGGTAAATCACCTGGAAAATTTCAGGTACGGTACTGTTACCCTTTACCATAGTAGTCATTTTGCACTCGAGAGTATCTAAGCTACGTTGGTCTGCGTAATGCAAAGTTAAACATATTGAAATTTTGTTCCAATTCAGAGGCGTATTATAAGATTGTAATGCGATAACCGTATGCAGTATAATTTTAGTTCTTATCACACTCAATATACTTACAATAGAATTTTACAATGTCCTTGAGGTGTTCATAAATTTTCAAAATTGTGACTATACTTTCCCGCCAAGAGCTTAATTCTCGAGATTTTTGAAGACTAACCATTTGCTACATCGCCGAAGTAAAATAAAAAGTTTCTCAAAAAATCTCTGACGGATTGACTGATCAGAGTGATCAAATTATTTTAAAACAGTTTTGTACACTTTTTCTGTCTTTTCTGGAATGACAGCCGAAATCAGACTACCAGAGGGTTCAGGCCACCCGAATTTGTTAGTTACTCCAGAATAGATAGGAAAATTGCAAAAAATCGTCTTGTTAGAAATTTTTTCATCGATATGTTTGTGTCAACTAATGAAAGAAGTACGTATATGCAACACTATACTCCGGACTCAAATCGTCAATCAGCTAAGTGAACAGCTGCCGAAGGGACCACAATTGCAAATATCGGCCAATAAGGGTTTGGCTTCCTTATTTTAGGAAGCACAAGGTATTTTAATTATTAACCTTCTTGTAAAAGGAAAGACCGTAAACAGCGAATATTAGATGGCACTGTGCTGGGTTGGAAAGATAAAATAACAGCTTTAAATTCAAAAGAAAAATGTGACCTTCCTCTAAGACAGTGCACTTATTTGCAGACCGGAAAAAATGCTCCAGAGAATAAGAGGTTTGTAAAATACTGAAGTGATACCGAAACAAATATACAATTTAAGGCCAAAGATAAATCTTTCTTTAAAAAAGGCATAGAAATTTTAGAGAACCGTTGGAGTTTATGTATCACCCTTGAAAGAAACTATATTTATAAATAAAGTCGAATTTAAAAAAAAAAAATTAAGCAGTTCCCCTCGCGACTATTTGACCGGCGAGATAATCATTTAAAATTGCTACCTCGAATATAATATTTGCAACATTACCGACACCAAAAAAAGTAGTTCTCAAAAAATGTCGGACGGATTGACTGATCACTGATCAGAGCAAAACTTCTTTCTTAAGCTTTTCTCATTAATTGTGAGACCCTAATGATTTTTGTATGCAGTCACTCACCAGCTTCCGTAGGACCAGTTAGTGTTTTGCAAATATTTTGAAAATACAAATAATTTGATTCTAAATAAAATTTGCAACAATATTGACCCAGTTCGTTTTTCTAAAATTTAAGCGGAAATGCCGTTTTTTGACAAAAGAAAAATGTTTTCCAAAATATACAGCCAAGGCAGGTTGATTAATTCAATTGAAACTTCATAATTAAATTCTTGTAGATTAAGTTCCAAACAAAATTTGTTCAGATAAATGCAAAAAATCTTTATTTCACCAAAATTTGGCATCTCTACAGTCTAGGCGGATTGAATATTTAAAACTTCACACTCAAGCTTTTTCCATAAATTGGGATATCTATGCGAGATATGGTGACCATTTGTCTACCAATGACCCTATTCTGGCTTTCCCTGAAAATAGGGAATTGGGAATAATATTTTCATAGCATTTTTGTATAAATTGTAATTTTCTGGCCTACTGAGGGAACATGTTTGATGTTAATATTTTCGAAACAAAGTTAAATGGAAACATATATTTCCCTATAAAAATTAGTAACAACAAAAATTAGAACAAAATTTTCCCAAATCACTTTGTTTGGATTCGAAGGAAAGTTCAACACACAAAAGGACTACGAATTTTACATAAAATAAAAAAACAAAACTGTGTGTACTATTTGACAGGCGATTGTAAATGTCATCGATTCCCAAGGCGAATTTAATAGTCTTATTATTCAAGATGCAACATTATATAGTGACATGTAACGTAAAGATAGTTGATCTAAATTTATAAAGCTTTCTGTTATAATTTTATATCAGGTTACCTTCTGTTATAATTTTATATACGTTTTTTATAACACAATATTTTTTGGAATGTTGATAATAGAAAAAGAAATAATAAAAGTCACTTCTGCCAGAAATCTTGTGCTATCAAGTTGAATCTATGAACGAATAACAAATGAACGCATTTTTGTTACAACCAGAAATCAAAAGAGATACTCGGGACGCAATCCAACAATTGTTAAGTTTTCTCGTGCTTCAATGCATATAATTTCAAAATTAGGTATTAAATCGAGTGAAGCGATTTTTGTTCACATGGTACTGCAGAAATTACATCAAGATACCCGAACATTCTGTCTCCAATCGTTCTACGCTAACAAAATCCCATTATGGTGTAATTTAGAAAACGCAATAGAAATACGATTAGCTTCTCTTCCGTTAAATAATTCAAGTGATGCTAAGAAGCCATCTTCCATTTCGAATGCATCACTTTGTTCTAAGGAAGCATCTTAATGGAATAAAATCACGCCCAGTTCAGCGAATAAAAAATCAAATTCATTCCAGGTATCCAACTCAACATCAGTACAATGTCCACATGGCAAAGAATCACACATTTTACGAAAATGTCCATCGTTTCTCAAACTATCCGTACAAGAACGCAAAATAATAATTGAGAAACTTAGGTATTGTTTTAATTGCCTTGGATTCAATCACGTATTGCCAAGCTGTCCAAGTCAGAAAAATTTTGCCACATGCGGTGGTCGTCACTATACATTACTTCATTTTATGAAGTCCAATGACGGTTTTGCTGCATCATCACCTGTGCCTAACGCTCCATAACTGCAATAGTCCATATTCGTGCGCATAATGGTGAACTCATTCCATTCCGTGCTTTAGTCGATCAAGGATCACAAGCCACTTTAATCACCAAATCAGCAGCTCAACGTTTAGGCTTGCCCAAGAAAGCTATTCGCACGCAGGTCAATGGTATTTGTAGCTCTCAAACTACTCAAAGCAAAGCTTCAATTTCAATTGCCATCAGATCGTGCCACGACGACTGATTCGAATGTCACACATCGATGTAGCATCGATTTCACTGATTGGGATCATATTCAAAAGTTACCCCTAGCGGATCCACATTTTTCGCAACCGAGCCATATTGATTTGCTTTTAGGTGCCGAAGTGTATGCTTCAGTCCTACAACCAGGTCTATGCCGTGGAAAAATTGGTACTCCAATCGCTCAATATACTTCGTCGGGATGGATACTGTCAGGTGAGATCATTCAAACTCAGTCTGCGACCATTCATGTATCGAGCTTTCATTCTCAAATCGAAATAGATTCAATTCTACGAAAGTTTTGGGAAATTGAAGAAATCAAAACTGAAAAGACATTGTCCAGGGAAACAAGTGGTGTGAAGGTTAGCCTTGATTTCGATTTTATTTTATTTTGTATTTTTTTTTTTGTTAAATTGAATTATATACTTTTGACAATGGAACCGAAATGGTTCCGAAAGCTTAAGTTTAAATAAAGAAATTTAAAAAAAAGAGCTATACAACCGTTATTTTAACTTTTGGTGTGAAGAGTTCTTTCAGAAAACTCACGAACGTCAATCTAATGGTAAATATTTAGTCCAACTACCACTCTAGTCACATTACGATTCGAATGCAGTCATCGGTTCATCTTATAAAATGGTTTATGATCGGTTTCTACAATTAGAACGGTGTTTCCATCGAGATCCATCATTCCATTCAGCATGTTCCACAATCAATAACGAATATTTCGAATTAGGACAAACGGAATTAGAAACTGCTCCCTAGTCGGACTACAAAACCATCAAAAATAACGTCTCTTCATTTCAGTGTTGTTATTTACCACATCATCCTGTGCTGAAGACCACGAGTTCCACCGAAAAACTTCGTGTAGTGTTTGATGCTTCTGAGACGACGTCGAACAAGCACTCACTGAACGATATTCTATTAACGGGTCCAACGCTTCAATCAAATTTACAAACTGTCATCATCAACTGGCGTTTCTTGAAGTATGTTTTCACAAGTGACATTGAAAAGATGTATCGTCAAATCGACATGTATCCTCAACACACTCAATATCAGCGAATTTTATGGAGAGATTCACCCGATGAAAACATCAAAACGTATCGATTGAAAACAGTGACATTTAGAACGGCTAGCGCACCATACACCGCGATTCGTGTAATCAATCAGTTAGCTCAAGATGAAGAAAATAATTTTCCACTAGCTGCGTTTGCTATTAAAAATCAAATGTATGTCGACGACATACTCTCTGGACAAAGTAATATATTTTTACTGATAGTAATGTGCAACAATGTTGTCTCAAAAAACGTTTTCATAATGTTTTCATAACTTGTTTGTTTTTCAACTTAACAGATAGATACATAGTAATTCCATAACAAGTAATTATATAAACCACTGATTAGTAACTCATAACAAAGTAATACTAAACATATTTTATTTTTACTGATAATAATGTGAAGCAATGTAGTCTCAAAAAAAAAAAAAAAATTTCAATTTAATTTTGTTATCTTATAAGGTTCTTATCAACTAACCCATGACCTTTGACCCCTGACATTTGACATTTGACCCGACCTTTGACCCCTGACCTTTGACCCCTGACCTTTGACCTCTGACCTTTGACCCCTGACCTTTGACCTTTGACCCCTGACCTTTGATCTTCGACCTTTGACCCTTGATCTTTGACCTTTGACCCCTTACCTTTGACCTTTGACCTTGACTTTTGACCTTTGACCCCTGACCTTTGGCATTTAACCTTCAACCCTTGACCTTTGACCCCTGACCTTTGACCTTATACCTTTGACCTTGGCCTTTGACCCCTACCTTTGACCTTTGACCCCTGACCTTTGACCCTGACCTTTGACCTTTGACCCCTGACCTTATGTTGCGTGTCCTGAACAACAACAACAGCAACAAAAATATTAGAAACTACTTATTTCTTATAAACCGAAAACCAAAAAAAAAAAATAAAAGAAAATTGATTTCTCCAAAACATTATAAACCCGAATATTTATTTTATAAACAAAAAAACAAAAGGCAAAATATCAAAAAAAACTCCGAAAAAATAAATGACGTATGTCAGCGATATGTATATGTAAATACAATTAAATCTCCATGGTGATTCCGATTGAAAGAATCCTCATCTGGATCTTGTTCGCGTCATCATGGCTCTAAGGTAAAAAAAAACACAATGAGTTAGAATTATCACAAAAAAAACTTTTAACTGAAAAGCACAAATGGAAATTAAAGTTATAAAAAAAACATTATATAAATTATTCCAAAACAATTTTTGTTGATGTCAGTTGAAGTTTGTTTTATTTATTTTATTTGGGCGCCATGACATCGACACACTACTTAGGCTCCAGCTAAGCTACTAAAGCGATCCGGTCTGGGGTGGGTTGAAAAAAAATTGTTTTGAAAATGATGATCTGAAAATTAACAAAATAAATGTGATGGCTCACCTCACAAAATTCAATTTAGCGTTTGGTCTTGAATCTCAGTACTACGCATATTGCACCTCTACTACACCAGAACGTCCATTAACGCTCTTCACGTAAGTGCATCTGGTAGGCACTCTTCTTGATTAATACTCCGGCACAAACCACCTTTCAACGTCTACGACTTGATTTAGAATGTCAATACGTTTTTTTGTTGCCACTGCCACTCACACACACACACACACACACACACACACACACACACACACACACACACACACACACACACACACACACACATTAAAAAAATACTATTCGGAATAGTCCCGGTTTCGTATTATAATTGTACTTTCTTTTTTTCTCACCAAAACGTACGTACGTAAAAAAAAATTTATCCAAAAAAAAAATTATAGTTCACCAAACTGGTACACTTTTGTTACATACCACACTAATTTATACATACAGCCATCTTATCCCTCGATGACGTTGTTTTCGTGTGCGTCTCTGTGTGCCGGGTTATTTCTCCACGTTCAACTGGATGTGTCCGGGTATGCTGCTATCTTCTTTCTTCCAGTAATCGATCCAAGAGAGAAAAGTTTTTATTGACGCGACTTATATATAGTTCATTTCCAGGCACTGAACTGGAACTATTTTGCTTAATGAGCTCACCCCATAATATTCTGCAGTTTTTTGTTATCACCCCAATGAAATTTTAAGTTAAGTTTTCTAACAAAGTATAGATTGCATAGTGCATCGATAAGAAGTACAAACCCAAAATAAATAAAAATTGGTATTCCCCTAAACGACCACCAAAAAAAAATCTTATTGCAAAAAAAATTAAAAGTAAATAAATATTGTTGCTTCTTTATTGCAATTAAACAATAACAACAAATGTGATTATAATTCAAATAAATTTACCGATACCAACCATGATGATCCATTCAACCAGAACCACTAACGAAAATAAAAAATCAAAGAAAAATGTATCGTTACAACCTTTAACCTTTGACCTTTGACCTTGGACTGAGATGTCCCCATGGTTTGACCTTGGACTTAGGTCGCCCCATTACTACTCACACTATCAATTCGACTATCGAGCTTCAACAGCAAATCATCCAATGTCTACAATCAGCCGGTTTTGAATTAAGAAAATGGTCAAACAATGCATCACAAGTGTTATCATCAATTCCACTGGAGTATCGCGAGAGCAAATCGGATTTCTTAGTCGGACAAAATGGCTCGATTAAAGCACTCGGAATGTATTGGCACCCTTTAAATGATGAATTTCACTACAAAATGAATTTTGATTTAGAAACTGAGAATCACACCAAACGCACAGTTGTATCTACGCAATTGCTCGCCTATTTGATCCGTTGAGATGGATCAATCCAATTATTATAGTCGCCAAAATATTCCTTAAACATTTGTGGTGCGAAGGACGTGATTGGGGCGATCAGTTTTCACCCAATCTAGCTCATATTTGGCAATCATTCCTCGAGAGTCTGAACAGCATTAATCAAATTAAAATTCTTCGTTGGATACACACTGACAACGGGCAACATACTTTCGAATTACATACGTTTTGTGATGGATCAATGCATGCTTATTCTGCTGCAACGTACTTACGAATCGAAAAATTTCAGCGAATTTTCGTCCATTTGATATTCGCCAAATACAAAGTAACTCCAAAGCGGGCTCTTTTTGACGTATCGATACGTCAAAGCAACACTCTGAATTCCGTCCAATCAAATAACCAGTTATTTTTGGACTGATTCCACTATTGATTTGTCATGGATTGGAGGGGATCCAAACCGATGGAAAACATTTGTGTGTAATAGAGTCAATACAATTTTCGACTCCAGCAACATCAATAAATGGCATCATGTATCCACCACAGATAATCCAGCGGATATTACAAGTCGTGGTCTAACCGCTGGACAGTTGATCCATTGCGAACTATGGTGGTATGGACCTCAGTGGCTCAAAGAGAATGCTTCTAAACGGCCAAAATCGTTCCTTCCACCATTAGACTCCATCGAAAAGGACAGCGACTCAGAAATGAAGAAAATTTACATCACTGCAACGATCACTATTGATCCCTTAGAATGCATTAGTTGTCGCTATTCATCGTATATTCGTGTACGTAAAATTACTGCGTGGAGTTTACGTTTCATCAACAACTTTCGTGAAAAAACTATTAACCATCGAATCACTTCAGGCTACTTAGCACTTATCGAATGTAACCAGAGTGTTATTCCATTACATAAAATCGTTCAGTTTGAGGCATTTTCATCAGAAATCGCAGCCCTCAAACACCAACAGCCGTTACCATCCAAAAGTAAACTGAGTGGTTTGAATCCATTCATCGATCGTGATGGCATACTGAGAGTGGGTGGCCGACTTCGAAATTAGTTATTACCTTTTGCTCAAAAACATCCAGTCATCATTCTATCAACGCATCACTTCACAAAACTATTAATCGATCATTGTCGCCGAATTTGTTTGCATGGAGGTTTTCAACTTACATTGAACCAAATTCGCAAAACCAATTGAATGTAACATGCACGTCGAATCGTCGGTTTACAATTGAAAACCTGTCATGAATGTTTGGAAGTGAACCCAATATCACGTTCACAGTTAATTGGAGATTTGCTTCATGTAAGAGTTCGAACTACTTTTTCATTCTTCGCCACCGGGGTTGACTACGCAGGTCCGATTACCTTTCGAATATCAAAAGGACGTGGAAACAAATCGTACAAGAGTTACGTCGCCGTTTTTGTTTGTCTCAGTACGAAGGCAATTCATTTGGAACCAGTGAGTGATCTCATTACCTCAGAATTTCTTTTCGCACTATACAAAAATTCTTTGCTCGTCGTGGATTTTGTCGAGACATGTATAGCGATTGTGGCACAACATTCATCGAAGCAAACAATCAACTGAAATTAAAAGAAAATAATACTGTACTGTGTACACCCTTTGCTTACTTTATAAATGTTGTACATCTCTGTAATCATTAATATGTACATTATATTACATACTTTATGCTTATGTTCTAGTAAAAACATTTTACCAAAAAATTGTATTTAGAATAAGAAATAAATTGATTACTAATGTGACCATCAAACGATAAACATGTAATAAATTATAATTGGTCATTTAAAGTTGAAATTGTAAACTAATTATAATAAAATTCTCATAAAAGTGTAATAAATTATAAATAATAAAAGTTCTAAATAAAAATACTTAAAACTATATTCTAAATTATTAAATTCTTAAAACTAACCGCTCGGTTCACAACAGTTGGTGGTAGCGGCGAAATAAAGTTTTCTCAGTTTAATTAAAAAACTGTAAAAATCATATAAAAACACGGGACAATAAATCGTACGATAATTAAAATAGTAAAAAAGTGTGAACGTTTAGATCAATATATATGTATACTACGAGTATAAACTTTAAGTGAAATGAATAAGATGTTTATAAACGGAAACTGATTCTTATATGATTCGAAGTTTCGTTCGATTAAAACACTAAGTGATTCTTGTACAAAAATAATTAATTCTATACCTATGAATTGTAATTGTAATATGAAAATGTGAATTATGTACAAAAAAAAAATATTAAATGTAACGTATCGAGAATCTCATTACAAAATTTTATTAAGAAAAACTGCTATTTAGGTACTAAAAAAAAAGCGTGTGACAAAGCTGTGAATTATACCGTGTTTTAATTTTCCTTAAGTGAACAGTATTTTTGGTCGTATCATACGTCGGCCATATGCAACAAGTATAAATGCTCCATTACATTGTGTCAGTAAGTGCTGTAATAACTAAGTTTTGTGAATTATTAAACTAAAATAAGTTATGGACTCTGATAAATTGAATTTAATAAATCCTAGTATGTAATAAAACATAATAATACAATCGTTAAACTACTATTTAATAATAAACTAATGAAATAATAATAAAAATCGTATTAATATTAATTTAATACATAATCCAAACTAAAATTATTACAATACAAGTTATATAAAAACGGTTCCGTTTTACATACATATGTACATTACATTTATGTGTACATTTAAAAATCAATTACAACAATTTAAAATATCTGACACCGATAAATGAATTAATTAATTAATTGCTGCAGTGACGTATGCAACTGAAATTTTATCAATTTGGTGGAACTGTCGTATTATATCTTCATAAGCTTAGCTGTATTAAGCAACAAAGTCGAAACCGTTGATTGACAAGATTACAACAACTGAAGACTCAACCATTATTATCATTATGTTACATCGATGTTCTGTAAGTTCTTTATATCTTATAAATATTTTATTTTCAAACTTAAAATAACAATATATTTTTTATGGAAATCAAAATCTAAAATATACACATATAAAATAAAAATGAATATAATTAATCAAAAACAAACAATATTATAAATTAAAAAAAAATGATTTCATTAACTTTAAATAAATAAACCATTTATGTATATAAAAAATTATTATTAATTTACAAATCAAACATTTTTATGATAACTGAAATAATAACGAAATTATTTATCAAAAGTTTATTTAAATTTAAAATTACATATTATTACAAATAACTATATCATTTTATTACTGAAATTTATATTCTTAAGTCAATTATTTAAATTTAATTCTATTTTTACATTAAAATTTTAGTATATAATTTGAATTCAATCGTTCATTTCAGCAGTTAATTTTTAGGTTGAATATTAACTTGCATAAATTATTGTATGCATTCAATTCGGTATAATGTTTTAACTTATTAAACCATCTATTATCATGTTAGTTTGCTATTATTATGTCATCATCGAATAGTGACTCTAGCATCCTGAAAATGATGATGAAATAAATACTTCTACTACCTTCTTACATTTACGAAAAATTGCTATTGAATGCCAAAAGGTTAAAAGTAAAGTAATCGACATAAAAAACCAACTTCAACAATAAATTTCGAGGAACGTAACATTGATATTCGCTCAATTAAGACAGAACCCACATCACCAGAATCAGCTCAATTAGAACCAATTTCAATTAATATTTCACAATCTGAACAATCGTCTTCTTCAACCCAATCTCCAAACGAAATAATAATGGCTGAGTTTGATTCAAAATTTGTATTGAAAATAGTTCCAAGTTTTGCAGGTAATCCTAGAGACTTGCATAAATTTATTACTGCCTGCGAAATGGTTCATAGTGGGCTTCGTGACCAAGACAAGCCCCAATTTTTACAATTAATAAAACTAAAGTTATAGATGAGAAGGCATATAATCTTATGAAATACAAAAAAATAAACACTTGGGAAGAGTTTAAAAACTTGATCGAAGCAGAATTTACGGAAACGAGATCGATTGGTCATCTCCAATTGGAACTTTCCTGTATAAGGCAAGAGAGAAATGAGAACGTTAAGTCGTTCGCAAATCGTTTGGAATCGTTGCTACACGATTTAAATGAAGCATGTATAAAATCGCAAGGGCAAACTGCAGCTGAAACTATTCGTAGTTTAAATTCCCACATAGCCCTTAAAAGTTTCCAAGAAGGATTGGATAGCTCAATTAAAATTATAGTCAAAGCCTGTCGTTTTGACAATTTAAATGAGGCCATCAATAGAGCCATGGAGGAAGAACTAACATTAAAATATTCAAACAGTTCATACAATTACAATATTGTTGAAATTGTAAACTTTCAGGACATAGCATGGAACATTGTAATCGAAAATCGAATTTCCTAAATAATACAAATAACAATAGCCGTACATTTAATTCTAGAGCAATTAACTCTTTTAATATAATTTGCGCTTACTGCAAAAAATCAGGTCACAAAATTCAAGATTGCTTCCTAAAAAAACGAAGTGATTCTTTCAAAGCCAATCAAAATTACACTACCACAAATTTGAATACACCCACAAGTTCGGGAAATGTCATCGGACTTTCGAAGCCAGACAGAGGCGTTCCTTCGAGAGCCCGAAATCTTCAGAATGCCTCCAATTCGAATCAGCCCAATACAAAATCCGAAAATTTAAACAATCATATCGAATTTGAAAATAACACGACTGTAGTAGAATTACACAAAATTACCAATCCGACAAACTCCTTACATAAATATATAAATTTAGACATTAATATTTGTAAATTCAATCATATACCATTTTTAGTCGATACTGGAGCTGACATTTCTATTATTAAAAAATCAATTATTCATGAAGAAACTATTATTTATCCAGATGCAAATTGCAAATTAAAAGGTATTTCAAATGAACTGTTAGAAAGACTCGCCGAATGCGATGGAGCAGTTCAGTTACCAAACGGAAAAAACATCGAAGTGATATTCCATATAGTTCACGATAATTTTCCGATTAATGCCTTTGGTATTATTGGTCAAAATTTCCTAAGCGAAAATAAGTGTAACATAAATTTCCAAAATCTATCAGTAGAAATACCAAGCGAATTTGAAACAATTTCATTAAAATTATTACCTAATATCGAAATAGAAGTTTTAAAAAGTATTGAACTTCCATGTCGTTGTGAACAAATTATAACATTACCAGTGAATCTTCCAAATGATTTTGAATCCCTCACAAGAAGTGTCTCCATTCCATTTGTAAATTTATCAGACGAACATATTCAAATTCAACATTTAAAATTTATTATTGAACTTATGAAGGATTATCAAATATTTACCTTACAAAAAACTAATAACGAGTTAAACCAACGCATATCTATTTTAGAAACCTCAAAATTTTGACCATTTGAATAATGAGGAATTAAGTTCACTTGTGCCAATTTTAACCAACTTTAATGACATATTTTATCTAGAAGGAGATACCTTAAGTACGACTGAGCTATTGAAACATAATATACATACTCTACCAAACACACCTCCGATTCATGTTCGCCCTTTTCAGCAAGCTCATTCTACAAAGGCCGAGATACAACGGCAAGTAAACGAAATGGTAGACCAACTGATCGTGAAAGACAGCAAAAGCCCTTGGAACTTTCCCTTACTATTAGTGCCAAAAAAATCAACCACTAATGATAAAAAATGGAGGGTAGTAATTGATTACCGACGTCTTAATCAAATCACAGCTGATGACATTTTTCCTCTACCTAATATTTCTGATATATTAGATAAACTCGGAAAAGCCCAATACTTTTCCACTCTTGATCTCCAAAGTGGATATCACCAAATAAAACTTTCTCCTTCAGATTCACCAAAAACAGCCTTCAGCACTGACGAAGGTCATTACGAATTTGTTTGTATGCCGTTTGGGCTCAAGGGTGCCCTGCGACATTTCAACGAATGATCAACAGTGTACTTAGCGGATTAAATAATATAAAATGCCTTGCTTATTTAGACGACGTCGTTGTTTTTGGCACGACACTTTTAGAACATAACAACCGTTTAATAGACGTATTTAACCGATTTCGGGAATACAATTTAAAAATAAACCCCTATAAATGCCAATTTTTAAGGCAAAAAATAAAATATCTCGGGCATGTGGTTACCCCGAATGGAATGATGCCGGATGAAGGAAAAATAACAGCAGTAAAGAAATTCCCAATTCCAAAAAATCAATCTGAAATAAAATCTTTTCTCGGATTAGCGGGATACTATCGTAAATTTATACCACATTTTTCTAGCATTGCTAATCCACTCACGAACTTATTAAAAAAAATTTACCATTTAATTGGACCACAGATTGCCAGGCCGCTTTTGAATCATTGAAAGATTTGCTCATTAATTTCCCTATTCTGCGAATGCCTGATTTTACAAAACCTTTCAAATTGACATGCGATGCCAGTAATATTTTCTTAGGATCAGTGCTTTCCCAAGACGTAGATGGATTCGATCTACCTATCGCTTATGCTAGCCGTGTACTTAACTCAGCTGAAGCAAACTATGGGTGCATTGAAAAGGAACTTCTCGCTGCAATTTGGTCCATGTCACACTTTCCACCTTATTTATATGGACATAAATTTGTTTTAATAACAGATCATCGAGCGCTTTTATGGCTATATAAATTAGAAACACCAACCGCTCGACAAATCCGCTGGCAACTTTGCCTTGGAGATTACGACTTTACAATAGTTCATAAACCTGGAAATTTAATAAAAAATGCTGACGCATTAAGTCGTATCAAATTAACTGAATATTTTATACTTACTCGGTCAGATTCTAAGAAATTACTCGACCAACAACGGCTCACTATAAACTCACCCGAAAATCCAAACATAAATCATTCCGAATCTCATCAACATTTAAATAAATCAAACGATCAAAGTCAATTAAACGAAACTATTTCACATCATACTAGTTCAAATCCTTTGGAAGATGAAGGCTCCTTCCAAACTTTAAACCCCGATGAAAATCATCCAAATACAATAAAATTTATTACTGACGAATCGGAAATTGAGCAATTATTAAATGAGTTTCATGTGTCACCATTAGGTGGACACCAAGGCGTATACAGGACCTTCTTACGAATGCAAAAATACTATAATTTTCCAAATATGTATTCAAGGATAAAAAACTTTATAACAACATGTCCATCTTGCCAAATAAACAAACACGGTAAGAATACAAAGGAACCGATGAAAGTTACTTCAACTTCTAAAAAATCATTCCAAAGAATTTTTCTTGATATTGTGGGACCATTATCATCCTCGTATAATAATAATAAATTCATCTTAACAATGCAGGACGATTTAAGTAAATTTTCGGTTGCCCATCCATTGCCTAACCATGAAGTTGAGGTTGTTGCTCAATGTTTCGTGGAAAAATTTATTTGTATTTATGGTATTCCGGATGAAATTCTTACGGATCAAGGCTCCGAACTTATGAGCAAATTGTTTATAAATATCTGTAAGCTTCTTAAAATAAAAATCTTTCTACCACTGCTTATCACCCTCAAACGAACGGTGCACTAGAACGGTTTCATAAAACCCTACCCGAATATTTACGAAATTTTGCTGAATCAAATACTTTAAACTGGGATATTTTGTTGCCATATGTTACATTCTGTTACAACACTACTCCACATAGTTCCACTAATTATATGCCATATGAACTAGTTTTTGGGTTTAAACCTAATATTCCGTGCTCGATATCCAAGGAACCAGAACCTAACTATACGTTAGATGATTACTACCAAGATCTCAGATATAAGTTGCAAAACTCATTCGCTATAGCAAGAAATAACACACTACAGTCTAAAGAAAGGTCTAAATGATATTATGATAAATCTCTAAATCCTACAATATTTAAACAAGGAGATCTAGTATTACTAAAAAATGAAACAAAAAGAAAATTAGATCCAGAATGGTTATGTCCTTACGAGTTACTTGAAATAATTTCCCCGGAAAATTCGTCTATAAAAATTGGAAAATGTTTCAAAATTGTACATAAAAATCGAAGCCGCTCACTATGGCACATTTCAAAACAGGATGTAATAAAACAGGACATCACAAAACAGTACATGGTACACTAAAGTACATTTTACTAAACGTTAAGCTGGAGGATTTTTTCAGCTTGATTTGTTAAATATTTTTATTGAATACGTTTAGTAATTAGGATATTATCAAGTGGATATGTGCCTTCACCTAGAGTAATTAGACAGTATACTATATAGAATTATAATTGCTTTAAGTTATAATAAAATATCCCTTCACCTAACAATATATAACATTATTTTTATTTAAATCGCTAATACTTGATCGTTGCAAAATAGATCAAAAATTAAAATAAATATATAAATAAATATATCCCTTTTTAACCAAAAAAAATGGCTCAATATAAGTCCAAACCACACAAATGTGTGAGTAAAAACCATAGTATGTAATGGCGTTTTTGATAAAAAATTTCGATTGATTTGAAGTACAACCAACACAATTGTGTGTATAGTTATAGTGTTTTTTCGGGCGGAAATAAGTTTGAAAGGAATGCACGAATGTGTATGTTGGTTCAAAAAAAATACAAAAATAAATTTTTGACATGGTACTTTTCCGTACCCACACAACTAGTTATTAAAACCGTAAAATTGACTATCAACTATTTTGTGGTGTTCTCTTTTAATATGTACTGTTTTGCGATGTACTCTTCCGTACCATGTACTTTAGTGTACCATGTACTGTTTTGTGATGTACTGTTTTAATCGGTCCTGTTCCGTACCATGTACTTTAGTGTACCATGTACTGTTTTGTGATGTACTGTTTCAATCGGTTCTGTTCCGTACCATGTACTGTAGCGTACCATGTACTGTTTTGTGATATCCTGTTTTGTGACATCCTGTTTTAGCACATCCTGTTGTGAAATGTGTCGTTTCGTATGAGACCCGATAAAAAGAGTACATCACAAAACAGTACATGGTACACTAAAGTACATTTTACTGTACGTTAAGCTGGAGGATTTTTTCAGCTTGATTTGTTAAATATTTTTTATTGAATACGTTTAGTAATTAGGATATTATCAAGTGGATATTTTCCTTCACCTAGAGTAATTAGACAGTATACTATATAGAATTATAATTGCTTTAAGTTATAATAAAATATCCCTTCACCTAACAATATATAACATTATTTTTATTTAAATCGCTAATACTTGATCGTTGCAAAATAGATCAAAAATTTAAGTAAATATATAAATAAATATATCCCTTTTTTAACCAAAAAAAAAATGGCTCAATTTAAGTCCAAACCACACAAATGTGTGAGTAAAAAACCATAGTATGTAATGGCGTTTTTGATAAAAAATTTCGCTTGATTTGAAGTACAACCAACACAATTGTGTGTATAGTTATAGTGTTTTTTCGGGCGAAAATAAGTTTGAAAGGAATGCACAAATGTGTATGTTGGTCCAAAAAACATACAAAAATAAATTTTTGACATGGTATTTTTCCGTACCCACACAACTAGTTATTAAAACCGTAAAATAAAATTGACTATTAACTATTTTGTGGTGTTCTCTTTTAATATGTACTGTTTTGCGATGTACTCTTCCGTACCATGTACTTTAGTGTACCATGTACTGTTTTGTGATGTACTGTTTTAATCGGTCCTGTTCCGTACCATGTACTCTACTGTACCATGTACTGTTTTGTGATGTACTGTTTCAATCGGTCCTGTTTCGTACCATGTACTGTAGCGTACCATGTACTGTTTTGTGATATCCTGTTTTGTAACATCCTGTTTTAGCACATCCTGTTGTGAAATGTGTCGTTTAATATGAGACCCCATAAAAATAGATTAAAAAAATTTAAAACACAATAAACGAAATAAAATAAAATTAATAATTTATTAAATAAATAACTTGTTTTATAACATAAATTATACTCTTGAATTCAAATAATAAACTTTATAGTAGACTTAGAATTGATTAGAAAAACTTAGTATTGAACAATATATGCTTTGTTTGATATTATAGTTATTAAAATTTAAAACTTTCTGAATGAATAAAAATATTGTAAATAATAAATTTAAATAAATAATTAATTAATAAAATACTGTAAATTTATAGTAAAAATTTAATGAAACTAAAATGTAATTATATTTATAAGGAAACAATTTAATAACAAATTTAAACATGAATAAAAAAAAATTATACTTTAAGATACTCACAAAAGATTATCCATTGGATAACTTTTATTTTAAGCGGAGGGATGTACTGTGTACACCCTTTGCTTACTTTATAAATGTTGTACATCTCTGTAATCATTAATAATTATGTACATTATATTATATACTTTATGCTTATGTAGTAAAAACATTTTACCAAAAAATTGTATTTAGAATAAGAAATAAATTGATTACTGTTGTGACCATCAAACGATAAACATGTAATAAATTATAATTGGTCATTTAAAGATGAAACTGTAAACTAATTATAATAAAATTGTCATAAAAGTGTTGTATGTGGAAAGAGTGGTCGTGATGAAAAATCCGCCAATTAATAAAAATCGATGAAAAGCTGGTTGATGATTTGCTGCAGAACTATTGTGGTTGATGATGGCTGGAGTTGAATTTATTGATGGAGAAAATAAGTTGCACTATTGAGCTGCACACACTGAATAAACTGCACACACTGAATAAAAAACTTAAAACCAAATTATTGTAAAAAGTACTTTATTTAAATTATTAACACACTGTATTTATTATTTTTATAAAATTATAACTTTTCTGTTCACCAGATTATAAAGGAATGAAATTTTTATTTCTTAAAAACTAAATCGTCATTTTAATATGTAAACCAAAAAATTGTAGAAAAAAAAAATAGATTTATAGTGGAAAAGCTTTCTTTAAGCTTTAAATAGAAAACCTAAAATTCCCGGTATTATAGCAAATTTAAAATTATATTACGTTTGCGCACAATGAACCGATTTGTACCGCAAACTTCTATTACGTTTTTGATTTACATAGAAATTACATTTAATGACAGGTTCGTTTCTAATTTTTTTGTTGACATTTGTGTAAATAGTATTTAAGAAGGTAAGTACAAATTAATAGTTTTAAATTCAATATTAACTGTAACAAAATCTAATAACATTATTATTTTCAGGTATTTAAAACTATGAGCCTTAAGGCCTTAATAAATCGCAGCAGATTATGGTAAGTAACATTTTGGTTCATTAATTTATGATTTAATTTGGTTTTAGGTGAACGCGAGTGTTGTGGTGTGACATTTTCTATGAAAGTTGGAAATGTCAATTAATTAAATAAATAATGTTTTTGATTAATTTAATAAATGTTGTGAAACAAATTGGTGTACGTGTTTCATTGGAAAATTCTCACCAACATACTCCCGCACCTTAAGGAATTTTAATAATGAAATTACTTAACTAACTTAACTAACTTAGCAACTGGACGTTTCACCTCACTTCTGGATGTTTTAATAGTTGCTATTCGTATAATGCTATCATGTCCTGGATGAACTGCTATTACTTTGCCAAGTAGCCATTGGCTTGGATATAAGTTGTCCTCCCTGATTAGAACAACATCATTGATTTCAAGTTGGTCGGTTCTTGTTTTCCACTTGTATCGTTGCTGAAGAGACGTAAGATAGTCGCGATGCCAACGATTCCAAAAACCTTGAATCCGTTGCTGTATATTCTGCCATCTCGATAATTTATTTTGCGGTATATGATGTAGTGTTGGCTCGGGGATGACAGTTAAAGATTCTCCAACCAAAAAATGCGCTGGTGTAAGAATTTGTAGATCATCAGCATCATCATTGATTCTGCATAACGGCCTTGAATAAATTATTGATTTGATTTGAATGATGAGTGCTGTCATTTCTTCGAAAGTCAGATTGACATTTCCGATTTTCTTTAGGTGGTACTTGAAAGATTTTACGGTTGATTCCCACAGACCGCCAAAGTGAGGAGCGTGAGGTGGGCTGAAGTGGAAATTAATACTTTTCTGTAAGAAAAAATCAGTGATTAGTGGATTTGTTGATTGATTTTTTATTTCTTGTTTCAGTTTTTGTAATTCCCGATTAGCACCAATGAATTTGGTCCCGTTGTCGCACCAAATTTGTTCTGGACTTCCACGTCTTGACACGAACCGTTTTAATGCTGCCAAGAATGAGTCGGTATCCAGACTACTCACTACTTCTAAGTGGACAGCTTTAACAACAAGGCATACAAACACAGCCACATATGCCTTTTCAACTGGAGCGATTTTGCGTTTTGAGGTTTTGATATACATAGGTCCAGCATAATCTAGGCCAGCCTTAAAAACGGTCGGCTCTGCTGACATCGTACTGCTGGTAAATCAGCCATATTTTGATCATTTTTGTGGAACCGGTAACGAATGCAGACAGTACATTCCTTTATATAGTGCTTGATGGTGTACCTCGCTCCTACTATCCAGTATTTATTTCGTAGAATGCTTAGTGTTAGTGAGTTGGCTGCATGAATGTGATTAATATGTATGTCTTTTACTATGAGATTGCAAACTATATGAATTTTCGGCAAAATAATTGGATGTTTGGCCGAGTATGGTAAGTACGATCTGCATAGTCGCCCGCCTACACGTAATACTCCATTACAGTCTACAAATGGATCGAGGGAAGATAGCTGACGTTTTGTTGGTATATTTGATTTGTTGCGTAACTTAGAAAACTCGAGCGAAAATATTTTTTGTTGGACATTTCGAAGTAACACCATTTCTGCCTTATTCCTTTCAGCTGGATCGATTGAAATATTTTTGGATTTTCTCTGCGTACATTGAGTTGATCTGCAAAAACTGAGAATGTAAACTATTATTTTCCGAATTTTAAACCACGACGAGTATTTGTTTAGCAGCTGTTGTATTATCTCATTATCATCTGTGGTCTCGGTCAGATCGTGGCGACATTTTCGCTTTTCTTCTATAGGTATGTCATCCGAGTTAGTTGTACACTTTGATTTTGTTATATTTGATGATCTAACTCCGCTCGATATCACGTTTGCTGGGTTATACTTTGAATCAACATGTCGTGTTGCTGGAAGCGAACTACCTAGTAGTTGTGTTTATTTTGTAAAAGGTAGTTTGATGATAAATCGACAGCTGGCATCTTTCATGGTTATCTGTTCCATATCACATTCATTCATACATAATTTTGGATTAGTTGTGGGTATCGTTTCCTCAATTTCCCAACCTGTCTTCAACTCATGGTGTATAAGCCGTGATGTCCTGAATAGACTGTTGACTCCGACGTAGTGTGCATATTGATGATATTTGGTAATTGGTCCGGAAAGTTACCCGCAACTAACCAGCCAAATTTCGATGATTGCAAAATTGGGAATCCCTTTACTGCTCGTCTTTCGGGATTTAATATTTGGAAGAATATGTCAGCTCCGAGCAGAACGTCAATTTTGTTTGGTTGGAAGAACTGTGAATCGGCTAACTCCAATTCTTGAATTTGCGTGGGAAGGTTAATTCGCTTCGTAGGTAAGAAGCTGGTAATTTGATTTATAATATGAGCCGTCACTGTTAGCTTAAAGGTTGGTTCTAAGCGTGAATATATGGTCATATTGATTGTTCCTTGTGTTTGTCCAGCCGTTGTAGTTGCTAGACCGTAAACAGATATGGATGCTTGGTTTCTGTTAAGGCCTAGGCTTTGAGCGCAGGATTCTGTTACAAAAGGTGTTTGTGAGCCTGAATCCAATAGCGCTCTAAATGGCTGAAGTATACCGGTACGTGATTTGATATAAATAATGGCTGTTGGTAGTACCGTGGTGTCTGGTGAATAGTGTATGTGATGTACTTGTATTTGAGTTTGGTTATCCGTGATTTGGTTTGATTCAATAGCGATTTCTGGCTTCGAAGTTGGTTGTTTTGCTGTATCATCGGGCTGCTGATTGACAAGGATGTGATGAGTAGTGGAGGATTGACTGGATTCTTGCCCTTGAAGGTTTTCAATTGAATCTTGATGGAGTAAAGTGTGATGGCGCTTTTTACAGATGAGACATGAACCTTTGCTGAAACATTTGGCACTAACATGACCTTTCTTGAGGCAATTATGGCATAAGTCCTTTTCTATAATTAATTTTGTTCTTGCTTCAATGTTTTTGTTTTTAAATCCTGGACATTTGAACAGCGGGTGATCTTGTCTACAAACTACATAGTCATATACAGTGTTAGGATTAGCGGTTAGAAAGGTTCTGGTATTAGGTTTCGGTGCAGTCTTCTTACTTGATGCATCGCAAATTTCTAACGCATCACACCTCTTATTCAAAAATTCAATAAAACTATTAAATATTGGATAGTCTCTGCCTACCGAATCATTTGCCCATAACTGTTTAGATTCATTGTCAATTTTCCCTAACAAAATGTGAATAAGCCATGGATCACGTAGCTCAGCGTTTGGTCCTAATGCTCGTAGTCCGCGCGTTATTTCATCAGCGGTATCGCAAATTCGTCGCAACTCCTTCCCGTTAGTAGAAACACATGACTTTTGTTCAAAAAATGTTTGGATTAACGACGAAATAATGGGTGTCAATTTATTGTATCGACTACATAATTTATCCCACGCTTCGATATAATTATTTTCTGTTATAGGGATGGTTAGGTTTCAGTATTGACACTTAGGCCATTTTTGGCCCATTGTGATACCACGCATTCACGCCACATCATTAACCCATTCACCTATTCACCTACTCACACAACTACAGTATACCACCTGCACATTGCAAGCTCCATGTCAACCTGTAGTACATTGACATGGAAGGTGGGTCGGCGCTGAATTCTGCACTCCATCAGAGGGTCTTAGTTGTGTTTATTAACATCACCGATTGTAATCGATGATGAAAATTCGATTTGCATCTAGCCTCTGATGGGATTCGAACCCAGTACCTCCCGGTCCAAGTGCCGAAGCTTTAACCACTGCACCACTTGTCCGGTTGTTATAGGGATATGCCTAATTAAAATAGCAGCTTCATCCTTTAGCAAGCTCTTTAGAATTTGTAATTTGTGCACCTTGCTAATTTTCTGATTGTCATGCACCGTTGTCTTAAATAAATCATGGAATGAGGCCCAGTATTTATAGTTGCACGAGAATGGCTCTATATTAATTTTTGGCAAACGAGCGTGCTGCGCCGTACTCGCTCCCTCATAGAAACTTTTTTGTTGTTCCAGAAATTGTCCAAGGGTGGTATTCAAGTCATGTGCATTATTGGATTCACTTCGGCCAAGTTTAGTACACGCACAGGCCAATAACTCTCGCGCCTTAAAATATGTTTCTTCCACTACCTCAAGAATAGATTTATACGCTGGATTATCGAATAACTGTAGCTCAAGTTCATTGAAAATTTCATATCTATTTTCAAGAACTTCGCGACGAGCTGTTATTGCTTCAAAGGTTGTAGCGTCAGATATTCCTTCAGCAAATTTTAAAATGTTTTTCATTGATGTGTGCGCCCGATCACGCAACATCACTAATTTCTCAGTCATTTTGTTTAACTAACAATATGGCTTCACACAATGACCACGAGGTTGTATTAAATAATTTTCACGCAATGGAGTTTTCAATGATCAAATTTATCGCAGTTTTTATTATTTTCCAAAACGACACAGTAAAATATATAAAAAGTTTTTACTTAGCTGATTATCTGCTAATTCCCGGGTTTCAGCACCAAAAAATGTATGTGGAAAGAGTGGTCGTGATGAAAAATCCGCCAATTAATAAAAATCGATGAAAAGCTGGTTGATGATTTGCTGCAGAACTATTGTGGTTGATGATGGCTGGAGTTGAATTTATTGATGGAGAAAATAAGTTGCACTATTGAGCTGCACACACTGAATAAACTGCACACACTGAATAAAAAACTTAAAACCAAACTATTGTAAAAAGTACTTTATTTAAATTATTAACATACTGTATTTATTATTTTTATAAAATTATAACTTTTCTGTTCACCAGATTATAAAGGAATGAAATTTTTATTTCTTAAAAACTAAATCGTCATTTTAATATGTAAACCAAAAAATGTAGAAAAAAATAGATTTATAGTGGAAAAGCTTTCTTTAAGCTTTAAATAGAAAACTTAAATTTCCCGGTATTATAGCAAATTTAAAATTATATTACGTTTGCGCACAATGAACCGATTTGTACCGCAAACTTCTATTACGTTTTTGATTTACATAGAAATTACATTTAATGACAGGTTCGTTTCTAATTTTTTTGTTGACATTTGTGTAAATAGTATTTAAGAAGGTAAGTACAAATTAATAGTTTTAAATTCAATATTAACTGTAACAAAATCTAATAACATTATTATTTTCAGGTATTTACAACTATGAGCCTTAAGGGCTTAATAAATCGCAGCGGATTATGGTAAGTAACATTTTGGTTCATTAATTTATGATTTAATTTGGTTTTAGGTGAACGCGAGTGTTGTGGTGTGACATTTTCTATGAAAGTTGGAAATGTCAATTAATTAAATAAATAATGTTTTTGATTAATTTAATAAATGTTGTGAAACAAATTGGTGTACGTGTTTCATTGGAAAATTCTCACCAACAAGTGTAATAAATTATAAATAATAAAAGTTCTAAATAAAAATACTTAAAACTATATCCTAAATTATTAAATTCTTAAAACTAACCGCTCGGTTCACAACAATACCAAGGAACTATTCAAAAATGAAATTTTGCCAGTTCTTATCCCACACGGGATACAATGGCACTTTATTTCACCCTTTTCGTCACACTTCGGGGTACTTTGGGAGACCGGAGTAAAATTGGTAAAATACCACTTGAAACGAATCATTCCAAAATCGACACTCACCTTCGAAGAAATGGCAACGGTAATTTGTCGTATCGAATCATGTCTTAATTCGAGGCCATTATTTCCGCTCAGCAACCGATTCGATGATATTATCGCATTAGCTCCAGGACATTTCAGCAGAGGAGATGCTCTATTAGCACCGCCTCCTGAATAACCTTAGTCAATCGTCGGCATCACACTTTGTTTTGAAAATTTTTGCACTAAACTTATTCTTTCAGTAGGTCAGAAAAGTATAATTTTAACAAAAATGCTATGAAAATATATTTTTCTCAATTCCCTATTCCCAGGGAAAGCCAGAATAGGGCCACAGAAGTGGCAACATGATATTCTGAACAAAAATCTTGTTGGCTTTCTCAAATTTAAGCAGTAATAATGTTTTGTAGCGTTTTTTTGTTCTCGTCAAATTAAATTTATATTATTTATTTATTCCTTTTAATACAGAAATTTTTATTATATTTAATTTTGCTTAAATATGTCGCCTAAATCATTGCGAAGAATTATAATACATTAAAAGAACCCTAGACGTTTTATTATTTCCCTTTGTTTATTGAAAGTTATTTGGCTCCAAATCAAAAAATTGTGTCGGCGCACTATCGGCGCCAATTTCCTCTTAAGATTGCCCTTTTAAATTACTGCAGTTTCTCTGCAGCTACTGAATTTTTAAATACGCCCATTGTTAAAAATAAACATATTAAATTAACATCGTATCTAGATTATTTCATGTGCGATAACTATTTTCAAAAACAATCAGAAACAATTCATTTTTTATTCATTTCGTATCACCTAATTGCGAACCATTAATATATGTAGCGCGAGAGAAGGCAATAAATTAATGGTATAGCAGTTGGTAGAAATGTTTCACTCACAAAAAATAACGAAAACCCACAATTTCAAATTATCAAATTGCATGTTTTAAGGAACATGAAAAAGTTCTCACGCTTTCCTTATTTTTGGTTTCTTACACGTTTACCGTACACAATTCTAAAATCGATATCATTCCCAAAAATTGTACAAAAAAAAAGAATAAAATTCTAAAAGGTATTCATGAAGCGGAACATAAGCATAGAATAAAAATAAATACTCGTATACTGTCCGGGTCATATCAGAAAAAGACTCGCCACCATAAAACACGATACGTGTGGTTTTAAATTTCTAATGGAACACGTAAAACATTAAATATTCAATTAGAATTATTTATAAGTACTGGACTACCACGGTGCATTGTAAAGTCTCTTATTATATTAGTTTTTGTACTATATCTTTTGTCATTAAGTGTTTTATGTACATAAAAACTACCGCACAGGGGGTAGATAAAAACTAAACATAAAAACACAATAAATGTTGTTTTATACAAAACACAATGATCTTTATAATACTGATACTAATACAGATATATAAATTTAAACGAAATAAAGCTCAAACGAAAATATTCAATTAAAAAGAATAAAACAACACAAAAAAAGCACACAATTCTAGAAGCTTATACATGAAAATCATACTTCATTATTTTATTCTTCTCGAAAAACATTTTATTGTGTTCAACGAAACATGACAACAGCTCTTCTATTCTAAGATTTTTTTTGTTGTTATCATTTGCAATTTATTTTCTCGATGCTTTTTATATGCACTCGGTACATACATACATCAGAATACAATAAAACATTTATTTTAAAGTTTTGTAATATTTTTTTTAAAATATTTATAAAGCAACACACACACACACACATACAACAAAAAAATCCAAATGACATCAATTTTAATGGAGTAGAAAATATTTATATTTCTTGTACTAGAGCTTTTACTTTACTCTATCCATGTTACAAGCACTGTAGAAAAAAAGAAAGAAATAATATTTTATTTCAAAGAACATAAAGTATAAAAAAAGCTTGACAATGTTTACATTTCTATATACATACGTACGGATAAAAAAAATTGTAAAGCTTTTATGTCAAGGATAAATTTCTTTTGTTTACATAAAAATCTAAACTTTAAATACAAAAAAAGTTGGTATAAAACAAATAAAAGAAAATTGTAAGCTTTTGTTAAAGAATGCTAAATGATGAATTTAGAAAGTAAATTTATGATACAAGTCGTTTTTTTGTTATTTCGATTCTCTTTCATTATTTTATGGAATCTCGTATATACATGTAAACAGTGTATAAGCTCCACACAACAATATTGAACGACAAGCTTTTTTTCTATATGTGTATATGATAGCTGGTTCGATAGTTCTTTTGATTGCTTCCTTTACGTACGTGGTAAGAATTTATAAAAAGCTTTTACATATTTCTTCTGGTTGTATATAATGTTCGTATATGCTTAAAAGTTGATCACGAAGAACGCTATTTAGAGATTAAGCCAAAACGGCAATGAAATATTTGTATACATAATGTGAGATAATAAGTTCAGTATAGGATTTGTAATGTTTTCAAAATGAGCAAATCGATTTGTCAATCGATATTAAGAAAGCTGTACAGCTTCAAATTTTTGTATTTCAGTAGAAGTTGAATTGAATAATTTTTATATATTACGTATTGCAAAAAAAGTTCTATGTAAAATTAAATTTTAGGTGTGAATATTTGGAAAATCACTTTACCAAATCCTTTTTAATATTTTGAAACCGATGTACAAGCTTTCCATTGTCGATAATTCCTTTACTAAAATATATTGTTAAATCTTGGTTAATTCAAAAGTCCAAATAGAACTTATCGTTAATTTATTACTTAATATCTTATTCTTAGTACCTATAGTCATTTTGAACCGGGTTTTCAACAATCAAAAATGTTCAATTTATTTGCAAAAATTCCTGATGGTTAGCCTTACTTATTGTTAAGTCGGGTTGTAATTCCTAACTTAGTTTCGTTGTGAGTCGTTATTATCTTACCACTGGTGAGGGATAATAACAGTGTGATGTGTATTTAACTACTTAACTTTTATTATTTTTGCCTTGGTTTATATACAAATTTTATAATATTGATAACAGCAACAAAATATAATTGCTTACAATATAGTTTACTTAATTTTAATATAAATTTATAGTTCATATATTGAACTTTATAGTTGCTGATTGTGAAGAATGATTTGTAATATATTTGGCGTATATGCGATTTAAGTGCATTAACCTCTTCGTATACTTATTTATGCTGATGACATATTTGTGTCGCTAATGTTATGTACTTGAACATCCTCCGGGCCGGCATTAGTTGAAATAAACCGACGTGGCAATGGACGTGGACGAACTCTTTCACTAGATGATTGTGGTTTCAAAGATGTTACGGCTTTATGACAGCAAATCCATGCAATGATGAATCCTATAAAGGCAATGATGATCCCATATAGAACAATGTAGTGGTGAACATCATGAATATTGAATTGTTTATCTTTATCATGTATTGAAGTCCTCAGGTGGTTAATATTAGTTGACAGTTGATTTAAATCCATGAGTATGTCACTGAATTCGTTATTTTGTGTGGAAATTCTTTTGATAGAGGTCGGGTACGTTACGGTCTCTGCTTGAATGAGTAGGCTGCTGAGATTTATCATTGGCTGATAGAATACTGCTATCTTTGTATTAAAGTTTTGAATGGAATGTATAATTGTTGTTCCATCTGTAATTGTGCCTTGTGCATCGTTATAGCTCCTGTTCCTCTTATAGTTGTGGTCGTTACTTCCTTGTTGCAAATAATATTTATCTTGTGATCCTTTTCAGATATAAAAATCCATGTACCTGGATTGTGTGTGGGAATTCACATATTTCGCTTTGTTATAAATCGAATCTCGCAATTGTCTGAATTTGTTTCCCTGTCCATGACTAAATTAATTTCACATGGTGTTGGTTCCTTTTGCGTGCTCTGCATCACGTTGTGGATCATACATATATATTCAGTGGTCTTTATGGTCTTGCAGGCCGAAAGTTCGTCGTCTGACATTGCGTAGTAAGATTATCTATTTAAGCTTATCAAAAACAATTCACTTGATGGGTTTATGTACGCAAACATGTCTTTGTGTCTGGTTGGAATAGCGATTGGTTCGATGATTTGATATACTTTGTTGGTCAGTAAAGTCATTTTTAGTTCAAAAATTAATACGTTGTTTGCTTGTCCAACCTTAGCTGTCATCATTTGGTACAATGTTATCATACTGTTTTCTCCATATATGGTAGCATCGGCTGGGATCATTTCGTGTAATTTCTGCAGTTCCATCTTAAGTTGATCTGGTTTGAGAATGAAAGTATTTATTTTGCTATGATCGATATCGGTAATGACATCGATTAGTTGTTGTTGTGTTGAAGTGAAGGTTGTCATTTCACCCAATTGAAGCTAATTCTTAATACTTAATTAATCCTAAACCAACAAAAACAAAAATTAATGAGAGTGTATTGGTTTAATGTAGTCATTTAGGCGAAGGCGGAACGCAACAAACATTTATATTGAAATAATAAATATTTATTTGTTTAATTAATTCAAAGTTTTATATTAAAAACAATAATGTTAACATAAAATTGAAGACGTTTATAAAAGTCTAAAATCAAATAAAAAATTTACAATAAAACTCTATATTAAATTATATTAATTAAAAAATTGATCATGCAAAAGTTGGTGCAGTTTTCACGATCGCGTGTTGTTTTACTGTACGAAAGTAATTAGGGTTGAGGACGAGGTTAAATTTTGGAACGCATTAACATGTTCGTATTGAAATATTTTGTATTTCTTGTTCTCTTTGTGTTGTTTTGTTACACTCGTTAAAAAATGTTGTTGTTGTTTTTGCGAGTAAACAAGTTTGATGATCGACGATTTTCGTATTTTCTGGTCATCGTATAATTTTGTAACCGTTACCTACGTTGTCTTTTTACATATTTACTTGCAAATTTAATGTAAAAATGTGTTTCAATGTGTATGTGTGTGTGTAATGAACGTGCATGAATGAAGAGTATATAACAAATCAGATAACTGTTTAATCAGTGTCTATGCATGTGTATGTGGCCGTCTCGAAATGTAGGGACCAAAGAATTTATATTAAATATAGAATGAATGACAGCAGCTATCAAACGAGTCAAATTCGGAGGGTAAAAGAGAACGCATATAAATCAACGGGTCGTATTTAGAATTTGTTCAATCGAAATTAAAAACTACACAAATTCACAATTATTTTTATTCCAATTTAGTACGGATTTATTTTTTTTTTATTTTCGGCAAAAAATTGTACTTATAGTATTCCAAAATAAAAAATAATTATGAAAAAATAGCACGTAGAATATGAACGTAGTAATAAGAAAAATGCGATACTGTAATATAACATATGATTCTATTATGTTTACAAAAAGAAAAAGTTCAACAACAACAACCAAAATTCGTTTCTTAGATTTTTTTGATTTATAACTTAAATTAATTATAATTTTATCACAAATCACTTTGCTTTTAACACAATTTTATTTTATATAAACACTTATCTTATAAATGGTAAGGATTTTTTTTTCTCGAATTTTTCGATGCGCATTTTGACAACACTTCACAAAGCACTTCATTGCAATATTTTAATGTTCAAAGTTTTTAATATTTATTCACAAACTACACAAAATAACACGATACACAAACTGTTTTATAATATTTTATTTTTTTAAATTAATAATATCATGATTTTTTAAGAACACAAAATTTAGCGCGTCACTTTTTAAAACAACAACACCTTGCCCCTTAGCTTTTTCTTTGACATCTGAGATCACCATATGTATTTTTTATATAACCATCCTGTTCCCACATGACTGGAATCTCAACAATAAAATGTTTTCAAGTTTTTGGCAAAAATCCCTGATGGTTAGCCTTACCGATTTTGAACCGACAAAATTTATTGTCACAGATGCTGTATGTTTTGGTTATTTTGCATTAATGATGTAATTTTGAGTAGACCAGCGTTTAAGTTGCTGCAATATATCGCCTGGATCGCCTGGAATCCAGATTCGATGACCCAAATGTAACCGGTTTTCAAAATGCGGAATTACCAATAACCGAGCTTTCCAAATTCAACCAAACCGTTAATTTCTTACTCAATATAGAATTTTCATAGCCTATAATCATTTTGAACCGGAATCTCAACAATAAAATGTTTTCAAGTTTTTGGCAAAAATCCCTGATGGTTAGCTTTACCGATTTTGAACGGACAAAATTTATTGCCATAGATGCTGTATGTTTCGGTTATTTTGCATTAATGATGTAATTTTGAGTAGACCAGCGTTTAAGTTGCTGCAATATATCGCCTGGATCGCCTGGAATCCAGATTCGATGACCCAAATGTAACCGGTTTTCAAAATGCGAAATTTCCAATAACCGGGCTTTCCAAATGCAACCAAACCGTTAATTTCTTACTCAATATAGAATTTTCATAGCCTATAATCATTTTGAACCGGAATCTCAACAATAAAATGTTTTCAAGTTTTTGGCAAAAATCCCTGATGGTTAGCCTTACCGATTTTGAACGGACAAAATTTATTGTCACAGATGCTGTATGTTTCGGTTATTTTGCATTAATGATGTAATTTTGAGTAGACCGGCGTTTAAGTTGGTGCAATATGTCGCCTGAATCGCCTGTAATCCAGTTTCGATTACCCAAATGTAACCGGTTTTCAAAATGCGAAATTTCCAATAACCGGGCTTTCCAAATGTAACCAAACCGTTAATTTCTTACTCAATATAGAATTTTCATAGCCTATAATCATTTTGAACCGGAATCTCAACAATAAAATGTTTTCAAGTTTTTGGCAAAAATCCCTGATGGTTAGCCTTACCGATTTTGAACGGACAAAATTTATTGTCACAGATGCTGTATGTTTCGGTTATTTTGCATTAATGATGTAATTTTGAGTAGACCGGCGTTTAAGTTGGTGCAATATGTCGCCTGAATCGCCTGTAATCCAGTTTCGATTACCCAAATGTAACCGGTTTTCAAAATGCGAAATTTCCAATAACCGGGCTTTCCAAATGTAACCAAACCGTTAATTTCTTACTCAGTATAGAATTTTCATAGCCTATAATCATTTTGAACCGGAATCTCAACAATAAAATGTTTTCAAGTTTTTGGCAAAAATCCCTGATGGTTAGCCTTACCGATTTTGAACGGACAAAATTTATTGTCACAGATGCTGTATGTTTCGGTTATTTTGCATTAATGATGTAATTTTGAGTAGACCAGCGTTTAAGTTGCTGCAATATATCGCCTGGATCGCCTGGAATCCAGATTCGATGACCCAAATGTAACCGGTTTTCAAAATGCGAAATTTCCAATAACCGGGCTTTCCAAATGCAACCAAACCGTTAATTTCTTACTCAATATAGAATTTTCATAGCCTATAATCATTTTGAACCGGAATCTCAACAATAAAATGTTTTCAAGTTTTTGGCAAAAATCCCTGATGGTTAGCCTTACCGATTTTGAATGGACAAAATTTATTGTCACAGATGCTGTATGTTTCGGTTATTTTGCATTAATGATGTAATTTTGAGTAGACCGGCGTTTAAGTTGGTGCAATATGTCGCCTGAATCGCCTGTAATCCAGTTTCGATTACCCAAATGTAACCGGTTTTCAAAATGCGAAATTTCCAATAACCGGGCTTTCCAAATGTAACCAAACCGTTAATTTCTTACTCAATATAGAATTTTCATAGCCTATAATCATTTTGAACCGGAATCTCAACAATAAAATGTTTTCAAGTTTTTGGCAAAAATCCCTGATGGTTAGCCTTACCGATTTTGAACGGACAAAATTTATTGTCACAGATGCTGTATGTTTCGGTTATTTTGCATTAATGATGTAATTTTGAGTAGACCGGCGTTTAAGTTGGTGCAATATGTCGCCTGAATCGCCTGTAATCCAGTTTCGATTACCCAAATGTAACCGGTTTTCAAAATGCGAAATTTCCAATAACCGGGCTTTCCAAATGTAACCAAACCGTTAATTTCTTACTCAATATAGAATTTTCATAGCCTATAATCATTTTGAACCGGAATCTCAACAATAAAATGTTTTCAAGTTTTTGGCAAAAATCCCTGATGGTTAGCCTTACCGATTTTGAACGGACAAAATTTATTGTCACAGATGCTGTATGTTTCGGTTATTTTGCATTAATGATGTAATTTTGAGTAGACCAGCGTTTAAGTTGCTACAATATATCGCCTGGATCGCCTGGAATCCAGATTCGATGACCCAAATGTAACCGGTTTTCAAAATGCGAAATTTCCAATAACCGGGCTTTCCAAATGCAACCAAACCGTTAATTTCTTACTCAAAATAGAATTTTCATAGCCTATAATCATTTTGAACCGGAATCTCAACAATAAAATGTTTTCAAGTTTTTGGCAAAAATCCCTGATGGTTAGCCTTACCGATTTTGAACGGACAAAATTTATTGTCACAGATGCTGTATGTTTCGGTTATTTTGCATTAATGATGTAATTTTGAGTAGACCAGCGTTTAAGTTGCTGCAATATGTCGCCTGGATCGCCTGGAATCCAGATTCGATGACCCAAATGTAACCGGTTTTCAAAAAGCGAAATTTCCAATAACCGGGCTTTCCAAATGCAACCAAACCGTTAATTTCTTACTCAATATAGAATTTTCATAGCCTATAATCATTTTGAACCGGAATCTCAACAATAAAATGTTTTCAAGTTTTTGGCAAAAATCCCTGATGGTTAGCCTTACCGATTTTGAACGGACAAAATTTATTGTCACAGATGCTGTATGTTTCGGTTATTTTGCATTAATGATGTAATTTTGAGTAGACCGGCGTTTAAGTTGGTGCAATATGTCGCCTGAATCGCCTGTAATCCAGTTTCGATTACCCAAATGTAACCGGTTTTCAAAATGCGAAATTTCCAATAACCGGGCTTTCCAAATGTAACCAAACCGTTAATTTCTTACTCAATATAGAATTTTCATAGCCTATAATCATTTTGAACCGGAATCTCAACAATAAAATGTTTTCAAGTTTTTGGCAAAAATCCCTGATGGTTAGCCTTACCGATTTTGAACGGACAAAATTTATTGTCACAGATGCTGTATGTTTCGGTTATTTTGCATTAATGATGTAATTTTGAGTAGACCGGCGTTTAAGTTGGTGCAATATGTCGCCTGAATCGCCTGTAATCCAGTTTCGATTACCCAAATGTAACCGGTTTTCAAAATGCGAAATTTCCAATAACCGGGCTTTCCAAATGTAACCAAACCGTTAATTTCTTACTCAATATAGAATTTTCATAGCCTATAATCATTTTGAACCGGAATCTCAACAATAAAATGTTTTCAAGTTTTTGGCAAAAATCCCTGATGGTTAGCCTTACCGATTTTGAACGGACAAAATTTATTGTCACAGATGCTGTATGTTTCGGTTATTTTGCATTAATGATGTAATTTTGAGTAGACCGGCGTTTAAGTTGGTGCAATATGTCGCCTGAATCGCCTGTAATCCAGTTTCGATTACCCAAATGTAACCGGTTTTCAAAATGCGAAATTTCCAATAACCGGGCTTTCCAAATGTAACCAAACCGTTAATTTCTTACTCAATATAGAATTTTCATAGCCTATAATCATTTTGAACCGGAATCTCAACAATAAAATGTTTTCAAGTTTTTGGCAAAAATCCCTGATGGTTAGCCTTACCGATTTTGAACGGACAAAATTTATTGTCACAGATGCTGTATGTTTCGGTTATTTTGCATTAATGATGTAATTTTGAGTAGACCAGCGTTTAAGTTGCTACAATATATCGCCTGGATCGCCTGGAATCCAGATTCGATGACCCAAATGTAACCGGTTTTCAAAATGCGAAATTTCCAATAACCGGGCTTTCCAAATGCAACCAAACCGTTAATTTCTTACTCAAAATAGAATTTTCATAGCCTATAATCATTTTGAACCGGAATCTCAACAATAAAATGTTTTCAAGTTTTTGGCAAAAATCCCTGATGGTTAGCCTTACCGATTTTGAACGGACAAAATTTATTGTCACAGATGCTGTATGTTTCGGTTATTTTGCATTAATGATGTAATTTTGAGTAGACCAGCGTTTAAGTTGCTGCAATATGTCGCCTGGATCGCCTGGAATCCAGATTCGATGACCCAAATGTAACCGGTTTTCAAAAAGCGAAATTTCCAATAACCGGGCTTTCCAAATGCAACCAAACCGTTAATTTCTTACTCAATATAGAATTTTCATAGCCTATAATCATTTTGAACCGGAATCTCAACAATAAAATGTTTTCAAGTTTTTGGCAAAAATCCCTGATGGTTAGCCTTACCGATTTTGAACGGACAAAATTTATTGTCACAGATGCTGTATGTTTCGGTTATTTTGCATTAATGATGTAATTTTGAGTAGACCGGCGTTTAAGTTGGTGCAATATGTCGCCTGTAATCCAGTTTCGATGACCCAATAACCGGTCTTTCCAAATGCAATCAAACCATTAATTTCTTGGGGGATATGGGAAACAAATAGTTGCTGCTCTGGTTAATGTAACCTTATTGTAGGGACTTTATTTGTACGTATGTGGAACGTAAACACGGAGAGAAGCTTTCGTGTAAATGCTATGGATTGATTTGGAGAGTTTTTTGGCTTTATTGGTTTGTATCATGTATCAGGTGCGGCGGATAAATGAATTTTCATTCTACTGGGCATTGACTTTGTTTGAATATCATATATTTTTTGTATTGGTTCTGTAGTGGTGTCTTTTTTAGTCTGATTAGAGTGTATCGTATGAAGAGTGGTAATTTCGTTTGTTTTTCTTATCTATTGTACGGTAGTTATCGGATTAGGGGCGTCGTAGCGGAGAATGGTGAAATTCTGAGTGTTGATTTGCTTAAAGGTAAGGGGTACTTTATCAGAATTGGGGATGGATGGACGGAGTTTGTGCTCGGGTGACTGGGGGATTTGTTTTTCAGTCACAGGTGCGAGATGTGGATGGGTGAGATCTGCATTCGTGCAATTTGGGCCTGCGTACATGCAAGCCGTGTATTTTGCCCGGCTTCTACTTGGTCGTATTTTGACTTACTAATAATAATACATTTTGAAGTGTTAAAATTTCTAAATATTTTAAGATTCTTAAGCCGTCTGAGATAATGAACATTAATACTATATTTTATTTATAGTTTCCAGATTGGACAGCTCTCAATACTGAGTTTTATTATTAAAAATTTATAAATTATTGCTGAGTTGGTTTAGATATATATTTTGTAATTAAAAATTTCCTTCCTTACTCGTATAAGCTCTTTCAATAGGTTTTACTGGGTATAAAGCTTCCAAATTGATCGTGTTAACAAACATTCATTTATGGTTTCAGATCGAAGTTAGTTTGCTTCAAGAACTGTATTGAAGTGACAATTGCCGTCGGTAGGAATATAATAGATTTCCACTATTAACCAGATAACAAATTTTTAATTATATGTCGAATTGTAATTACAATTTAATTGTAATTTTTCTTATTTTAATTTAATTTAATTGTATATTTAAGATTTAATTTGTCTCACGACAATTGGTTTACTAATATTATTTTAATAGATTAAGTGACTATGGTTATATCTAACATTGAAGTGTCGGTGGACGGAAACTTTATGGGTTGATTTATTTTTTGGCTTGGAGGCTACACAATAAAATTTATAATCAGACAAATATTGATACATAGATGTTTTTTTGTATTTTTGGGATCATGACACTTCTTTAATTAGATTATTTTCTAATAGCTACTATTACTAATTCTGTCATCTTACAGATTCCTGATTAGCTTAATAATTTTATTTAATTATGATTGGGAATAAATTGTATTGGGTTAATTTGTTTAGGTATTGGGGATTCTTAACCTGTGACACATTCATTATTGACATATTACCTTATAGATTCCAGATTAGCTGTTTTTGAAAACAGATGTCTTTGTTTCATTTTTATTTTTATTAATAAACATATTGGTTTATTAGGGATGGTGAGGTTATCCGTTGAAGAGGGGATCTATCCGTTTGATACTACAATATTTGGATTCGATTTATTTTATTTTATTTGTTTTACGACAATCAAATTATAATTAATTTAGCTATAATAATCATTACATTACATTTATTCTATTCAAGAATATTTAATTATATCGTACAAAATAATGATTCTCTAACGCATAATAATGAATTTTTATTTCAGGACATTTACTAATTAATCAATTACTTTTTAGGATGTTGATTGCTGATTATTTATATCCCGAAAAAATAATTGTGCCGTCTTGTGCTTTACTAACTATTGACTACTTAGGTGTCTGTAACCGGGTCAAGTCTATCATACCTAACAACCTTTCCCATCCCTCCATCTTGTTATATGTAAAAAGGGTGTACGGTTGGCCCGACGTATCCGGGATCCTTGCTTAGTCTTGGCCGTACATTCTAATCAATCAATCAATCAAATTAAATTATATTAATTAAAAAATGTTGAAATATTTTCCGAATCATAATATTTTGAACGATCGAAAAACATGTCAGTATAATGTTTTGGTAGACCTACATGTATACTCGACAAGTAACGAGTACCTAAAACGACATTCAATTGAAGAACGTATTTTCTTAATAAATTTGATTCTAAGAAAATTCATATCTCAAGATTTTCAAACTTGCCACTATAATATTTTGGTAGACCTTTATGTGTACTCTACTTGGGCTCATCCGATTTAAATTCTAATGGGGCTCACCTATATTAAACGACATTCTTGTGTCGGTATAGGTTATGTATAGGTTTTCTGTTTTTAAAATAATTAATTTTTATCAAATTGAACCTAAATAAACAATGTGAATTTAATTTATTTGTAAACCAAACAATTTTGTAAAATCGCCTAAATGTTCACAAATCACTAATACATCTTCACATTTTGTTTTATTTTGAATTATAGTATAAACTTCAAACTTCTCAGTAGAAGTGTGAAGTTTTTCCTTAAATAGTACTAACCTCCATTTTTACAATTTAGGATTTTTTAGGATAAACTTCATTGGCATGTCATTTCTATTGATAAATGTATCCATAGCGCTATAAATTTTTGTATTGCTAGGTTCTCATTCTCATTTCGCTGTATTAAATTGATGATTAACATTGTTTGTTTATCTAGTTCTTGTAGATGATTATTGACTGCTATCCTATCCTTTTTAATAATATTCACTGTTGATTCAGTGATTGTAATTTGTTCATTCAGTAATTTAAGCAACTGTTCTTCATTGTTTTTTATTGAACTTATTTCATTATCGTATCGTTGTGCATCGTCTTGGTCAAGGACCTACATATAGATTTATATGTAGGTTGGAATATTTTGTTACTGTGATTTATGTTGATCATTTGTTGTTTTAGTTGTATGATCGCGGGCCTACACACTTGCCTTAGTTGTAACCACCCATTATCTTCTTGGCAGAAGTTGTTCATTCTTTTGATCGCTGCGTAATATCCTTGTGCTTCTATTAACATTGTTGATAGATTGAAATATGATACAATCGTCCATTGTTGATGCGACAACTGAGCTGTTCCAATATTTTCAAAATATATCCCGGTTGTAGTGTTTAGAGTGGTGATATCCAATTTAGAGTTGTTGGTTATCGCTGAGCATACCTCTAGTAAACTTATAAATGGAATCATAGTATAAAGCATTAATCGAGATTGATAACATGGTCGAATTTTCCTTCTTGTTATTTGAGGTTGATGAATCGGTTTAATGTTTCTTGCAGCCATCTTTACATCCTCTTCTATTTGACCACGCATCCAAAGTCTTGGTGGTTTTTTCTCTTCACGTGAGAGTTCTTCAGGTGATTTGCGCTTCCTGAATTCAGAGTTATTAATAACCATAGTTGACAATGCTGCAGTTGTTTGAGTAGCCGAATTCACACCTTGCTCTTTGATGCTATCATCGATAGGAAGAGGCGCCAATTTTGTTATTGGCCTTTTTATAAGAGCCCTTCCGGGGCCGCGAAGTGTTACCACCCGAACAATTCCGTCTTCTCCTGGATGAACTTCTGTAATCCGTCCAGTTACCCATCTTGATGGTGGAATGTTGTTATCTCGAACAAGAATTACTTGTCCGATCCTTAAATTAAGTGAATGGTCCACAAATTTTGCTCGTTGTTGTAATTGATGCAAATAGTCGTGTGACCATCTCTTCCAAAAGTCGTCCTTCATTTTTTGGATTAATTTCCATATGGTTAACAAATTTATATTTTCCTCTGAAATGCTTTCTTCTGATTGTGTTGAGAGAGATTCTCCAATTATGAAATGACCGGGAGTTAAGAATGGAGGATCAGTTGGATTATTGGTCATTGGTGATATAGGTCTTGAATTAAGACAGGCCTCTAGTTGGTTCCCCTATCACTCGTTTCAAGTGATATTTTACAGATTTTACAGCTGCTTCCCATAAGCCACCGAAATGTGGTGCTCCTGGAGGAATGAAATGCCATTTCGTTCCTTGGTCGGCGGTAGAAATAATAATATTTCGAAGCTGTTTCTTCTATTGTTTTCAAAGTTTTTAATTCCGTTGCCTTGCTAGCACCCACAAAATTGTTGCCGTTATCGCTAAAAATATCTGTGCATATTCCTCTCCGTGAAATGAAGCGTTTGTATCGCTGACCACTTCAATGTGCACAGCCTTGGTTGACATACACACAAAAATTGCAAGGTATTCTTTATAAGATTTATTACCTCTACCTTTTGATACTCTGACGTTGAATGGCCCAGCGTAATCCACTCCTGCTTTTAAGAATGGTCTGGTGGGAGTTATTCTGGCTTCTGGTAAATTGGCCATTAGTTGGTTTTTTATAGTTTTGCTGAAACGATGACATCTTAAACATTTAGATATTTGCTGTCTGACAAGATTTCTGCCATTAATAATCCAATATTTTGTTCGAATGTGTGCTAATGTTAATTGGGTACCGTCATGCATTGTTCTAAGAATTCCAAAAATTTATTTAAATTTTGACCCTTTCTTGGGTCATCTAATGTTGTTTCGTAGATTCTGATTGTCTCATTATCAAATTTTGTTTGTAGTATATGAGTGATCAGAGCATCGTACTTATCCTCCTCTTTGATAATGTTGTTGATATTGTAGATTGCTTCCTTTGTGGTATCATGCATTATTCTGATACCTGAAGCACTCTCTGTTGTTATATTAGGCTGATTAATCAGCTGGTTGAAATACGTTGTTGACAAAATGCTTTCATTGTTGTATCTCTTTTTATTATTTCGTACGCCACTCGATAGGTGTCTGCAGTTGACTCCAGATGGTTTATTAGTTTAGCAGCTGAATCCCCTAGATCATTCTTCAAATAGTTGATCTTGTGGGTTTCGGTAAGCTTATCGTTGTTGTGTTCTAATTTTTCAAATGTGTCTGCAAACCCTTTCCATTTCGTGTATTCCCCGTAGAAAATTGGAATTTCGATTTTCGGCAATCGTACATCAAACTTGTTGTTGTTTGTTAGATGGCTGTCAATTTCCGTGGTAATTTTGGTGACAATATTAGTATGTTCGTTTTTGATGGTATCGTAATATCCGTCGGTGAAATATTTTAAATTACTTTCCTCTTCTTCTGTGGCCACACATATTTTTTCATTTAGATCCATGATTTTTTCTATCATGCGTTCTATTCGTTTCATTAACAGTTACAAAATATACCCGGAATTCAAAATACTAAATTTCCAATAACCGCGCCCTCCAAATGGAACTTACCGTTAATTTATTACTTAATATCTTATTTTTAGTACCTATAGTCATTTTGAACCGTAATTTCAACAATCAAAAATTTTCAATTTATTTGCAAAAATCCCTGATGGTTAGCCTTACTTATTTTGACCGGATAAAATTTATTGTCACAGATTCAGGGTGTTTCGGTTATTTTGAATTAATGATGTATTTATGAGTAGATAAGTGTTTAAGTTGTTGCAATATAATCCTTAATGTTTTAATTACAGCACTATGATCTATATTTTATGGTTATATTTAAAATTTTACTATTTAATTTGGTCGGGTCGATGTTGAAATAGAATTAAATATGCCGTTTGTGCGAGGTATTTACGAAATTCGTTTTTTATTTGACCAGCCCAAGTATGCCATTATTTGCGGGAAATAACAAGTTCAACTGTTCGCCGCTGCGCACGGATCCGAATGGTTCAATTTTCAATTACTCAGTCGCAATCTGGCTGAATTTGTGCGATGGTATTGGCGATGTTGCCATTAAGGGCATCGGTCAATTGCGCCTTATTGGCATTGACCTTCGATTGAAGGAAACCTCACAAGAAAAAGTCTTGCAGGGTCAAATCGCATGATCTTGGTGGCCAATTCATATCACCTCCGTGAAAGATAACCCTACAATCAAAACGTCTAAGCACAATGTCCTTCGTTGCGTCTGCTGTGTGGAACGTAGCCCCATCCTGCTAGAAACACATGTCGTCTACCTCCATATCATTCAATTTGAGCCAAAAGAAATTGGTTGGCGTCGGTGATGGTCTCACCAATGTCATTTTCAAAAAAGTACGAACCAATGACGCCGCCGGCCCAAAATCTGCACCAAACAGTAACCTGGTGAACCTCGTACAGGTTGGCATCATCCTATATATACGGCAATTTTACTTGTTAACATAGCCATTCATCCAAACATGCATCTCGTAACTAAATATGTTCTGAGACCATGAGAGAATTGGCTGGAGAGAATGAAAAAATGTGCAATCAAGTTTCAGTTTATATGATAAATATTCACCATTCCAGAGAATTCTGTGGCGAAGTGAAGTATCTGATGCACTCAAGCATTATAAGTTAAATACCGTATTCAAGTTCCCTGATAAAAAAAAGTTTTCAAAATTGAATCAAATATAGAGATTAATTTTCTCATAGTCCAAGAAGACGCAACGCAACATTCTATGAAATCGAACTCATCAGAATATTACATTTAAAGGGTTCATTAAATACGGTACACATAGCAATATTAATTTACATAATTTACAACATGATCTCATTTCCAAAAATTGAAATCGCGTGCCAAGCCAAATTAATTTTGTTCATAAAATATTTTTTTGTTCATGTTTTTAATTGTCTCACATGCTTAACAATGAACAATGTGTACAGGTTCTAAATGAAACATATCAACAAGTTGCTAAACGCGATGAATGCCTAAATATCATCAATCAAAATAATATAAAATGTGTGGCTTATGGAAATTGAACAAAAGTTAATTTATTTTTACACATTGTAGGAAAAGCCATGACGAAAGAATAATAATGAAAAAACTGTACAATGTTATGGAGGGAGCTCAATACCGAGTTAGTAGAAATTATCCACCTTGTTAAATTATTTCACCTTCACCCCATTAAATTATCACGTAATTTGGTTTAAGTGTTCAATAAACGGGTAATAAAATTTTACTCGAGTGGCTAAATATTAAGGAAGTGCAATAAAGTTGCGCCCAATCTGAATCATACTGTGGCCAACCAATGTCTTTGCTTCGACGTCTTTCTTATAAACCATTTTCATGTCAAGGGTGCCACGAATCAAAATCCGTTTCGCGTAATTGAAATGAGTTTTGCTGAAACAATTTTGAAAACGGCTAAAATATCCCGTAGAAGCACAAAAATCCGGTCTAATAGTCACATGTGCATAAATTAAACACCCAATCAATTCACGATATGGATGGTTCGAACATTTTCCATTTTGACCCACGTCAACATGTAAACTCTTTTCCATTGGTGTCGATTTAGGTTTACAATTTGGCATTCCAAACTTTTGCAAAACTTTCACCAAATATCTTGACTGACTCACCGTAATGATGCTCTTTTCGATGTTTTGGTCAATCTGCATTCCCAAAAATGAGCTCGCTTTTTCTCGAAATCTCTTCACAACTCCAATCATTTTGATATCTCGGCAAAATATCAATGTATCATCGACGTACAGTAGCACATAACAGATGATTCCATTTTGCTCCTTCACATATAAACATTGATCTGATTGGCAGCGCATGAATCCAATTCGAATCATGAAATTATTAAACTTCTCGTTCCATGCATGCGATGCTTGTTTCAGTCCATAAAATGCTTTGTTTAATTTACACACTTTAACATCTTGACCAAAATCCTCTGGAAGTCGCAAATAAATGTCTTTCAAATCACCGTTCAAAAATGCGCATTTAACGTCCATCTGATGAATATGCATATCATAACGATTGGCAATTGACAGCAAAATTTTCAATGAAACTAATTTTGCCACTGGTGCATATGTCTCATCATAATCGAATCCTAGCTTTTGAGTAAAACCACGTGCTACCACTCATGCTTTGTATTTATCAATTGAACCGTCTGCTTTTCTTTTCAACTTAAAGACCCATTTGTTTGTTATGGCACTTCTATCTTTTGGTAAATCGCAAACAGTCCAAGTTTTATTGTCGATTACAGACTGATACTCACTATCGATCGCCTTTTTCCATTCTGGCCAATCAATTCGACGTTTTGCTTCAGATATCGATGATGGATCATCTTCCACAAACGGTTCAGCCGATAAAGCAAGATTTGCATCCTCTTGAAATTCTCCAGCAATCAATGCATTTTGAAAACATTCACTCATAGTTGCCCATTCACCATACCGATTAGGACGTGTTCGTCGACTTCGTTTACTTTTTCGTGGAATTGTCCTGTCATTGTTGCCAATACAATCTGAACTTGCACTGTTGATATTTGCTTGGTCTTCATCTGGGTCATCTAAATACAATCCATATTATTGCTATGGATTTCTCGACTTTCTTTGCCATCTGACTGAATAGTCGGTTCTCCCCGCTACGTTAGTTAGCCTTTAATCGTTTTGAACCGGAATTTCAACAAAAAAAAGTTTTCAATTTTTTGCGAAAATCCCTGATGCTAGCCTTACTTATTTTGAACGGATAAAATTTATAGTCACCGATTCCAAATGTTTCGTACTTTTTGGGTTAGTAATGTAAGTATGAGTAGATCAACGTTAAATTTGCTGCAATATGTCGCCTCATTCGCCTGCAATCCAAGTTCGATTACAAATGTGGCCAAATTTCAAAATACGAAACTTGCTATAACCGCACTTTCCGTACGCATCCTACCCGTAGTTTCGGGCTTAACATGTTATATACATTACCTATAATCGTTTTGAAACGGAATTTCAACAATAAAAAGTTTTCAATTTTTTGCAAACATCCCTGATGGTTCGCCTTACTTATTTTGAACGGATAAAATTTATAGTCACCGATTGCAAATGTTTCGTACTTTTTGGGTTAGTAATGTAAGTATGAGTAGATCAACGTTAAATTTGCTGCAATATGTCGCCTCATTCGCCTGCAATCCAAGTTCGATTACAAATGTGGCCAAATTTCAAAATACGAAACTTGCTATAACCGCACTTTCCGTACGCATCCTACCCGTAGTTTCGGGCTTAACATGTTATATACATTACCTATAATCGTTTTGAACCGGAATTTCAGCAATAAAAAGTTTTCAATTTTTTGCGAAAATCCCTGATGGTTGTTAGCCTTACTTATTTTGAACGGATAAAATTTATAGTCACCGATTGCAAATGTTTCGTACTTTTTGGGGTAGTAATGTAAGTATGAGTAGATCAACGTTAAATTTGCTGCAATATGTCGCCTCATTCGCCTGCAATCCAAGTTCGATTACAAATGTGGCCAAATTTCAAAATACGAAACTTGCTATAACCGCACTTTCCGTACGCATCCCACCGGTAGTTTCGGGCTAAACATGTTATATACATTACCTATAATCGTTTTGAACCGGAATTTCAACAATAAAATGTTTTCAATTTTTTGCAAACATCCCTGATGGCTAGCCTTACTTATTTTGAACGGATAAAATTTATAGTCACCGATTGCAAATGTTTCGTACTTTTTGGGTTAGTAATGTAAGTATGAGTAGATCAACGTTAAATTTGCTGCAATATGTCGCCTCATTCGCCTGCAATCCAAGTTCGATTACAAATGTGGCCAAATTTCAAAATACGAAACTTGCTATAAACGCACTTTCCGTACGCATTTCCGTACGCCTTACTTATTTTGAACGGATAAATTTTATAGTCACCGATTCCAAATGTTTCGTACTTTTTGGGTTAGCAATGTAAGTATGAGTAGATCAACGTTAAATTTGCTGCAATATGTCGCCTCATTCGCCTGCAATCCAAGTTCGATTACAAATGTGGCCGAATTTTAAAATACGAAAATTGCTATAACCGCACTTTCCGTACGCATCCTACCGGTAGTTTCGGGCTTAACATGTTATATACATTACCTATAATCGTTTTGAACCGGAATTTCAACAATAAAATGTTTTCAATTTTTTGCAAACATCCCTGATGGCTAGCCTTACTTATTTTGAACGGATAAAATTTATAGTCACCGATTGCAAATGTTTCGTACTTTTTGGGTTAGTAATGTAAGTATGAGTAGATCAACGTTAAATTTGCTGCAATATGTCGCCTCATTCGCCTGCAATCCAAGTTCGATTACAAATGTGGCCGAATTTCAAAATACGAAACTTGCTATAACCGCACTTTCCGTACGCATCCTACCCGTAGTTTCGGGCTTAACATGTTATATACATTACCTATAATCGTTTTGAACCGGAATTTCAACAATAAAAAGTTTTCAATTTTTTGCGAAAATCCCTGATGGTTAGCCTTACTTATTTTGAACGGATAAAATTTATAGTCACCGATTGCAAATGTTTCGTACTTTTTGGGTTAGTAATGTAAGTATGAGTAGATCAACGTTAAATTTGCTGCAATATGTCGCCTCATTCGCCTGCAATCCAAGTTCGATTACAAATGTGGCCAAATTTCAAAATACGAAACTTGCTATAACCGCACTTTTCGTACGCATCCTACCGGTAGTTTCGGGCTTAACATGTTATATACATTACCTATAATCGTTTTGAACCGGAATTTCAACAATAAAAAGTTTTCAATTTTTTGCGAAAATCCCTGATGGTTAGCCTTACTTATTTTGAACGGATAAAATTTATAGTCACCGATTCCAAATGTTTCGTACTTTTTGGGTTAGTAATGTAAGTATGAGTAGATCAACGTTAAATTTGCTGCAATATGTCGCCTCATTCGCCTGCAATCCAAGTTCGATTACAAATGTGGCCAAATTTCAAAATACGAAACTTGCTATAAACGCACTTTCCGTACGCATTTCCGTACGCCTTACTTATTTTGAACGGATAAATTTTATAGTCACCGATTCCAAATGTTTCGTACTTTTTGGGTTAGCAATGTAAGTATGAGTAGATCAACGTTAAATTTGCTGCAATATGTCGCCTCATTCGCCTGCAATCCAAGTTCGATTACAAATGTGGCCGAATTTTAAAATACGAAAATTGCTATAACCGCACTTTCCGTACGCATCCTACCGGTAGTTTCGGGCTTAACATGTTATATACATTACCTATAATCGTTTTGAACCGGAATTTCAACAATAAAAAGTTTTCAATTTTTAGCAAAAATCCCTGATGGTTAGCCTTACTTATTTTGAACGGATAAAATTTATAGTCACCGATTCCAAATGTTTCATTTTTTTTGGGGTAGTAATGTAAGTATGAGTAGATCAACGTTAAATTTGCTGCAATATGTCGCCTCATTCGCCTGCAATCCAAGTTCGATTACAAATGTGGCCGAATTTCAAAATACGAAACTTGCTATAACCGCACTTTCCGTACGCATCCTACCCGTAGTTTCGGGCTTAACATGTTATATACATTACCTATAATCGTTTTGAACCGGAATTTCAACAATAAAATGTTTTCAATTTTTTGCAAACATCCCTGATGGCTAGCCTTACTTATTTTGAACGGATAAAATTTATAGTCACCGATTGCAAATGTTTCGTACTTTTTGGGGTAGTAATGTAAGTATGAGTAGATCAACGTTAAATTTGCTGCAATATGTCGCCTCATTCGCCTGCAATCCAAGTTCGATTACAAATGTGGCCGAATTTTAAAATACGAAACTTGCTATAACCGCACTTTCCGTACGCATCCTACCGGTAGTTTCGGGCTAAACATGTTATATACATTATCTATAATCGTTTTGAACCGGAATTTCAACAATAAAAAGTTTTCAATTTTTTGCGAAAATCCCTGATGGTTAGCCTTACTTATTTTGAACGGATAAAATTTATAGTCACCGATTCCAAATGTTTCGTACTTTTTGGGTTAGTAATGTAAGTATGAGTAGATCAACGTTAAATTTGCTGCAATATGTCGCCTCATTCGCCTGCAATCCAAGTTCGATTACAAATGTGGCCAAATTTCAAAATACGAAACTTGCTATAAACGCACTTTCCGTACGCATTTCCGTACGCCTTACTTATTTTGAACGGATAAATTTTATAGTCACCGATTCCAAATGTTTCGTACTTTTTGGGTTAGCAATGTAAGTATGAGTAGATCAACGTTAAATTTGCTGCAATATGTCGCCTCATTCGCCTGCAATCCAAGTTCGATTACAAATGTGGCCGAATTTTAAAATACGAAAATTGCTATAACCGCACTTTCCGTACGCATCCTACCGGTAGTTTCGGGCTTAACATGTTATATACATTACCTATAATCGTTTTGAACCGGAATTTCAACAATAAAAAGTTTTCAATTTTTAGCAAAAATCCCTGATGGTTAGCCTTACTTATTTTGAACGGATAAAATTTATAGTCACCGATTCCAAATGTTTCGTTTTTTTTGGGGTAGTAATGTAAGTATGAGTAGATCAACGTTAAATTTGCTGCAATATGTCGCCTCATTCGCCTGCAATCCAAGTTCGATTACAAATGTGGCCGAATTTCAAAATACGAAACTTGCTATAACCGCACTTTCCGTACGCATCCTACCCGTAGTTTCGGGCTTAACATGTTATATACATTACCTATAATCGTTTTGAACCGGAATTTCAACAATAAAATGTTTTCAATTTTTTGCAAACATCCCTGATGGTTAGCCTTACTTATTTTGAACGGATAAAATTTATAGTCACCGATTGCAAATGTTTCGTACTTTTTGGGGTAGTAATGTAAGTATGAGTAGATCAACGTTAAATTTGCTGCAATATGTCGCCTCATTCGCCTGCAATCCAAGTTCGATTACAAATGTGGCCAAATTTCAAAATACGAAACTTGCTATAAACGCACTTTCCGTACGCATTTCCGTACGCCTTACTTATTTTGAACGGATAAATTTTATAGTCACCGATTCCAAATGTTTCGTACTTTTTGGGTTAGCAATGTAAGTATGAGTAGATCAACGTTAAATTTGCTGCAATATGTCGCCTCATTCGCCTGCAATCCAAGTTCGATTACAAATGTGGCCGAATTTTAAAATACGAAAATTGCTATAACCGCACTTTCCGTACGCATCCTACCGGTAGTTTCGGGCTTAACATGTTATATACATTACCTATAATCGTTTTGAACCGGAATTTCAACAATAAAAAGTTTTCAATTTTTAGCAAAAATCCCTGATGGTTAGCCTTACTTATTTTGAACGGATAAAATTTATAGTCACCGATTCCAAATGTTTCGTTTTTTTTGGGGTAGTAATGTAAGTATGAGTAGATCAACGTTAAATTTGCTGCAATATGTCGCCTCATTCGCCTGCAATCCAAGTTCGATTACAAATGTGGCCGAATTTTAAAATACGAAAATTGCTATAACCGCACTTTCCGTACGCATCCTACCGGTAGTTTCGGGCTTAACATGTTATATACATTACCTATAATCGTTTTGAACCGGAATTTCAACAATAAAAAGTTTTCAATTTTTAGCAAAAATCCCTGATGGTTAGCCTTACTTATTTTGAACGGATAAAATTTATAGTCACCGATTCCAAATGTTTCGTTTTTTTTGGGGTAGTAATGTAAGTATGAGTAGATCAACGTTAAATTTGCTGCAATATGTCGCCTCATTCGCCTGCAATCCAAGTTCGATTACAAATGTGGCCGAATTTCAAAATACGAAACTTGCTATAACCGCACTTTCCGTACGCATCCTACCCGTAGTTTCGGGCTTAACATGTTATATACATTACCTATAATCGTTTTGAACCGGAATTTCAACAATAAAAAGTTTTCAATTTTTTGCGAAAATCCCTGATGGTTTACTTATTTTGAACGGATAAAATTTATAGTCACCGATTGCAAATGTTTCGTACTTTTTGGGTTAGTAATGTAAGTATGAGTAGATCAACGTTAAATTTGCTGCAATATGTCGCCTCATTCGCCTGCAATCCAAGTTCGATTACAAATGTGGCCAAATTTCAAAATACGAAACTTGCTATAAACGCACTTTCCGTACGCATTTCCGTACGCCTTACTTATTTTGAACGGATAAATTTTATAGTCACCGATTCCAAATGTTTCGTACTTTTTGGGTTAGCAATGTAAGTATGAGTAGATCAACGTTAAATTTGCTGCAATATGTCGCCTCATTCGCCTGCAATCCAAGTTCGATTACAAATGTGGCCGAATTTTAAAATACGAAAATTGCTATAACCGCACTTTCCGTACGCATCCTACCGGTAGTTTCGGGCTTAACATGTTATATACATTACCTATAATCGTTTTGAACCGGAATTTCAACAATAAAAAGTTTTCAATTTTTTGCGAAAATCCCTGATGGTTAGCCTTACTTATTTTGAACGGATAAAATTTATAGTCACCGATTGCAAATGTTTCGTACTTTTTGGGGTAGTAATGTAAGTATGAGTAGATCAACGTTAAATTTGCTGCAATATGTCGCCTCATTCGCCTGCAATCCAAGTTCGATTACAAATGTGGCCAAATTTCAAAATAAGAAACTTGCTATAACCGCACTTTCCATACGCATCCTACCCGTAGTTTCGGGCTTAACATGTTATATACATTACCTATAATCGTTTTGAACCGGAATTTCAACAATAAAATGTTTTCAATTTTTTGCGAAAATCCCTGATGGTTAGCCTTACTTATTTTGAACGGATAAAATTTATAGTCACCGATTGCAAATGTTTCGTACTTTTTGGGTTAGTAATGTAAGTATGAGTAGATCAACGTTAAATTTGCTGCAATATGTCACCTCATTCGCCTGCAATCCAAGTTCGATTACAAATGTGGCCAAATTTCAAAATACGAAACTTGCTATAACCGCACTTTTCGTACGCATCCTACCGGTAGTTTCGGGCTTAACATGTTATATACATTACCTATAATCGTTTTGAACCGGAATTTCAACAATAAAAAGTTTTCAATTTTTTGCGAAAATCCCTGATGGTTAGCCTTACTTATTTTGAACGGATAAAATTTATAGTCACCGATTGCAAATGTTTCGTACTTTTTGGGGTAGTAATGTAAGTATGAGTAGATCAACGTTAAATTTGCTGCAATATGTCGCCTCATTCGCCTGCAATCCAAGTTCGATTACAAATGTGGCCAAATTTCAAAATAAGAAACTTGCTATAACCGCACTTTCCATACGCATCCTACCCGTAGTTTCGGGCTTAACATGTTATATACATTACCTATAATCGTTTTGAACCGGAATTTCAACAATAAAAAGTTTTCAATTTTTTGCGAAAATCCCTGATGGTTAGCCTTACTTATTTTGAACGGATAAAATTTATAGTCACCGATTGCAAATGTTTCGTACTTTTTGGGTTAGTAATGTAAGTATGAGTAGATCAACGTTAAATTTGCTGCAATATGTCGCCTCATTCGCCTGCAATCCAAGTTCGATTACAAATGTGGCCAAATTTCAAAATAAGAAACTTGCTATAACCGCACTTTCCATACGCATCCTACCCGTAGTTTCGGGCTTAACATGTTATATACATTACCTATAATCGTTTTGAACCGGAATTTCAACAATAAAAAGTTTTCAATTTTTTGCGAAAATCCCTGATGGTTAGCCTTACTTATTTTGAACGGATAAAATTTATAGTCACCGATTGCAAATGTTTCGTACTTTTTGGGGTAGTAATGTAAGTATGAGTAGATCAACGTTAAATTTGCTGCAATATGTCGCCTCATTCGCCTGCAATCCAAGTTCGATTACAAATGTGGCCAAATTTCAAAATACGAAACTTGCTATAACCGCACTTTTCGTACGCATCCTACCGGTAGTTTCGGGCTTAACATGTTATATACATTACCTATAATCGTTTTGAACCGGAATTTCAACAATAAAATGTTTTCAATTTTTTGCAAACATCCCTGATGGTTAGCCTTACTTATTTTGAACGGATAAAATTTATAGTCACCGATTGCAAATGTTTCGTACTTTTTGGGGTAGTAATGTAAGTATGAGTAGATCAACGTTAAATTTGCTGCAATATGTCGCCTCATTCGCCTGCAATCCAAGTTCGATTACAAATGTGGCCGAATTTCAAAATACGAAACTTGCTATAACCGCACTTTCCGTACGCATCCTACCCGTAGTTTCGGGCTTAACATGTTATATACATTACCTATAATCGTTTTGAACCGGAATTTCAACAATAAAAAGTTTTCAATTTTTTGCGAAAATCCCTGATGGTTAGCCTTACTTATTTTGAACGGATAAAATTTATAGTCACCGATTGCAAATGTTTCGTACTTTTTGGGTTAGTAATGTAAGTATGAGTAGATCAACGTTAAATTTGCTGCAATATGTCGCCTCATTCGCCTGCAATCCAAGTTCGATTACAAATGTGGCCAAATTTCAAAATACGAAACTTGCTATAAACGCACTTTCCGTACGCATTTCCGTACGCCTTACTTATTTTGAACGGATAAATTTTATAGTCACCGATTCCAAATGTTTCGTACTTTTTGGGGTAGTAATGTAAGTATGAGTAGATCAACGTTAAATTTGCTGCAATATGTCGCCTCATTCGCCTGCAATCCAAGTTCGATTACAAATGTGGCCGAATTTCAAAATACGAAACTTGCTATAACCGCACTTTCCGTACGCATCCTACCCGTAGTTTCGGGCTTAACATGTTATATACATTACCTATAATCGTTTTGAACCGGAATTTCAACAATAAAAAGTTTTCAATTTTTTGCGAAAATCCCTGATGTTAGCCTTACTTATTTTGAACGGATAAAATTTATAGTCACCGATTGCAAATGTTTCGTACTTTTTGGGTTAGTAATGTAAGTATGAGTAGATCAACGTTAAATTTGCTGCAATATGTCGCCTCATTCGCCTGCAATCCAAGTTCGATTACAAATGTGGCCAAATTTCAAAATACGAAACTTGCTATAACCGCACTTTTCGTACGCATCCTACCGGTAGTTTCGGGCTTAACATGTTATATACATTACCTATAATCGTTTTGAACCGGAATTTCAACAATAAAAAGTTTTCAATTTTTTGCGAAAATCCCTGATGGTTAGCCTTACTTATTTTGAACGGATAAAATTTATTGTCACCGATTGCAAATGTTTCGTACTTTTTGGGGTAGTAATGTAAGTATGAGTAGATCAACGTTAAATTTGCTGCAATATGTCGCCTCATTCGCCTGCAATCCAAGTTCGATTACAAATGTGGCCAAATTTCAAAATACGAAACTTGCTATAACCGCACTTTCCGTACGCATCCTACCCGTAGTTTCGGGCTTAACATGTTATATACATTACCTATAATCGTTTTGAACCGGAATTTCAACAATAAAAAGTTTTCAATTTTTTGCGAAAATCCCTGATGGTTAGCTTTACTTATTTTGAACGGATAAAATTTATAGTCACCGATTGCAAATGTTTCGTACTTTTTGGGGTAGTAATGTAAGTATGAGTAGATCAACGTTAAATTTGCTGCAATATGTCGCCTCATTCGCCTGCAATCCAAGTTCGATTACAAATGTGGCCAAATTTCAAAATACGAAACTTGCTATAACCGCACTTTTCGTACGCATCCTACCGGTAGTTTCGGGCTTAACATGTTATATACATTACCTATAATCGTTTTGAACCGGAATTTCAACAATAAAAAGTTTTCAATTTTTTGCGAAAATCCCTGATGGTTAGCCTTACTTATTTTGAACGGATAAAATTTATAGTCACCGATTGCAAATGTTTCGTACTTTTTGGGGTAGTAATGTAAGTATGAGTAGATCAACGTTAAATTTGCTGCAATATGTCGCCTCATTCGCCTGCAATCCAAGTTCGATTACAAATGTGGCCAAATTTCAAAATAAGAAACTTGCTATAACCGCACTTTCCATACGCATCCTACCCGTAGTTTCGGGCTTAACATGTTATATACATTACCTATAATCGTTTTGAACCGGAATTTCAACAATAAAAAGTTTTCAATTTTTTGCGAAAATCCCTGATGGTTAGCCTTACTTATTTTGAACGGATAAAATTTATAGTCACCGATTGCAAATGTTTCGTACTTTTTGGGGTAGTAATGTAAGTATGAGTAGATCAACGTTAAATTTGCTGCAATATGTCGCCTCATTCGCCTGCAATCCAAGTTCGATTACAAATGTGGCCAAATTTCAAAATACAAAACTTGCTATAAACGCACTTTCCGTACGCATTTCCGTACGCCTTACTTATTTTGAACGGATAAAATTTATAGTCACCGATTGCAAATGTTTCGTACTTTTTGGGGTAGTAATGTAAGTATGAGTAGATCAACGTTAAATTTGCTCCAATATGTCGCCTCATTCGCCTGCAATCCAAGTTCGATTACAAATGTGGCCAAATTTCAAAATACGAAACTTGCTATAACCACACTTTCCGTACGCATCCCACCGGTAGTTTCGGGCTAAACATGTTATATACATTACCTATAATCGTTTTGAACCGGAATTTCAACAATAAAAAGTTTTCAATTTTTTGCGAAAATCCCTGATGGTTAGCCTTACTTATTTTGAACGGATAAAATTTATAGTCACCGATTGCAAATGTTTCGTACTTTTTGGGGTAGTAATGTAAGTATGAGTAGATCAACGTTAAATTTGCTGCAATATGTCGCCTCATTCGCCTGCAATCCAAGTTCGATTACAAATGTGGCCAAATTTCAAAATACGAAACTTGCTATAAACGCACTTTCCGTACGCATTTCCGTACGCCTAACTTATTTTGAACGGATAAAATTTATAGTCACCGATTGCAAATGTTTCGTACTTTTTGGGGTAGTAATGTAAGTATGAGTAGATCAACGTTAAATTTGCTGCAATATGTCGCCTCATTCGCCTGCAATCCAAGTTCGATTACAAATGTGGCCAAATTTCAAAATACGAAACTTGCTATAAACGCACTTTCCGTACGCATTTCCGTACGCCTAACTTATTTTGAACGGATAAAATTTATAGTCACCGATTGCAAATGTTTCGTACTTTTTGGGTTAGTAATGTAAGTATGAGTAGATCAACGTTAAATTTGCTGCAATATGTCGCCTCATTCGCCTGCAATCCAAGTTCGATTACAAATGTGGCCAAATTTCAAAATACGAAACTTGCTATAACCCCACTTTCCGTACGCATCCCACCGGTAGTTTCGGGCTAAACATGTTATATACATTACCTATAATCGTTTTGAACCGGAATTTCAACAATAAAAAGTTTTCAATTTTTTGCGAAAATCCCTGATGGTTGCCTTACTTATTTTGAACGGATAAAATTTATAGTCACCGATTGCAAATGTTTCGTACTTTTTGGGGTAGTAATGTAAGTATGAGTAGATCAACGTTAAATTTGCTGCAATATGTCACCTCATTCGCCTGCAATCCAAGTTCGATTACAAATGTGGCCAAATTTCAAAATACGAAACTTGCTATAAATGCACTTTCCGTACGCATCCCACCGGTAGTTTCGGCCTAAACATGTTATATACATTACCTATAATCGTTTTGAACCGGAATTTCAACAATAAAAAGTTTTCAATTTTTTGCAAAAATCCCTGATGGTTAGCCTTACTTATTTTGAACGGATAAAATTTATAGTCACCGATTCCAAATGTTTCGTACTTTTTGGGGTAGTAATGTAAGTATGAGTAGATCAACGTTATATTTGCTGCAATATGTCACCTCATTCGCCTGCAATCCAAGTTCGATTACAAATGTGGCCAAATTTCAAAATACGAAACTTGCTATAAACGCACTTTCCGTACGCATCCCACCGGTAGTTTCGGCCTAAACATGTTATATACATTACCTATAATCGTTTTGAACCGGAATTTCAACAATAAAAAGTTTTCAATTTTTTGCGAAAATCCCTGATGGTTAGCCTTACTTATTTTGAACGGATAAAATTTATAGTCACCGATTCCAAATGTTTCGTACTTTTTGGGTTAGTAATGTAAGTATGAGTAGATCAACGTTAAATTTGCTGCAATATGTCGCCTCATTCGCCTGCAATCCAAGTTCGATTACAAATGTGGCCGAATTTCAAAATACGAAACTTGCTATAACCGCACTTTCCGTACGCATCCTACCGGTAGTTTCGGGCTTAACATGTTATATACATTACCTATAATCGTTTTGAACCGGAATTTCAACAATAAAAAGTTTTCAATTTTTAGCAAAAATCCCTGATGGTTAGCCTTACTTATTTTGAACGGATAAAATTTATAGTCACCGATTCCAAATGTTTCGTACTTTTTGAGTTATTAATGTAAGTATGAGTAGATCAACGTTAAATTTGCTGCACTATGTCACCTCATTCGCCTGCAATCCAAGTTCGATTACAAATGTGGCCGAATTTTAAAATACGAAACTTGCTATAACCGCACTTTCCGTACGCATCCTAACGGTAGTTCGGTCGTTTTGAACCGGAATTTCAACAATAAAAAGTTTTCAATTTTTTGCGAAAATCCCTGATGGTTAGCCTTACTTATTTTGAACGGATAAAATTTATAGTCACCGATTGCAAATGTTTCGTACTTTTTGGGGTAGTAATGTAAGTATGAGTAGATCAACGTTAAATTTGCTGCAATATGTCACCTCATTCGCCTGCAATCCAAGTTCGATTACAAATGTGGCCAAATTTCAAAATACGAAACTTGCTATAAACGCACTTTCCGTACGCATCCCACCGGTAGTTTCGGCCTAAACATGTTATATACATTACCTATAATCGTTTTGAACCGGAATTTCAACAATAATAGCCTTACTTATTTTGAACGGATAAAATTTATAGTCACCGATTCCAAATGTTTCGTACTTTTTGGGTTAGTAATGTAAGTATGAGTAGATCAACGTTAAATTTGCTGCAATATGTCGCCTCATTCGCCTGCAATCCAAGTTCGATTACAAATGTGGCCGAATTTCAAAATACGAAACTTGCTATAACCGCACCTTCCGTACGCATCCTACCGGTAGTTTCGGGCTTAACATGTTATATACATTACCTATAATCGTTTTGAACCGGAATTTCAACAATAAAAAGTTTTCAATTTTTTGCGAAAATCCCTGATGGTTAGCCTTACTTATTTTGAACGGATAAAATTTATAGTCACCGATTGCAAATGTTTCGTACTTTTTGGGGTAGTAATGTAAGTATGAGTAGATCAACGTTAAATTTGCTGCAATATGTCACCTCATTCGCCTGCAATCCAAGTTCGATTACAAATGTGGCCAAATTTCAAAATACGAAACTTGCTATAAACGCACTTTCCGTACGCATCCCACCGGTAGTTTCGGCCTAAACATGTTATATACATTACCTATAATCGTTTTGAACCGGAATTTCAACAATAAAAAGTTTTCAATTTTTTGCGAAAATCCCTGAAGCCTTACTTATTTTGAACGGATAAAATTTATAGTCACCGATTGCAAATGTTTCGTACTTTTTGGGGTAGTAATGTAAGTATGAGTAGATCAACGTTAAATTTGCTGCAATATGTCGCCTCATTCGCCTGCAATCCAAGTTCGATTACAAATGTGGCCGAATTTTAAAATACGAAACTTGCTATAACCGCACCTTCCGTACGCATCCTACCGGTAGTTTCGGGCTTAACATGTTATATACATTACCTATAATCGTTTTGAACCGGAATTTCAACAATAAAAAGTTTTCAATTTTTTGCGAAAATCCCTGATGGTTAGCCTTACTTATTTTGAACGGATAAAATTTATAGTCACCGATTGCAAATGTTTCGTACTTTTTGGGGTAGTAATGTAAGTATGAGTAGATCAACGTTAAATTTGCTGCAATATGTCACCTCATTCGCCTGCAATCCAAGTTCGATTACAAATGTGGCCAAATTTCAAAATACGAAACTTGCTATAAACGCACTTTCCGTACGCATCCCACCGGTAGTTTCGGCCTAAACATGTTATATACATTACCTATAATCGTTTTGAACCGGAATTTCAACAATAAAAAGTTTTCAATTTTTTGCGAAAATCCCTGATGGTTAGCCTTACTTATTTTGAACGGATAAAATTTATAGTCACCGATTCCAAATGTTTCGTACTTTTTGGGGTAGTAATGTAAGTATGAGTAGATCAACGTTAAATTTGCTGCAATATGTCGCCTCATTCGCCTGCAATCCAAGTTCGATTACAAATGTGGCCGAATTTTAAAATACGAAACTTGCTATAACCGCACTTTCCGTACGCATCCCACCGGTAGTTTCGGGCTAAACATGTTATATACATTACCTATAATCGTTTTGAACCGGAATTTCAACAATAAAAAGTTTTCAATTTTTTGCAAAAATCCCTGATGGTTAGCCTTACTTATTTTGAACGGATAAAATTTATAGTCACGGATTCCCAATGTTTCGTACTTTTTGGGGTAGTAATGTAAGTATGAGTAGATCAACGTTAAATTTGCTGCAATATGTCGCCTCATTCGCCTGCAATCCAAGTTCGATTACAAATGTGGCCGAATTTTAAAATACGAAACTTGCTATAACCGCACTTTCCGTACGCATCCTACCGGTAGTTCGGTCGTTTTGAACCGGAATTTCAACAATAAAAAGTTTTCAATTTTTAGCAAAAATCCCTGATGTTAGCCTTACTTATTTTGAACGGATAAAATTTATAGTCACCGATTCCAAATGTTTCGTACTTTTTGGGTTAGTAATGTAAGTATGAGTAGATCAACGTTAAATTTGCTGCAATATGTCGCCTCATTCGCCTGCAATCCAAGTTCGATTACAAATGTGGCCGAATTTTAAAATACGAAACTTGCTATAACCGCACTTTCCGTACGCATCCTACCGGTAGTTCGGTCGTTTTGAACCGGAATTTCAACAATAAAAAGTTTTCAATTTTTTGCGAAAATCCCTGATGGTTAGCCTTACTTATTTTGAACGGATAAAATTAATAGTCACCGATTCCAAATGTTTCGTACTTTTTGGGTTAGTAATGTAAGTATGAGTAGATCAACGTTAAATTTGCTGCAATATGTCGCCTCATTCGCCTGCAATCCAAGTTCGATTACAAATGTGGCCGAATTTTAAAATACGAAACTTGCTATAACCGCACTTTCCGTACGCATCCTACCGGTAGTTTCGGGCTAAACATGTTATATACATTACCTATAATCGTTTTGAACCGGAATTTCAACAATAAAAAGTTTTCAATTTTTTGCAAAAATCCCTGATGGTTAGCCTTACTTATTTTGAACGGATAAAATTAATAGTCACCGATTCCAAATGTTTCGTACTTTTTGGGTTAGTAATGTAAGTATGAGTAGATCAACGTTAAATTTGCTGCAATATGTCGCCTCATTCGCCTGCAATCCAAGTTCGATTACAAATGTGGCCGAATTTCAAAATACGAAACTTGCTATAACCGCACCTTCCGTACGCATCCTACCGGTAGTTTCGGGCTTAACATATTATATACATTACCTATAATCGTTTTGAACCGGAATTTCAACAATAAAAAGTTTTCAATTTTTTGCGAAAATCCCTGATGGTTAGCCTTACTTATTTTGAACGGATAAAATTTATAGTCACCGATTGCAAATGTTTCGTACTTTTTGGGGTAGTAATGTAAGTATGAGTAGATCAACGTTAAATTTGCTGCAATATGTCACCTCATTCGCCTGCAATCCAAGTTCGATTACAAATGTGGCCAAATTTCAAAATACGAAACTTGCTATAAACGCACTTTCCGTACGCATCCCACCGGTAGTTTCGGCCTAAACATGTTATATACATTACCTATAATCGTTTTGAACCGGAATTTCAACAATAAAAAGTTTTCAATTTTTTGCGAAAATCCCTGATGTTAGCCTTACTTATTTTGAACGGATAAAATTTATAGTCACCGATTCCAAATGTTTCGTACTTTTTGGGGTAGTAATGTAAGTATGAGTAGATCAACGTTAAATTTGCTGCAATATGTCGCCTCATTCGCCTGCAATCCAAGTTCGATTACAAATGTGGCCGAATTTTAAAATACGAAACTTGCTATAACCGCACTTTCCGTACGCATCCTACCGGTAGTTCGGTCGTTTTGAACCGGAATTTCAACAATAAAAAGTTTTCAATTTTTAGCAAAAATCCCTGATGTTAGCCTTACTTATTTTGAACGGATAAAATTTATAGTCACCGATTCCAAATGTTTCGTACTTTTTGGGGTAGTAATGTAAGTATGAGTAGATCAACGTTAAATTTGCTGCAATATGTCACCTCATTCGCCTGCAATCCAAGTTCGATTACAAATGTGGCCAAATTTCAAAATACGAAACTTGCTATAAACGCACTTTCCGTATGCATCCCACCGGTAGTTTCGGCCTAAACATGTTATATACATTACCTATAATCGTTTTGAACCGGAATTTCAACAATAAAAAGTTTTCAATTTTTTGCAAAAATCCCTGATGGCTAGCCTTACTTATTTTGAACGGATAAAATTTATAGTCACGGATTCCAAATGTTTCGTACTTTTTGGGGTAGTAATGTAAGTATGAGTAGATCAACGTTAAATTTGCTGCAATATGTCGCCTCATTCGCCTGCAATCCAAGTTCGATTACAAATGTGGCCGAATTTTAAAATACGAAACTTGCTATAACCGCGCACTTTCCGTACGCATCCCACCGGTAGTTTCGGGCTAAACATGTTATATACATTACCTATAATCGTTTTGAACTGGAATTTCAACAATAAAAAGTTTTCAATTTTTTGCGAAAATCCCTGATGGTTAGCCTTACTTATTTTGAACGGATAAAATTTATAGTCACCGATTCCAAATGTTTCGTACTTTTTGAGTTAGTAATGTAAGTATGAGTAGATCAACGTTAAATTTGCTGCAATATGTCGCCTCATTCGCCTGCAATCTAAGTTCGATTACAAATGTGGCCGAATTTTAAAATACGAAACTTGCTATAACCGCACTTTCCGTACGCATCCTACCGGTAGTTCGGTCGTTTTGAACCGGAATTTCAACAATAAAAAGTTTTCAATTTTTAGCAAAAATCCCTGATGGTTAGCCTTACTTATTTTGAACGGATAAAATTTATAGTCACCGATTCCAAATGTTTCGTACTTTTTGGGTTAGTAATGTAAGTATGAGTAGATCAACGTTAAATTTGCTGCAATATGTCGCCTCATTCGCCTGCAATCCAAGTTCGATTACAAATGTGGCCGAATTTTAAAATACGAAACTTGCTATAACCGCGCACTTTCCGTACGCATCCTACCGGTAGTTTCGGGCTTAACATGTTATATACATTACCTATAATCGTTTTGAAACGGAATTTCAGCAATAAAAAGTTTTCAATTTTTTGCAAAAATCCCTGATGGTTAGCCTTACTTATTTTGAACGGATAAAATTTATAGTCACCGATTCCAAATGTTTCGTACTTTTTGGGTTAGTAATGTAAGTATGAGTAGATCAACGTTAAATTTGCTGCAATATGTCGCCTCATTCGCCTGCAATCTAAGTTCGATTACAAATGTGGCCGAATTTTAAAATACGAAACTTGCTATAACCGCACTTTCCGTACGCATCCTACCGGTAGTTCGGTCGTTTTGAACCGGAATTTCAACAATAAAAAGTTTTCAATTTTTAGCAAAAATCCCTGATGGTTAGCCTTACTTATTTTGAACGGATAAAATTTATAGTCACCGATTCCAAATGTTTCGTACTTTTTGGGTTAGTAATGTAAGTATGAGTAGATCAACGTTAAATTTGCTGCAATATGTCGCCTCATTCGCCTGCAATCCAAGTTCGATTACAAATGTGGCCAAATTTCAAAATACGAAACTTGCTATAACCGCACTTTTCGTACGCATCCCACCGGTAGTTTCGGCCTAAACATGTTATATACATTACCTATAATCGTTTTGAACTGGAATTTCAACAATAAAAAGTTTTCAATTTTTTGCGAAAATCCCTGATGGTTAGCCTTACTTATTTTGAACGGATAAAATTTATAGTCACCGATTCCAAATGTTTCGTACTTTTTGGGTTAGCAATGTAAGTATGAGTAGATCAACGTTAAATTTGCTGCAATATGTCGCCTCATTCGCCTGCAATCCAAGTTCGATTACAAATGTGGCCAAATTTCAAAATACGAAACTTGCTATAACCGCACTTTTCGTACGCATCCCACCGGTAGTTTCGGCCTAAACATGTTATATACATTACCTATAATCGTTTTGAACTGGAATTTCAACAATAAAAAGTTTTCAATTTTTTGCGAAAATTCCTGATGGTTAGCCTTACTTATTTTGAACGGATAAAATTTATAGTCACCGATTGCAAATGTTTCGTACTTTTTGGGGTAGTAATGTAAGTATGAGTAGATCAACGTTAAATTTGCTGCAATATGTCACCTCATTCGCCTGCAATCCAAGTTCGATTACAAATGTGGCCAAATTTCAAAATACGAAACTTGCTATAAACGCACTTTCCGTATGCATCCCACCGGTAGTTTCGGCCTAAACATGTTATATACATTACCTATAATCGTTTTGAACCGGAATTTCAACAATAAAAAGTTTTCAATTTTTTGCAAAAATCCCTGATGGTTAGCCTTACTTATTTTGAACGGATAAAATTTATAGTCACCGATTCCAAATGTTTCGTACTTTTTGGGTTAGCAATGTAAGTATGAGTAGATCAACGTTAAATTTGCTGCAATATGTCGCCTCATTCGCCTGCAATCCAAGTTCGATTACAAATGTGGCCAAATTTCAAAATACGAAACTTGCTATAACCGCACTTTTCGTACGCATCCCACCGGTAGTTTCGGCCTAAACATGTTATATACATTACCTATAATCGTTTTGAACTGGAATTTCAACAATAAAAAGTTTTCAATTTTTTGCGAAAATTCCTGATGGTTAGCCTTACTTATTTTGAACGGATAAAATTTATAGTCACCGATTGCAAATGTTTCGTACTTTTTGGGGTAGTAATGTAAGTATGAGTAGATCAACGTTAAATTTGCTGCAATATGTCGCCTCATTCGCCTGCAATCCAAGTTCGATTACAAATGTGGCCGAATTTTAAAATACGAAACTTGCTATAACCGCACTTTCCGTACGCATCCTACCGGTAGTTCGGTCGTTTTGAACCGGAATTTCAACAATAAAAAGTTTTCAATTTTTTGCGAAAATCCCTGATGGTTAGCCTTACTTATTTTGAACGGATAAAATTTATAGTCACCGATTGCAAATGTTTCGTACTTTTTGGGGTAGTAATGTAAGTATGAGTAGATCAACGTTAAATTTGCTGCAATATGTCACCTCATTCGCCTGCAATCCAAGTTCGATTACAAATGTGGCCGAATTTCAAAATACGAAACTTGCTATAACCGCACCTTCCGTACGCATCCTACCGGTAGTTTCGGGCTTAACATGTTATATACATTACCTATAATCGTTTTGAACCGGAATTTCAACAATAAAAAGTTTTCAATTTTTTGCGAAAATCCCTGATGGTTAGCCTTACTTATTTTGAACGGATAAAATTTATAGTCACCGATTGCAAATGTTTCGTACTTTTTGGGGTAGTAATGTAAGTATGAGTAGATCAACGTTAAATTTGCTGCAATATGTCGCCTCATTCGCCTGCAATCCAAGTTCGATTACAAATGTGGCCGAATTTCAAAATACGAAACTTGCTATAACCGCACCTTCCGTACGCATCCTACCGGTAGTTTCGGGCTTAACATGTTATATACATTACCTATAATCGTTTTGAACCGGAATTTCAACAATAAAAAGTTTTCAATTTTTTGCGAAAATCCCTGATGGTTAGCCTTACTTATTTTGAACGGATAAAATTTATAGTCACCGATTGCAAATGTTTCGTACTTTTTGGGGTAGTAATGTAAGTATGAGTAGATCAACGTTAAATTTGCTGCAATATGTCACCTCATTCGCCTGCAATCCAAGTTCGATTACAAATGTGGCCAAATTTCAAAATACGAAACTTGCTATAAACGCACTTTCCGTACGCATCCCACCGGTAGTTTCGGCCTAAACATGTTATATACATTACCTATAATCGTTTTGAACCGGAATTTCAACAATAAAAAGTTTTCAATTTTTTGCGAAAATCCCTGATGGTTAGCCTTACTTATTTTGAACGGATAAAATTTATAGTCACCGATTCCAAATGTTTCGTACTTTTTGGGGTAGTAATGTAAGTATGAGTAGATCAACGTTAAATTTGCTGCAATATGTCGCCTCATTCGCCTGCAATCCAAGTTCGATTACAAATGTGGCCGAATTTTAAAATACGAAACTTGCTATAACCGCACTTTCCGTACGCATCCCACCGGTAGTTTCGGGCTAAACATGTTATATACATTACCTATAATCGTTTTGAACCGGAATTTCAACAATAAAAAGTTTTCAATTTTTTGCAAAAATCCCTGATGGTTAGCCTTACTTATTTTGAACGGATAAAATTTATAGTCACGGATTCCCAATGTTTCGTACTTTTTGGGGTAGTAATGTAAGTATGAGTAGATCAACGTTAAATTTGCTGCAATATGTCGCCTCATTCGCCTGCAATCCAAGTTCGATTACAAATGTGGCCGAATTTTAAAATACGAAACTTGCTATAACCGCACTTTCCGTACGCATCCTACCGGTAGTTCGGTCGTTTTGAACCGGAATTTCAACAATAAAAAGTTTTCAATTTTTAGCAAAAATCCCTGATGTTAGCCTTACTTATTTTGAACGGATAAAATTTATAGTCACCGATTCCAAATGTTTCGTACTTTTTGGGTTAGTAATGTAAGTATGAGTAGATCAACGTTAAATTTGCTGCAATATGTCACCTCATTCGCCTGCAATCCAAGTTCGATTACAAATGTGGCCAAATTTCAAAATACGAAACTTGCTATAAACGCACTTTCCGTACGCATCCCACCGGTAGTTTCGGCCTAAACATGTTATATACATTACCTATAATCGTTTTGAACCGGAATTTCAACAATAAAAAGTTTTCAATTTTTTGCGAAAATCCCTGATGTTAGCCTTACTTATTTTGAACGGATAAAATTTATAGTCACCGATTCCAAATGTTTCGTACTTTTTGGGGTAGTAATGTAAGTATGAGTAGATCAACGTTAAATTTGCTGCAATATGTCGCCTCATTCGCCTGCAATCCAAGTTCGATTACAAATGTGGCCGAATTTCAAAATACGAAACTTGCTATAACCGCACCTTCCGTACGCATCCTACCGGTAGTTTCGGGCTTAACATGTTATATACATTACCTATAATCGTTTTGAACCGGAATTTCAACAATAAAAAGTTTTCAATTTTTTGCGAAAATCCCTGATGGTTAGCCTTACTTATTTTGAACGGATAAAATTTATAGTCACCGATTGCAAATGTTTCGTACTTTTTGGGGTAGTAATGTAAGTATGAGTAGATCAACGTTAAATTTGCTGCAATATGTCACCTCATTCGCCTGCAATCCAAGTTCGATTACAAATGTGGCCAAATTTCAAAATACGAAACTTGCTATAAACGCACTTTCCGTACGCATCCCACCGGTAGTTTCGGCCTAAACATGTTATATACATTACCTATAATCGTTTTGAACCGGAATTTCAACAATAAAAAGTTTTCAATTTTTTGCGAAAATCCCTGATGTTAGCCTTACTTATTTTGAACGGATAAAATTTATAGTCACCGATTCCAAATGTTTCGTACTTTTTGGGGTAGTAATGTAAGTACGAGGGCAAATCAAAAAGTCTTGCAATATCATATGAAAAAAAAGAGTGAGTGAGACAGCAATATTTTTATTTTTCGACATAATCTCCTTTAAGGTTTATACATTTGTCACATCGATCAATTAACTTGCCTAAACCCTCTAAAAAAAAAGATTTCTTTTGCTCCATAAAATATTCATTTACAACAGACTGTACTTCATAGTCACTGGAAAATTTCCGGCCCCTTAGTGTTTTTTTCAAATTGGGAAACAGAAAGTAGTCACTGGGTGCCAAGTCTGGATTTTACGGTGGATGCGGAATTTCCACGAAGCCGCAGTCCTTTAATGCAGCTTGAGCAATATTAGCCTTGTGCACGGGTGCATTGTCGTGAAGAAGCAAGATTTTTTCCTAACTTTCCTTGGCCGTTTTTTCCGGATCGCTTTTTTGAATTTTCGCAAAATCTCTGCGTAATATATGCCTGTGATTGTGGTTTTCGTTGGCATATAATCGATTACCAAAATTCCTTCAGCATCCCAAAAAATTGTTGCCAAAACCTTACCAGCAGACGGTTGAGTTTTGAATTTCTTTGGTGGTGGTTCACTACGTTTAATCCATTGCATCGATTCTTGTTTGGATTCCGGATCCCAGTGATGAAGCCATGTTTCATCGCCTGTTATTATGTTATCCAAGAAATTTTCTGGATCTTCTTTGTACATATCTAAAATCGCCTTTGAAGTTTGAACGCGCATTTTTTTTTGTTCTGCATTCAACAAACGGGGAACCCATCGCGCACTTACTTTCGACATGTGAAGGTGGTCATGTAATATAGTATATGTGGTACCGTATGAAAGAGAAAGTCTCCACGCTAACTGCGGAACAGAAATACGCCGGTCCTCCAATACAATAGATTCGGCCAAAATTACGTTTTCATGGCTAATGGCATCTGCTGGCTGACCCGAGCGGTTGTCGTCTTCTAATGACTCCCGACCACTTTTGAATAATTTTACCCACCTTGTTACTGTGGCATATGATGGTGCAGATTCGCCGTAAACTTTTGATATATAGTTGAATATATAAATTGCATTTCGTCCATCTTTACAGAAAAATTTAATAACGGCGCGATATTCAATTTCATTCATTTTAAGAAAAATTCAAAACACATGTTACTAAATTGACAAAAACAAACGAACTGTAAAATTTACATCGAAATGTTCTTCTAGAAGTTTCATCGCGATAAAAAATGGTTTTGAAAAATATATTGTTGTCTCACTCACTTTGTTTTTTCATATGATATTGCAAGACTTTTTGATATACCCTCGTATGAGTAGATCAACGTTAAATTTGCTGCAATATGTCGCCTCATTCGCCTGCAATCCAAGTTCGATTACAAATGTGGCCGAATTTCAAAATACGAAACTTGCTATAACCGCACCTTCCGTACGCATCCTACCGGTAGTTTCGGGCTTAACATGTTATATACATTACCTATAATCGTTTTGAACCGGAATTTCAACAATAAAAAGTTTTCAATTTTTTGCGAAAATCCCTGATGGTTAGCCTTACTTATTTTGAACGGATAAAATTTATAGTCACCGATTGCAAATGTTTCGTACTTTTTGGGGTAGTAATGTAAGTATGAGTAGATCAACGTTAAATTTGCTGCAATATGTCACCTCATTCGCCTGCAATCCAAGTTCGATTACAAATGTGGCCAAATTTCAAAATACGAAACTTGCTATAAACGCACTTTCCGTACGCATCCCACCGGTAGTTTCGGCCTAAACATGTTATATACATTACCTATAATCGTTTTGAACCGGAATTTCAACAATAAAAAGTTTTCAATTTTTTGCGAAAATCCCTGATGGTTAGCCTTACTTATTTTGAACGGATAAAATTAATAGTCACCGATTCCAAATGTTTCGTACTTTTTGGGTTAGTAATGTAAGTATGAGTAGATCAACGTTAAATTTGCTGCAATATGTCGCCTCATTCGCCTGCAATCCAAGTTCGATTACAAATGTGGCCGAATTTTAAAATACGAAACTTGCTATAACCGCACTTTCCGTACGCATCCTACCGGTAGTTTCGGGCTAAACATGTTATATACATTACCTATAATCGTTTTGAACCGGAATTTCAACAATAAAAAGTTTTCAATTTTTTGCAAAAATCCCTGATGGTTAGCCTTACTTATTTTGAACGGATAAAATTAATAGTCACCGATTCCAAATGTTTCGTACTTTTTGGGTTAGTAATGTAAGTATGAGTAGATCAACGTTAAATTTGCTGCAATATGTCGCCTCATTCGCCTGCAATCCAAGTTCGATTACAAATGTGGCCGAATTTCAAAATACGAAACTTGCTATAACCGCACCTTCCGTACGCATCCTACCGGTAGTTTCGGGCTTAACATGTTATATACATTACCTATAATCGTTTTGAACCGGAATTTCAACAATAAAAAGTTTTCAATTTTTTGCGAAAATCCCTGATGGTTAGCCTTACTTATTTTGAACGGATAAAATTTATAGTCACCGATTGCAAATGTTTCGTACTTTTTGGGGTAGTAATGTAAGTATGAGTAGATCAACGTTAAATTTGCTGCAATATGTCACCTCATTCGCCTGCAATCCAAGTTCGATTACAAATGTGGCCAAATTTCAAAATACGAAACTTGCTATAAACGCACTTTCCGTACGCATCCCACCGGTAGTTTCGGCCTAAACATGTTATATACATTACCTATAATCGTTTTGAACCGGAATTTCAACAATAAAAAGTTTTCAATTTTTTGCGAAAATCCCTGATGGTTAGCCTTACTTATTTTGAACGGATAAAATTTATAGTCACCGATTCCAAATGTTTCGTACTTTTTGGGGTAGTAATGTAAGTATGAGTAGATCAACGTTAAATTTGCTGCAATATGTCGCCTCATTCGCCTGCAATCCAAGTTCGATTACAAATGTGGCCGAATTTTAAAATACGAAACTTGCTATAACCGCACTTTCCGTACGCATCCTACCGGTAGTTCGGTCGTTTTGAACCGGAATTTCAACAATAAAAAGTTTTCAATTTTTAGCAAAAATCCCTGATGGTTAGCCTTACTTATTTTGAACGGATAAAATTTATAGTCACCGATTCCAAATGTTTCGTACTTTTTGGGTTAGTAATGTAAGTATGAGTAGATCAACGTTAAATTTGCTGCAATATGTCGCCTCATTCGCCTGCAATCCAAGTTCGATTACAAATGTGGCCGAATTTCAAAATACGAAACTTGCTATAACCGCACCTTCCGTACGCATCCTACCGGTAGTTTCGGGCTTAACATGTTATATACATTACCTATAATCGTTTTGAACCGGAATTTCAACAATAAAAAGTTTTCAATTTTTTGCGAAAATCCCTGATGGTTAGCCTTACTTATTTTGAACGGATAAAATTTATAGTCACCGATTGCAAATGTTTCGTACTTTTTGGGGTAGTAATGTAAGTATGAGTAGATCAACGTTAAATTTGCTGCAATATGTCACCTCATTCGCCTGCAATCCAAGTTCGATTACAAATGTGGCCAAATTTCAAAATACGAAACTTGCTATAAACGCACTTTCCGTACGCATCCCACCGGTAGTTTCGGCCTAAACATGTTATATACATTACCTATAATCGTTTTGAACCGGAATTTCAACAATAAAAAGTTTTCAATTTTTTGCGAAAATCCCTGATGGTTAGCCTTACTTATTTTGAACGGATAAAATTTATAGTCACCGATTCCAAATGTTTCGTACTTTTTGGGGTAGTAATGTAAGTATGAGTAGATCAACGTTAAATTTGCTGCAATATGTCGCCTCATTCGCCTGCAATCCAAGTTCGATTACAAATGTGGCCGAATTTTAAAATACGAAACTTGCTATAAACGCACTTTCCGTACGCATCCCACCGGTAGTTTCGGCCTAAACATGTTATATACATTACCTATAATCGTTTTGAACCGGAATTTCAACAATAAAAAGTTTTCAATTTTTTGCAAAAATCCCTGATGGTTAGCCTTACTTATTTTGAACGGATAAAATTTATAGTCACGGATTCCCAATGTTTCGTACTTTTTGGGGTAGTAATGTAAGTATGAGTAGATCAACGTTAAATTTGCTGCAATATGTCGCCTCATTCGCCTGCAATCCAAGTTCGATTACAAATGTGGCCGAATTTTAAAATACGAAACTTGCTATAACCGCACTTTCCGTACGCATCCTACCGGTAGTTCGGTCGTTTTGAACCGGAATTTCAACAATAAAAAGTTTTCAATTTTTAGCAAAAATCCCTGATGTTAGCCTTACTTATTTTGAACGGATAAAATTTATAGTCACCGATTCCAAATGTTTCGTACTTTTTGGGTTAGTAATGTAAGTATGAGTAGATCAACGTTAAATTTGCTGCAATATGTCGCCTCATTCGCCTGCAATCCAAGTTCGATTACAAATGTGGCCGAATTTTAAAATACGAAACTTGCTATAACCGCACTTTCCGTACGCATCCTACCGGTAGTTCGGTCGTTTTGAACCGGAATTTCAACAATAAAAAGTTTTCAATTTTTTGCGAAAATCCCTGATGGTTAGCCTTACTTATTTTGAACGGATAAAATTAATAGTCACCGATTCCAAATGTTTCGTACTTTTTGGGTTAGTAATGTAAGTATGAGTAGATCAACGTTAAATTTGCTGCAATATGTCGCCTCATTCGCCTGCAATCCAAGTTCGATTACAAATGTGGCCGAATTTCAAAATACGAAACTTGCTATAACCGCACCTTCCGTACGCATCCTACCGGTAGTTTCGGGCTTAACATGTTATATACATTACCTATAATCGTTTTGAACCGGAATTTCAACAATAAAAAGTTTTCAATTTTTTGCGAAAATCCCTGATGGTTAGCCTTACTTATTTTGAACGGATAAAATTTATAGTCACCGATTGCAAATGTTTCGTACTTTTTGGGGTAGTAATGTAAGTATGAGTAGATCAACGTTAAATTTGCTGCAATATGTCACCTCATTCGCCTGCAATCCAAGTTCGATTACAAATGTGGCCAAATTTCAAAATACGAAACTTGCTATAAACGCACTTTCCGTACGCATCCCACCGGTAGTTTCGGCCTAAACATGTTATATACATTACCTATAATCGTTTTGAACCGGAATTTCAACAATAAAAAGTTTTCAATTTTTTGCGAAAATCCCTGATGTTAGCCTTACTTATTTTGAACGGATAAAATTTATAGTCACCGATTCCAAATGTTTCGTACTTTTTGGGGTAGTAATGTAAGTATGAGTAGATCAACGTTAAATTTGCTGCAATATGTCGCCTCATTCGCCTGCAATCCAAGTTCGATTACAAATGTGGCCGAATTTCAAAATACGAAACTTGCTATAACCGCACCTTCCGTACGCATCCTACCGGTAGTTTCGGGCTTAACATGTTATATACATTACCTATAATCGTTTTGAACCGGAATTTCAACAATAAAAAGTTTTCAATTTTTTGCGAAAATCCCTGATGGTTAGCCTTACTTATTTTGAACGGATAAAATTTATAGTCACCGATTGCAAATGTTTCGTACTTTTTGGGGTAGTAATGTAAGTATGAGTAGATCAACGTTAAATTTGCTGCAATATGTCGCCTCATTCGCCTGCAATCCAAGTTCGCTTACAAATGTGGCCGAATTTTAAAATACGAAACTTGCTATAACCGCACTTTCCGTACGCATCCTACCGGTAGTTCGGTCGTTTTGAACCGGAATTTCAACAATAAAAAGTTTTCAATTTTTAGCAAAAATCCCTGATGGTTAGCCTTACTTATTTTGAACGGATAAAATTTATAGTCACCGATTCCAAATGTTTCGTACTTTTTGGGGTAGTAATGTAAGTATGAGTAGATCAACGTTAAATTTGCTGCAATATGTCGCCTCATTCGCCTGCAATCCAAGTTCGCTTACAAATGTGGCCGAATTTTAAAATACGAAACTTGCTATAACCGCACTTTCCGTACGCATCCTACCGGTAGTTCGGTCGTTTTGAACCGGAATTTCAACAATAAAAAGTTTTCAATTTTTAGCAAAAATCCCTGATGTTAGCCTTACTTATTTTGAACGGATAAAATTTATAGTCACCGATTCCAAATGTTTCGTACTTTTTGGGTTAGTAATGTAAGTATGAGTAGATCAACGTTAAATTTGCTGCAATATGTCGCCTCATTCGCCTGCAATCCAAGTTCGCTTACAAATGTGGCCGAATTTTAAAATACGAAACTTGCTATAACCGCACTTTCCGTACGCATCCTACCGGTAGTTCGGTCGTTTTGAACCGGAATTTCAACAATAAAAAGTTTTCAATTTTTAGCAAAAATCCCTGATGTTAGCCTTACTTATTTTGAACGGATAAAATTTATAGTCACCGATTCCAAATGTTTCGTACTTTTTGGGTTAGTAATGTAAGTATGAGTAGATCAACGTTAAATTTGCTGCAATATGTCGCCTCATTCGCCTGCAATCCAAGTTCGATTACAAATGTGGCCGAATTTTAAAATACGAAACTTGCTATAACCGCACTTTCCGTACGCATCCTACCGGTAGTTCGGTCGTTTTGAACCGGAATTTCAACAATAAAAAGTTTTCAATTTTTTGCGAAAATCCCTGATGGTTAGCCTTACTTATTTTGAACGGATAAAATTAATAGTCACCGATTCCAAATGTTTCGTACTTTTTGGGTTAGTAATGTAAGTATGAGTAGATCAACGTTAAATTTGCTGCAATATGTCGCCTCATTCGCCTGCAATCCAAGTTCGATTACAAATGTGGCCGAATTTTAAAATACGAAACTTGCTATAACCGCACTTTCCGTACGCATCCCACCGGTAGTTTCGGCCTAAACATGTTATATACATTACCTATAATCGTTTTGAACCGGAATTTCAACAATAAAAAGTTTTCAATTTTTTGCGAAAATCCCTGATGGTTAGCCTTACTTATTTTGAACGGATAAAATTTATAGTCACCGATTCCAAATGTTTCGTACTTTTTGGGGTAGTAATGTAAGTATGAGTAGATCAACGTTAAATTTGCTGCAATATGTCGCCTCATTCGCCTGCAATCCAAGTTCGCTTACAAATGTGGCCGAATTTTAAAATACGAAACTTGCTATAACCGCACTTTCCGTACGCATCCTACCGGTAGTTCGGTCGTTTTGAACCGGAATTTCAACAATAAAAAGTTTTCAATTTTTAGCAAAAATCCCTGATGTTAGCCTTACTTATTTTGAACGGATAAAATTTATAGTCACCGATTCCAAATGTTTCGTACTTTTTGGGTTAGTAATGTAAGTATGAGTAGATCAACGTTAAATTTGCTGCAATATGTCGCCTCATTCGCCTGCAATCCAAGTTCGATTACAAATGTGGCCGAATTTTAAAATACGAAACTTGCTATAACCGCACTTTCCGTACGCATCCTACCGGTAGTTCGGTCGTTTTGAACCGGAATTTCAACAATAAAAAGTTTTCAATTTTTTGCGAAAATCCCTGATGGTTAGCCTTACTTATTTTGAACGGATAAAATTAATAGTCACCGATTCCAAATGTTTCGTACTTTTTGGGTTAGTAATGTAAGTATGAGTAGATCAACGTTAAATTTGCTGCAATATGTCGCCTCATTCGCCTGCAATCCAAGTTCGATTACAAATGTGGCCGAATTTTAAAATACGAAACTTGCTATAACCGCACTTTCCGTACGCATCCTACCGGTAGTTTCGGGCTAAACATGTTATATACATTACCTATAATCGTTTTGAACCGGAATTTCAACAATAAAAAGTTTTCAATTTTTTGCAAAAATCCCTGATGGTTAGCCTTACTTATTTTGAACGGATAAAATTAATAGTCACCGATTCCAAATGTTTCGTACTTTTTGGGTTAGTAATGTAAGTATGAGTAGATCAACGTTAAATTTGCTGCAATATGTCGCCTCATTCGCCTGCAATCCAAGTTCGATTACAAATGTGGCCGAATTTCAAAATACGAAACTTGCTATAACCGCACCTTCCGTACGCATCCTACCGGTAGTTTCGGGCTTAACATGTTATATACATTACCTATAATCGTTTTGAACCGGAATTTCAACAATAAAAAGTTTTCAATTTTTTGCGAAAATCCCTGATGGTTAGCCTTACTTATTTTGAACGGATAAAATTTATAGTCACCGATTGCAAATGTTTCGTACTTTTTGGGGTAGTAATGTAAGTATGAGTAGATCAACGTTAAATTTGCTGCAATATGTCACCTCATTCGCCTGCAATCCAAGTTCGATTACAAATGTGGCCAAATTTCAAAATACGAAACTTGCTATAAACGCACTTTCCGTACGCATCCCACCGGTAGTTTCGGCCTAAACATGTTATATACATTACCTATAATCGTTTTGAACCGGAATTTCAACAATAAAAAGTTTTCAATTTTTTGCGAAAATCCCTGATGGTTAGCCTTACTTATTTTGAACGGATAAAATTTATAGTCACCGATTCCAAATGTTTCGTACTTTTTGGGGTAGTAATGTAAGTATGAGTAGATCAACGTTAAATTTGCTGCAATATGTCGCCTCATTCGCCTGCAATCCAAGTTCGATTACAAATGTGGCCGAATTTTAAAATACGAAACTTGCTATAACCGCACTTTCCGTACGCATCCTACCGGTAGTTCGGTCGTTTTGAACCGGAATTTCAACAATAAAAAGTTTTCAATTTTTAGCAAAAATCCCTGATGGTTAGCCTTACTTATTTTGAACGGATAAAATTTATAGTCACCGATTCCAAATGTTTCGTACTTTTTGGGTTAGTAATGTAAGTATGAGTAGATCAACGTTAAATTTGCTGCAATATGTCGCCTCATTCGCCTGCAATCCAAGTTCGATTACAAATGTGGCCGAATTTTAAAATACGAAACTTGCTATAACCGCGCACTTTCCGTACGCATCCTACCGGTAGTTTCGGGCTTAACATGTTATATACATTACCTATAATCGTTTTGAAACGGAATTTTAGCAATAAAAAGTTTTCAATTTTTAGCAAAAATCCCTGATGGTTAGCCTTACTTATTTTGAACGGATAAAATTTATAGTCACCGATTCCAAATGTTTCGGTGTTTTTGGGTTAGTAATGTAAGTATGAGTAGATCAACGTTAAATTTGCTGCAATATGTCGCCTCATTCGCCTGCAATCCAAGTTCGATTACAAATGTGGCCGAATTTTAAAATACGAAACTTGCTATAACCGCGCACTTTCCGTACGCATCCTACCGGTAGTTTCGGGCTTAACATGTTATATACATTACCTATAATCGTTTTGAAACGGAATTTCAGCAATAAAAAGTTTTCAATTTTTAGCAAAAATCCCTGATGGTTAGCCTTACTTATTTTGAACGGATAAAATTTATAGTCACCGATTCCAAATGTTTCGTACTTTTTGGGTTAGTAATGTAAGTATGAGTAGATCAACGTTAAATTTGCTGCAATATGTCGCCTCATTCGTCTGCAATCCAAGTTCGATTACAAATGTGGCCAAATTTCAAAATACGAAACTTGCTATAACCGCACTTTTCGTACGCATCCCACCGGTAGTTTCGGGCTAAACATGTTACATACATTACCTATAATCGTTTTGAACTGAAATTTCAACAATAAAAAGTTTTCAATTTTTTGCGAAAATTCCTGATGGTTAGCCTTACTTATTTTGAACGGATAAATTTTATAGTCACCGATTCCAAATGTTTCGTACTTTTTGGGTTAGCAATGTAAGTATGAGTAGATCAACGTTAAATTTGCTGCAATATGTCGCCTCATTCGCCTGCAATCCAAGTTCGATTACAAATGTGGCCAAATTTCAAAATACGAAACTTGCTATAAACGCACTTTCCGTATGCATCCCACCGGTAGTTTCGGCCTAAACATGTTATATACATTACCTATAATCGTTTTGAACCGGAATTTCAACAATAAAAAGTTTTCAATTTTTTGCAAAAATCCCTGATGGTTAGCCTTACTTATTTTGAACGGATAAAATTTATAGTCACGGATTCCCAATGTTTCGTACTTTTTGGGGTAGTAATGTAAGTATGAGTAGATCAACGTTAAATTTGCTGCAATATGTCGCCTCATTCGCCTGCAATCCAAGTTCGATTACAAATGTGGCCGAATTTCAAAATACGAAACTTGCTATAACCGCACTTTCCGTACGCATCCTACCGGTAGTTTCGGGCTTAACATGTTATATACATTACCTATAATCGTTTTGAACCGGAATTTCAACAATAAAAAGTTTTCAATTTTTTGCAAAAATCCCTGATGGTTAGCCTTACTTATTTTGAACGGATAAAACTTATAGTCACCGATTCCAAATGTTTCGTACTTTTTGGGTTAGTAATGTAAGTATGAGTAGATCAACGTTAAATTTGCTGCAATATGTCGCCTCATTCGCCTGCAATCCAAGTTCGATTACAAATGTGGCCGAATTTTAAAATACGAAACTTGCTATAACCGCGCACTTTCCGTACGCATCCTACCGGTAGTTTCGGGCTTAACATGTTATATACATTACCTATAATCGTTTTGAAACGGAATTTCAGCAATAAAAAGTTTTCAATTTTTAGCAAAAATCCCTGATGGTTAGCCTTACTTATTTTGAACGGATAAAATTTATAGTCACCGATTCCAAATGTTTCGTACTTTTTGGGTTAGTAATGTAAGTATGAGTAGATCAACGTTAAATTTGCTGCAATATGTCGCCTCATTCGTCTGCAATCCAAGTTCGATTACAAATGTGGCCAAATTTCAAAATACGAAACTTGCTATAACCGCACTTTTCGTACGCATCCCACCGGTAGTTTCGGGCTAAACATGTTACATACATTACCTATAATCGTTTTGAACTGAAATTTCAACAATAAAAAGTTTTCAATTTTTTGCGAAAATTCCTGATGGTTAGCCTTACTTATTTTGAACGGATAAATTTTATAGTCACCGATTCCAAATGTTTCGTACTTTTTGGGTTAGCAATGTAAGTATGAGTAGATCAACGTTAAATTTGCTGCAATATGTCGCCTCATTCGCCTGCAATCCAAGTTCGATTACAAATGTGGCCAAATTTCAAAATACGAAACTTGCTATAACCGCACTTTTCGTACGCATCCCACCGGTAGTTTCGGGCTAAACATGTTATATACATTACCTATAATCGTTTTGAACTGGAATTTCAACAATAAAAAGTTTTCAATTTTTTGCGAAAATTCCTGATGGTTAGCCTTACTTATTTTGAACGGATAAAATTTATAGTCACCGATTGCAAATGTTTCGTACTTTTTGGGGTAGTAATGTAAGTATGAGTAGATCAACGTTAAATTTGCTGCAATATGTCACCTCATTCGCCTGCAATCCAAGTTCGATTACAAATGTGGCCAAATTTCAAAATACGAAACTTGCTATAAACGCACTTTCCGTATGCATCCCACCGGTAGTTTCGGCCTAAACATGTTATATACATTACCTATAATCGTTTTGAACCGGAATTTCAACAATAAAAAGTTTTCAATTTTTTGCAAAAATCCCTGATGGTTAGCCTTACTTATTTTGAACGGATAAAATTTATAGTCACGGATTCCCAATGTTTCGTACTTTTTGGGGTAGTAATGTAAGTATGAGTAGATCAACGTTAAATTTGCTGCAATATGTCGCCTCATTCGCCTGCAATCCAAGTTCGATTACAAATGTGGCCGAATTTCAAAATACGAAACTTGCTATAACCGCACTTTCCGTACGCATCCTACCGGTAGTTTCGGGCTTAACATGTTATATACATTACCTATAATCGTTTTGAACCGGAATTTCAACAATAAAAAGTTTTCAATTTTTAGCAAAAATCCCTGATGGTTAGCCTTACTTATTTTGAACGGATAAAATTTATAGTCACCGATTCCAAATGTTTCGTACTTTTTGAGTTAGTAATGTAAGTATGAGTAGATCAACGTTAAATTTGCTGCAATATGTCGCCTCATTCGCCTGCAATCCAAGTTCGTGTAACGAGATTGTGCTTGTACCAGCACTGGTGGGTATAAAAACACCGAGTGACCAAGGTCCACCACTCATTAACAGATGAAATTATCCCGCTAGAGGTTCTGGAACGGTCGATTACGCCGGCTAGGGCTCAGGAGCAGATGGGGTGGGGAATCCAGAACATAGCGAGATCTGTGCTGACCGTCAACGGAAGAGGGGAACCAGCTATAAACTACACGACTTACCTAACCTGGATACTCACCTCAGCTACATCCTCATCTCAATCACACTTTAATTCATTTTATGTAATCATTCGAAAGAAAATAAAGAAGGAACCGAAAAAAAACCAACCCACAATACCCATAGAATAAAACAAGTGCAATTTATGGTTACTTCTAAACGAAAATTAGCTTGTATTGCCAAAACAAAATAAAGCGCAGAAATAAATTGTGTACAAGTAACACTATAACCTAATGTGCTAGCTAACCCTACCAGTAATTTGACTTAACATTAAGGGGATTTATAATTCTTCATCATATATCTCGAACTTTTAGAGAAACAACAAAAAAAACTAAACTAATAAAAATTTGGTAGCTGGAGACATATGATAAGATTTATAAATTAGTATATAATATATAATATAATATAATAAGGTAAATGTATATAAAAGGTATATAACAAAAAAAAACAAATAAATGGTACTTAAATACTTTGTCGTAAACAGCTGGATGTTGATTGATGCCCCCGCTGATGGTATACCATGTATATAACGTTCGAGGTTAATATTATGTACTTAGGATTTTTTTAATTTAAATTTTTTTTTATTTTCCGAATTTTTATTACTTTATTGTTTTATTAGAGAATTTTTGGTATTATTAATTATTATAATTATTATGATTATCACCAAATTAAATGGATTTCAATTAATATAAAATATAGTTTATCATTAAGAAAACTGCATAAACGTTCTTTACACTCATTACATTCATCGGCCAGAATTCGTATATGATTAGAGCTCGATTATTAGTATATATATTGTATGTATGATATTATCTGTACGACTATTATAATATCTCTATGACAGTCAAGTTCCTTTATTTTTTTTTTTTTTTTTTTTAGTTCTCTTATGGTTTTATTATTATTAGAATTATTATTGGTATTATAATGTTATAATTATTATTATGATTGAGGAACTTTTAAGACAGGAGCTTTATTGAACCACCAGACCACTTATTTTAAATATAAGAAAAAAAAATCACAGTTATAATTGTTATTTTTTTTTTTTTAAGGCACAAACTTATACTACACACTGATGCCTTTTTTTTTTTTCCTTTTTCTTTAATAAATTTTTTTTTTTCTAATTGGTTACGCACATTTAACTATTGTACTTAAAGTAAATCTTATATAAAAACTTATAATTATACAAGTACTACTCCCACGCTTTCGCTAATTATTTTAGCGTGGGTTGAAAAGTGACCGTTAGGCGATAAATTGCACAAATTTTATATGCTAAGTTTTTTTTTTTCTATTAGGGTAATAAATGTCGTAAACGACCAACACCCATTCTTTCACTAATCGTTTTTTTTTCTTTGTTTTTGCGATCACTTGTTACAAAAAAAATTACTAGATATACTTATATGTCTGATAGATATTTCTATATCTCGCACAAAAAGAAAACAGCAAACGATTCAATCACCACGATCACAAAAAAAAAACTCATCACTTTCGCGAACGCGTACTTTTACTAGCGGTACCGGTACTTCAATAATTTTATAACGATAAAGTTTTATATATATAATAAATTTATTGTTTTATTTTTTATATTTATTTTTAGGTATAATAAAAAAAATGATGTTCTCGTTCGAGACCCAAAATTTGACTGCCGCCCTAACTTTTTTCTTCGTCCTCCAAATTTTTTAGTTACCGCCAAAATTTGCGCGTACAAAAAAAAATTATTTGGTCTCTCTTTCAATTATTTTTTTTTTGTAGGTGTTGCCTTAGCTAATTCGAATATCGAAACCTTTAGCGTTTTAACCTAATGGCAGCCAATTCACACCTTAAGTGGAACATGGAACGACCCGCGGACGTAACATTCGATTACAAATGTGGCCGAATTTTAAAATACGAAACTTGCTATAACCGCACTTTCCGTACGCATCCTACCCGTAGTTCGGTCGTTTTGAACCGGAATTTCAACAATAAAAAGTTTTCAATTTTTAGCAAAAATCCCTGATGGTTAGCCTTACTTATTTTGAACGGATAAAATTTATAGTCACCGATTCCAAATGTTTCGTACTTTTTGGGTTAGTAATGTAAGTATGAGTAGATCAACGTTAAATTTGCTGCAATATGTCGCCTCATTCGCCTGCAATCCAAGTTCGATTACAAATGTGGCCGAATTTCAAAATACGAAACTTGCTATAACCGCACTTTCCGTACGCATCCTACCGGTAGTTTCGGGCTTAACATGTTATATACATTACCTATAATCGTTTTGAACCGGAATTTCAACAATAAAAAGTTTTCAATTTTTAGCAAAAATCCCTGATGAGCCTTACTTATTTTGAACGGATAAAATTTATAGTCACCGATTCCAAATGTTTCGTACTTTTTGGGTTAGTAATGTAAGTATGAGTAGATCAACGTTAAATTTGCTGCAATATGTCGCCTCATTCGTCTGCAATCCAAGTTCGATTACAAATGTGGCCAAATTTCAAAATACGAAACTTGCTATAACCGCACTTTTCGTACGCATCCCACCGGTAGTTTCGGGCTAAACATGTTATATACATTACCTATAATCGTTTTGAACTGGAATTTCAACAATAAAAAGTTTTCAATTTTTTGCGAAAATTCCTGATTGCCTTACTTATTTTGAACGGATAAATTTTATAGTCACCGATTCCAAATGTTTCGTACTTTTTGGGTTAGCAATGTAAGTATGAGTAGATCAACGTTAAATTTGCTGCAATATGTCGCCTCATTCGCCTGCAATCCAAGTTCGATTACAAATGTGGCCGAATTTCAAAATACGAAACTTGCTATAACCGCACTTTCCGTACGCATCCTACCGGTAGTTTCGGGCTTAACATGTTATATACATTACCTATAATCGTTTTGAACCGGAATTTCAACAATAAAAAGTTTTCAATTTTTTGCAAAAATCCCTGATGGTTAGCCTTACTTATTTTGAACGGATAAAATTTATAGTCACGGATTCCCAATGTTTCGTACTTTTTGGGGTAGTAATGTAAGTATGAGTAGATCAACGTTAAATTTGCTGCAATATGTCGCCTCATTCGCCTGCAATCCAAGTTCGATTACAAATGTGGCCGAATTTTAAAATACGAAACTTGCTATAACCGCACTTTCCGTACGCATCCTACCGGTAGTTCGGTCGTTTTGAACCGGAATTTCAACAATAAAAAGTTTTCAATTTTTAGCAAAAATCCCTGATGGTTAGCCTTACTTATTTTGAACGGATAAAATTTATAGTCACCGATTCCAAATGTTTCGTACTTTTTGGGTTAGTAATGTAAGTATGAGTAGATCAACGTTAAATTTGCTGCAATATGTCGCCTCATTCGCCTGCAATCCAAGTTCGATTACAAATGTGGCCGAATTTCAAAATACGAAACTTGCTATAACCGCACTTTCCGTACGCATCCTACCGGTAGTTTCGGGCTAAACATGTTATATACATTACCTATAATCGTTTTGAACCGGAATTTCAACAATAAAAAGTTTTCAATTTTTAGCAAAAATCCCTGATGGTTAGCCTTACTTATTTTGAACGGATAAAATTTATAGTCACCGATTCCAAATGTTTCGTACTTTTTGGGTTAGTAATGTAAGTATGAGTAGATCAACGTTAAATTTGCTGCAATATGTCGCCTCATTCGTCTGCAATCCAAGTTCGATTACAAATGTGGCCAAATTTCAAAATACGAAACTTGCTATAACCGCACTTTTCGTACGCATCCCACCGGTAGTTTCGGGCTAAACATGTTATATACATTACCTATAATCGTTTTGAACTGGAATTTCAACAATAAAAAGTTTTCAATTTTTTGCGAAAATTCCTGATTGCCTTACTTATTTTGAACGGATAAATTTTATAGTCACCGATTCCAAATGTTTCGTACTTTTTGGGTTAGCAATGTAAGTATGAGTAGATCAACGTTAAATTTGCTGCAATATGTCGCCTCATTCGCCTGCAATCCAAGTTCGATTACAAATGTGGCCAAATTTCAAAATACGAAACTTGCTATAACCGCACTTTTCGTACGCATCCCACCGGTAGTTTCGGGCTAAACATGTTATATACATTACCTATAATCGTTTTGAACTGGAATTTCAACAATAAAAAGTTTTCAATTTTTTGCGAAAATCCCTGATGGTTAGCCTTACTTATTTTGAACGGATAAAATTTATAGTCACCGATTCCAAATGTTTCGTACTTTTTGGGTTAGTAATGTAAGTATGAGTAGATCAACGTTAAATTTGCTGCAATATGTCGCCTCATTCGTCTGCAATCCAAGTTCGATTACAAATGTGGCCAAATTTCAAAATACGAAACTTGCTATAACCGCACTTTTCGTACGCATCCCACCGGTAGTTTCGGGCTAAACATGTTATATACATTACCTATAATCGTTTTGAACTGGAATTTCAACAATAAAAAGTTTTCAATTTTTTGCGAAAATTCCTGATTGCCTTACTTATTTTGAACGGATAAATTTTATAGGCACCGATTCCAAATGTTTCGTACTTTTTGGGTTAGCAATGTAAGTATGAGTAGATCAACGATAAATTTGCTGCAATATGTCGCCTCATTCGCCTGCAATCCAAGTTCGATTACAAATGTGGCCGAATTTTAAAATACGAAACTTGCTATAACCGCACTTTCCGTACGCATCCTACCGGTAGTTTCGGGCTTAACATGTTATATACATTACCTATAATCGTTTTGAACCGGAATTTCAACAATAAAAAGTTTCCAATTTTTTGCAAAAATCCCTGATGGATAGCCTTACTTATTTTGAACGGATAAAATTTATAGTCACCGATTCCAAATGTTTCGTACTTTTTGGGTTAGTAATGTAAGTATGAGTAGATCAACGTTAAATTTGCTGCAATATGTCGCCTCATTCGCCTGCAATCCAAGTTCGATTACAAATGTGGCCGAATTTTAAAATACGAAACTTGCTATAACCGCACTTTCCGTACGCATCCTACCGGTAGTTTCGGGCTTAACATGTTATATACATTACCTATAATCGTTTTGAACCGGAATTTCAACAATAAAAAGTTTTCAATGTTTAGCAAAAATCCCTGATGGTTAGCCTTACTTATTTTGAACGGATAAAATTTATAGTCACCGATTCCAAATGTTTCGTACTTTTTGGGTTAGCAATGTAAGTATGAGTAGATCAACGATAAATTTGCTGCAATATGTCGCCTCATTCGCCTGCAATCCAAGTTCGATTACAAATGTGGCCGAATTTTAAAATACGAAACTTGCTATAACCGCACTTTCCGTACGCATCCTACCGGTAGTTTCGGGCTTAACATGTTATATACATTACCTATAATCGTTTTGAACCGGAATTTCAACAATAAAAAGTTTTCAATGTTTAGCAAAAATCCCTGATGGTTAGCCTTACTTATTTTGAACGGATAAAATTTATAGTCACCGATTCCAAATGTTTCGTTTTTTTTGGATTAGTAATGTAAGTATGAGTAGATCAACGTTAAATTTGCTGCAATATGTCGCCTCATTCGCCTGCAATCCAAGTTCGATTACAAATGTGGCCGAATTTTAAAATATGAAACTTGCTATAACCGCACTTTCCGTACGCATCCTACCGGTAGTTTCGGGCTTAACATATTATGTACATTACCTATAATCGTTTTGAACTGAAATTTCAACAATAAAAAGTTTTCAATTTTTAGCAAAAATCCCTGATGGATAGCCTTACTTATTTTGAACGGATAAAATTTATAGTCACCGATTCCAAATGTTTCGTACTTTTTGGGTTAGTAATGTAAGTATGAGTGATCAACGTTAAATTTGCTGCAATATGTCGCCTCATTCGCCTGCAATCCAAGTTCGATTACAAATGTGGCCGAATTTTAAAATACGAAACTTGCTATAACCGCACTTTCCGTACGCATCCTACCGGTACTTTCGGGCTAAACATGTTATATACATTACCTATAATCGTTTTGAACCGGAATTTCAACAATAAAAAGTTTCCAATTTTTTGCAAAAATCCCTGATGGATAGCCTTACTTATTTTGAACGGATAAAATTTATAGTCACCGATTCCAAATGTTTCGTACTTTTTGGGTTAGTAATGTAAGTATGAGTAGATCAACGTTAAATTTGCTGCAATATGTCGCCTCATTCGCCTGCAATCCAAGTTCGATTACAAATGTGGCCGAATTTTAAAATACGAAACTTGCTATAACCGCACTTTCCGTACGCATCCTACCGGTAGTTTCGGGCTAAACATGTTATATACATTACCTATAATCGTTTTGAACCGGAATTTCAACAATAAAAAGTTTTCAATTTTTTGCAAAAATCCCTGATGGCTAGCCTTACTTATTTTGAAGGGATAAAATTTATAGTCACCGATTCCAAATGTTTCGTACTTTTTGGGTTAGTAATGTAAGTATGAGTAGATCAACGTTAAATTTGCTGCAATATGTCGAATCATTCGCTTGCAATCCAAGTTCGATTACAAATGTGGCCGAATTTTAAAATACGAAACTTGCTATAACCGCACTTTCCGTACGCATCCCACCGGTAGTTTCGGGCTAAACATGTTATATACATTACCTATAATCGTTTTGAACCGGAATTTCAACAATAAAAAGTTTTCATTTTTTTGCGAAAATCCCTGATGGTTAGCCTTACTTATTTTGAACGGATAAAATTTATAGTCACCGATTCCAAATGTTTCGTACTTTTTGGGTTAGTAATGTAAGTATGAGTAGATCAACGTTAAATTTGCTGCAATATGTCGCCTCATTCGCCTGCAATCCAAGTTCGATTACAAATGTGGCCGAATTTTAAAATACGAAACTTGCTATAACCGCACTTTCCGTACGCATCCTACCGGTAGTTTCGGGCTAAACATGTTATATACATTACCTATAATCGTTTTGAACCGGAATTTCAACAATAAAAAGTTTTCATTTTTTTGCGAAAATCCCTGATGGTTAGCCTTACTTATTTTGAACGGATAAAATTTATAGTCACCGATTCCAAATGTTTCGTACTTTTTGGGTTAGTAATGTAAGTATGAGTAGATCAACGTTAAATTTGCTGCAATATGTCGAATCATTCGCTTGCAATCCAAGTTCGATTACAAATGTGGCCGAATTTTAAAATACGAAACTTGCTATAACCGCACTTTCCGTACGCATCCCACCGGTAGTTTCGGGCTAAACATGTTATATACATTACCTATAATCGTTTTGAACCGGAATTTCAACAATAAAAAGTTTTCGATTTTTTGCAAAAATCCCTGATGGCTACGGATAAAATTTATAGTCACCGATTCCAAATGTTTCGTACTTTTTGGGTTAGTAATGTAAGTATGAGTAGATCAACGTTAAATTTGCTGCAATATGTCGCCTCATTCGCCTGCAATCCAAGTTCGATTACAAATGTGGCCGAATTTTAAAATACGAAACTTGCTATAACCGCACTTTCCGTACGCATCCTACCGGTACTTTCGGGCTAAACATGTTATATACATTACCTATAATCGTTTTGAACCGGAATTTCAACAATAAAAAGTTTCCAATTTTTTGCAAAAATCCCTGATGGATAGCCTTACTTATTTTGAACGGATAAAATTTATAGTCACCGATTCCAAATGTTTCGTACTTTTTGGGTTAGTAATGTAAGTATGAGTAGATCAACGTTAAATTTGCTGCAATATGTCGCCTCATTCGCCTGCAATCCAAGTTCGATTACAAATGTGGCCGAATTTTAAAATACGAAACTTGCTATAACCGCACTTTCCGTACGCATCCTACCGGTAGTTTCGGGCTAAACATGTTATATACATTACCTATAATCGTTTTGAACCGGAATTTCAACAATAAAAAGTTTTCAATTTTTTGCAAAAATCCCTGATGGCTAGCCTTACTTATTTTGAAGGGATAAAATTTATAGTCACCGATTCCAAATGTTTCGTACTTTTTGGGTTAGTAATGTAAGTATGAGTAGATCAACGTTAAATTTGCTGCAATATGTCGAATCATTCGCTTGCAATCCAAGTTCGATTACAAATGTGGCCGAATTTTAAAATACGAAACTTGCTATAACCGCACTTTCCGTACGCATCCCACCGGTAGTTTCGGGCTAAACATGTTATATACATTACCTATAATCGTTTTGAACCGGAATTTCAACAATAAAAAGTTTTCATTTTTTTGCGAAAATCCCTGATGGTTAGCCTTACTTATTTTGAACGGATAAAATTTATAGTCACCGATTCCAAATGTTTCGTACTTTTTGGGTTAGTAATGTAAGTATGAGTAGATCAACGTTAAATTTGCTGCAATATGTCGCCTCATTCGCCTGCAATCCAAGTTCGATTACAAATGTGGCCGAATTTTAAAATACGAAACTTGCTATAACCGCACTTTCCGTACGCATCCTACCGGTAGTTTCGGGCTAAACATGTTATATACATTACCTATAATCGTTTTGAACCGGAATTTCAACAATAAAAAGTTTTCATTTTTTTGCGAAAATCCCTGATGGTTAGCCTTACTTATTTTGAACGGATAAAATTTATAGTCACCGATTCCAAATGTTTCGTACTTTTTGGGTTAGTAATGTAAGTATGAGTAGATCAACGTTAAATTTGCTGCAATATGTCGCCTCATTCGTCTGCAATCCAAGTTCGATTACAAATGTGGCCAAATTTCAAAATACGAAACTTGCTATAACCGCACTTTTCGTACGCATCCCACCGGTAGTTTCGGGCTAAACATGTTATATACATTACCTATAATCGTTTTGAACTGGAATTTCAACAATAAAAAGTTTTCAATTTTTTGCGAAAATCCCTGATGGTTAGCCTTACTTATTTTGAACGGATAAAATTTATAGTCACCGATTCCAAATGTTTCGTACTTTTTGGGTTAGTAATGTAAGTATGAGTAGATCAACGTTAAATTTGCTGCAATATGTCGAATCATTCGCTTGCAATCCAAGTTCGATTACAAATGTGGCCGAATTTTAAAATACGAAACTTGCTATAACCGCACTTTCCGTACGCATCCCACCGGTAGTTTCGGGCTAAACATGTTATATACATTACCTATAATCGTTTTGAACCGGAATTTCAACAATAAAAAGTTTTCATTTTTTTGCGAAAATCCCTGATGGTTAGCCTTACTTATTTTGAACGGATAAAATTTATAGTCACCGATTCCAAATGTTTCGTACTTTTTGGGTTAGTAATGTAAGTATGAGTAGATCAACGTTAAATTTGCTGCAATATGTCGCCTCATTCGCCTGCAATCCAAGTTCGATTACAAATGTGGCCGAATTTTAAAATACGAAACTTGCTATAACCGCACTTTCCGTACGCATCCTACCGGTAGTTTCGGGCTAAACATGTTATATACATTACCTATAATCGTTTTGAACCGGAATTTCAACAATAAAAAGTTTTCATTTTTTTGCGAAAATCCCTGATGGTTAGCCTTACTTATTTTGAACGGATAAAATTTATAGTCACCGATTCCAAATGTTTCGTACTTTTTGGGTTAGTAATGTAAGTATGAGTAGATCAACGTTAAATTTGCTGCAATATGTCGAATCATTCGCTTGCAATCCAAGTTCGATTACAAATGTGGCCGAATTTTAAAATACGAAACTTGCTATAACCGCACTTTCCGTACGCATCCCACCGGTAGTTTCGGGCTAAACATGTTATATACATTACCTATAATCGTTTTGAACCGGAATTTCAACAATAAAAAGTTTTCATTTTTTTGCGAAAATCCCTGATGGTTAGCCTTACTTATTTTGAACGGATAAAATTTATAGTCACCGATTCCAAATGTTTCGTACTTTTTGGGTTAGTAATGTAAGTATGAGTAGATCAACGTTAAATTTGCTGCAATATGTCGAATCATTCGCTTGCAATCCAAGTTCGATTACAAATGTGGCCGAATTTTAAAATACGAAACTTGCTATAACCGCACTTTCCGTACGCATCCCACCGGTAGTTTCGGGCTAAACATGTTATATACATTACCTATAATCGTTTTGAACCGGAATTTCAACAATAAAAAGTTTTCAATTTTTTGCAAAAATCCCTGATGGCTAGCCTTACTTATTTTGAAGGGATAAAATTTATAGTCACCGATTCCAAATGTTTCGTACTTTTTGGGTTAGTAATGTAAGTATGAGTAGATCAACGTTAAATTTGCTGCAATATGTCGCCTCATTCGCCTGCAATCCAAGTTCGATTACAAATGTGGCCGAATTTTAAAATACGAAACTTGCTATAACCGCACTTTCCGTACGCATCCTACCGGTAGTTTCGGGCTAAACATGTTATATACATTACCTATAATCGTTTTGAACCGGAATTTCAACAATAAAAAGTTTTCATTTTTTTGCGAAAATCCCTGATGTTAGCCTTACTTATTTTGAACGGATAAAATTTATAGTCACCGATTCCAAATGTTTCGTACTTTTTGGGTTAGTAATGTAAGTATGAGTAGATCAACGTTAAATTTGCTGCAATATGTCGCCTCATTCGCCTGCAATCCAAGTTCGATTACAAATGTGGCCGAATTTTAAAATACGAAACTTGCTATAACCGCACTTTCCGTACGCATCCTACCGGTAGTTTCGGGCTAAACATGTTATATACATTACCTATAATCGTTTTGAACCGGAATTTCAACAATAAAAAGTTTTCATTTTTTTGCGAAAATCCCTGATGTTAGCCTTACTTATTTTGAACGGATAAAATTTATAGTCACCGATTCCAAATGTTTCGTTTTTTTTGGATTAGTAATGTAAGTATGAGTAGATCAACGTTAAATTTGCTGCAATATGTCGCCTCATTCGCCTGCAATCCAAGTTCGAATACAAATGTGGCCGAATTTTAAAATACGAAACTTGCTATAACCGCACTTTCCGTACGCATCCCACCGGTAGTTTCGGGCTAAACATGTTATATACATTACCTATAATCGTTTTGAACTGGAATTTCAACAATAAAAAGTTTTCAATTTTTTACGAAAATCCCTGATGTTAGCCTTACTTATTTTGAACGGATAAAATTTATAGTCACCGATTCCAAATGTTTCGTTTTTTTTGGATTAGTAATGTAAGTATGAGTAGATCAACGTTAAATTTGCTGCAATATGTCGCCTCATTCGCCTGCAATCCAAGTTCGATTACAAATGTGGCCGAATTTTAAAATACGAAACTTGCTATAACCGCACTTTCCGTACGCATCCCACCGGTAGTTTCGGGCTAAACATGTTATATACATTACCTATAATCGTTTTGAACTGGAATTTCAACAATAAAAAGTTTTCAATTTTTTACGAAAATCCCTGATGTTAGCCTTACTTATTTTGAACGGATAAAATTTATAGTCACCGATTCCAAATGTTTCGTTTTTTTTGGATTAGTAATGTAAGTATGAGTAGATCAACGTTAAATTTGCTGCAATATGTCGCCTCATTCGCCTGCAATCCAAGTTCGATTACAAATGTTGTTACAGGCTGGCTACTGCCAACCTGCAGATATTCACTAAGCTCCTGCAGAGGCCTCCACGGTGATGTTTTGCCGGCTACGTTCTCAGCGAGAAGTGCGAGGGTCGTGGGGTTTGAGGCATGCAGGGCTCCTGGCCTACACCGTGATTAACAGAGAGTTGGGGAAACGCAAATAATAATAATACAACCGAATGTTCCGCCGAAATTTGTCGGCCGGAACTTGAGGAACGAACAACTCAAAAATTATAACCCGAGAGCGGTGCCTTGGTGCGCGCATCCATCCGAATTCAAACGGGGTCGAGCCCTGGTTACGGAATCGGATGCGGGCACCAAGGGACCGCACACACTAAACCGACACAGAGGGAGTCTCCGCTCCCATCATACCGAACCCGGAAATTTAATAATTCATTTTACTAAAAATCAACTACCAAAATAAAAATAAAAATAATCGCCGCCGACAACAAAGGAGAAGCGATAAGCGAGACCACTGCGCATCGAGCGTGCACCCGCTGTGCGGCGCTCGATTACAACACAAAATTTAATTTTATGTAAAATTTAGAAATATATATAAAAAAAGAAAATCAAATAAAAAGAATAAAAATCGTACCTTAATATACTTTATATAAGAATAAATTCACCGTTGCGGCCTTGGTGCCGTTTCTCCGCGTGTTCCACCGGTGCGGCCCAACCGCCGGTAAGCTGATACCAAATAATACGGCAGGCCTCGACTAGCCGCAGGATCCGTCACAAAAGAGTAGCCTCAACTGGCCACCCGTAAAAATGAAATTTATATAAAAAATAAATTCACCGTTGCGGCCTTGCGCCGTTTCTCCGCGTGTTCCACCGGTGCGGCCCAACCGCCGGTAAGCTGATACCAAATAATACGGCAGGCCTCGACTAGCCGCCGGATCCGTCACAAAAGAGTAGCCTCAACTGGCCACCCGTAAAAATGAAATTTATATAAAAATAAATTCACCGTTGCGGCCTTGCGCGGCCGTCATGCCACAGGTACCACCCTGTACCCGGACCGTTGCGGCTTTATGTGCCGTACACTACTGATGCGGCCTTGGTGCCGTTGTTGGGCGACTCCCCGCCTTGCGCTCGAGCGCTTGCCTGGTTGGGCACTATAACAAACGTTGGGCGACCTTTCGCCTTTGATAAATTTTGCCTGACACCCGTAGAAAATGATGTTTTGCGGCGTCCGTTATATGGGATGGAACCAGTGGAAAATAGTACTAAAATTCCAGATCCAATTACCAATTTGTTCACCCGTGAAAATACTGTATCCGTAAATTATTGCGGCACTAGTTAATTATTGTGGCCCTTCGAATAATGCCACACCCGTAAACTACACAACAACACTCGATGAGCCGCCTATATATCCAATTTGGCGCCTTCGTAACGGTGCGTTTCGTAAATAATTATTTGGTACCCTTTGATTATTGCGGCACTTGCTGAAATATGGTACCTGTTAACAATGCGGCACTCGTAAAAAAATACTTTCGACGTTCGTTGTAATAATTTGCATACAAAATAACTCGTAGCACTCGTAAATAATACGGTGCTCGCTAAACAAAATGCAGCACTTTCGCAAACCTTATGGTACTTTCGCCGTTATATCAACCTTCTATCGTCCCAATTTTTATACACTTATATACTTTGAAAAGTGAAAATTTCGTATTTCACGACAACCTATTGACGAATTCAAAATCACCAAGTGGATTTTCTAACACCACATTTAATAAAAAAAAATATTCCTCACTTTTCACTAAATTACTTATTACGTTTTGGGCGAACACTCAAGAAAATATTATCATCAACTACAATAAAACTTAAAGTACTTATATATTTATATATATATTTTTTTATTTTGTTTAAATATTGTATAAAATATAAAGATTTTTAATTTTCTTATTTCCGTGATTTTGTGTTTTACAGTCGTCCATCTTAATATATTACACACCTTTCTACCACTCAAATCACAACCTCCATCTTTAATTTTTCAAAAACAAAAACTCGACTTTCCAATTATATAATCAAAACTCGACTGTCATTCTACAAAAATTCGAGCCCCGCACAACTCGTAAAACGTTTTAGAAGAGATGAATCTCTCTTCTCTGTCTCTCCTTTATACCAAATTTTCGTTGGTACAAAAGAGAGACATATAAGAAAAACACATTTTTTCCAAAACGTTTTACTTTGCACACACTCGATGCGCATTGTTCTCTCTCTCTCGTCTTCTCTTCACCTCCGCGCCACCACACAATGGGGAACAAAACAAAACGTCGCGGGTGCGTTCACAGACAAACACAGAGGTGAATAAAAACATAAGGGAAGATGGACGAAACGAAGACAACAACTGGGGTGAATAAAATAACAAAAAAATCGTCGTTGCGACCATACAGTCGTAACAAACGTGGGAACGTCCCACACCCTGAGATGTCTCATAAGCCGGGCCTAAAATACAACAATACGAAAGAAAACAGTTCAATTGAATTGTACATCCATTGTACCGCGACAAACTAATTTTTCGATCGAGGAAAACATGCGTCACGTGCGGATATCTTTTACATGATACGTGCCCAATGATTTGCCATTCAAATCTTCGACCGCGTACGCCACTTGTCCGACTTTACTGGTAATAACCGCGGGTTTAAACTTACCAGCCAATTTAGCGGAAAATTTATTCGGTGCATCGCTCAAAACAAACGAACGAATGAAGACGGGTTGTCCGACTCGAAAAGTGCGCTTAGCACTACGTAAATTATAGTGCTGAGCCCCCTTTTCGTGTGCCACACGTAAATAATGTGTTATACGATCCTTTAAAAAGTTTACTCGATCTGGCTTAGCCCACACCTGGACTTCGCTGGGATCATGTTCATCGAGTAATCTTCTTAACGCACAGTCCGAACCGTGCATCGACATATGTTGACCGAACACGACATAATGAGGGGAATAATGTAAGGTATCATGAATGGCATTACGTAAAGCAGCCGCAATTTCTTGTAAGTTTTTGTCCCACAAATTATGATCGTGATCGCTCAAATAAGATCGAATGCTGGCAATTAGGGTTCGATTAACACGCTCGGATGCGTTGCTTTGGGGCGAATACACCGGCGTACGAATATGCTTTACACCATATTTGGACAACAAATCTTTAAATAAGTTCGAGGTAAATTGCTTCCCATTGTCAGAGGTGATTATTTCGGGGACCGAGAACAACAGAAATACATCGTTTTCCAAAAATCGACATAGCAAAGATGCGGAAGCTTCACGCAAAGGTTTTACAACTACAAATTTTGAGTAATGATCCAAGATGATAACGATGCAAGTATTACCGAGTTTCGAACGTGGATACGGACCCAAAAAATCTACATACAATTTTTGAAACGGGCGAGTTGACGTGACCTGAGCTCCCATGGCTGGTTGTGTAGAGAAATTAACAGCTTTGTTCATTTTACATTTAGTGCAGCTAGCAACGTATTGTTTAACTTGTTTTGCCATCTGAGGCCAGAAAAATTGACGCTGAAGGCGCTCGAGAGTTTTGCTGCCGCCTAAATGTGCTGAAGTGGGAGGTACGTGAGCCTGTTCGATTAGTGATTGGGTCAAGCTATTCGGAATAACCAATTTCCAGTTCGAAAGGTCGGTATCCGCATATTTAAAACCAAACGAAGGGGATATTAATAATTTATCATCCTGGATTTTGTAGTTGTGCGAACAATCTTTTAATGAACGAATTTTCGCGATCTGATCGACGTAATCTGGATCTTGGAACGCAACCGAATTTTGATCAACGTGCAGAATGGGGACTGAAGAAGGTATTAACGCATTCACGGAAGGGTCGATGTTTTTACTCGACAAGACTGGATCTTCAAATTGGGCACCAGGATCAGGCGTGCTCTTACTTTCGGAATCATCCTCACAAGGAGCGGATTCATCCGGAAAAGCTCGAGACAGCGCATCAGGTACAACGTTAACTGAACCTTTTCGGTATCCAATCTGAAAATCCAGCGCTTGGAGTTTAAGACTCCATCTCGCCAAACGTCCGGAGAGGTCTTTTTGACTCATTAACCAGCGCAAACTGGAATGGTCAGTATAAATGACGAATGGATAGCCTTCTACGTAGGGACGGAATTTTCGCACGCTGAGGACGGCAGCGTAGCATTCCAGCTCGGTCACCGAGTAGTTTCGCTGCGCCGCATTGAGCTTATGGGAATAAAACTCAATGGGCCGCTCCACCCCCTCGGCGTCCACCTGAAATAAGACACTACCGACCCCAACGGCACTGGCATCGCACTGAATAAAAAAGGGTTTAGTGTAATCAGGATGCGTCAATACTGGGGCAGTTGACAAGGCGGTTTTGAGAGAGTTAAAGGAAGAATCAGCAGCTGCAGACCACCATACTTTAGTGTTTTTACCAGTAAGATCGGTGAGAGAAGAAGCTAAGGAGGCGAAATTAGGAATGAAGCGACGGTACCATCCGCACATTCCCAGAAAACGTCTAATCTGTTTCGTCGTTTTCGGAATAGGGTACTCCAGAATAGCTTTACATTTATCTGGGTTTGTACGGAGGCAGCCATCACCCACAATATAACCTAAATAGTCTACTTCTTTCAACACAAACTTACTTTTGGTCAAATTGATTGTTAAACCAGCATCCTTCAGATATCCAGCAACCTGTTGTAGCAAATCGAAATGTTCGGCCAGAGTGGAGGATGTGACCAGAAGGTCATCGAGGTACACAAAGACCTTATCGTGCAGTTGGTACGGGATCACGCGGTGCATTAAGCGACAAAGCGTCTGTGGTGCGTTGCATAAGCCAAACGGCATCACCTTGAACTGATACAAGGGCCGTCCAGGAACCGTAAACGCTGTTTTATCGCGGGATGCTGGGTCGAGTGGGATCTGCCAAAAGGCATCCTTCAAATCAATCGCCGAAATGAATCGGGTGTGTCCCAAACGACCCAACAATCCGTTGATTATGGGCAGCGGATACGCATCCTTGACGGTTGCCTTGTTCAGTTCTCTAGCATCCAAGCACAGACGAACTTTCCCATTGGCCTTACGCACCAACGTGACCGGTGAACACCAGGAACTTTGTGACTCCTCGATAACCCCCAAAGACAACATCCTATCCAACTCGGCATACATGAGTTTCTGGATAGCTGGGGACACGGAATAAAAACGTTGTTTGACTGGTTTTGCGGAACCGACATCGATCATATGAGTGATGAGGGATGTGCGGCCCAAACCTAAGATATCGCTGCTCGGAAAATATTCGCGAATGAGATCCAATTTACGACGATCATCAGATGTTAAAATATGAAATTTGGGTGTGTTGGTAGTTTCACCTAATTCGTCCGAATTATTTAACGCGGAGATTTTTGGGGAAATTCCAAAACGATTCCAAAAATCGATACCCAAATAAAGCGGTTGTTCTAAAGAAGGAACAACATGAAAATTCATAAATTTAGTGACTCCGTTAAATTCGACGTTAGCTCGGATATAACCAAAAACTCGTTGGACTTGGCCACTCGCTGTAGTTATAGTGGAAGGAAAGTTATGGAATTCAACAAAAGGATTTGACAGAAGTTTCTCCGATCCACTCCCGAGAACACTGACACTCGCCCCGCTGTCGAGAAGACCCTTAAAAGGTATCTTATTGATTAAGACCTGGGCGTAAGGCCGAGTGTCACTACCCTCGGAGAATAGAACGGAGGAAATCACATCATTTCTCATTGCGACGCGACGGTTCCAATATTTTTTTGAACGCTTTAAACGATCTAACTTTGCCAATGATGGGGCATTATAGAAAAATTTAAGAGCGACAGGAAGGGAGGAAGGATTGGATGGGGAAGAAGGATCGGGAAAGGAATCATTACTGGCAGACGAGCTTACCTCTTCGTCGGATTCGAATAGGAGCGGATTTCCGCGTCCGTATTGCTCGCTGCATCCTCCAGAATCGGTTTGAGTGGATTTGTCCGTGGTAACATCAGTCTGGGTTGCGGTTGTGGTTGTGGTGATTCTCGTGGCCCAGTCCTCCAAGAACCACTGTTCTGGTTTTCCGACAATCTTGATTGAGCGTTTCGTTCTTCGGCACAACGTCGACAACGCGCAGATATCGTCCCTCGTAGCCCACATCGATAGCAAAACAATCCAACGGGAGCCAATTGACAATCCATGAACGTGTGACCCATATCCGAACAATTAAAGCAGACGATATTTTTACTATGATTGGCATGTTGTTTGTAAACCAATCCCGAACTGCCTGCTGGGACTTGTCCACCCGAACGTCTCGCTGCTGCCGACGAATACCTGCTCCCCGTTTGAATTGCGGATACTGAGTTATCGGGTAGAACATCAGTTAAGGGATAATTCTCATAAGAGTCATATGCTCCAACATCATCATACGGACTGCCTGATAACTCATTGATCACGCGTCGTGGATGGATTGCAGGATCCGCCGGAGCTTTGAGCCGCCGGAAAGACTCCTCCCAAGCAGAACAGCTTTTGATTAGTTCGTTGATGCTGCTGAACCGACGATCTGTAAGGTGGTATTGTAGCGTAGGCTTCATGTTGTTCAGCAAAATTTGAATGAGCTCTTCGTCTGAGTACGGCGTTCGACATTGTAAGGTAAGGGTCCAGACGTGGTTGTAGAAATCCAGGAAGCTTTCGTTCGGTTGTTGTTTACGTGCCTCGACCATTCTGCGGATTTCGTAATTTGTGCGACGATCTTGAAAGCGCTCGATAATTCCGCTTCGTAGTTCTGACCAGGTCGCGTGCGGGTTGTGTTTACGAAATGTCCAGTACCACTGCAACGCGAGGTCTTTTAGAATGGTATGGAGCTCCAATAATAAGATTTGCTCGGATAATCCCCGGGATGAGGCGATGGTGTCAACTTGGAACAGGAACATATCGATGTTGATTCCCGATGGAGATCCCGTGAAACTTAGTCCACTACCGGACAACAAACGTCGATCGACAAATTTTGGCGATACTGGCGAACTAGTGGACGTCGGAGGCGCTCGATCGTGTACGGTTGGAATCGGGATGTCTTGTGAGAACAGGTTATTTCCAACGATTTGAGTCTGGAGGTTGGTTTGTCTTTGATCCAACTTGACCAGCTGCTGTGATACCAATTCGAATTTTTGCAGCATGGATTCCAAGAGTGTGGTCTGTGCACTTGATTGTTGAACCGCCGTGTGGTTCGTTTGAATCTGATCAAGGAGATCTTCCAAAGTGCATCTTCGCTCCTGCGGTTGTGGGTGGTCGGAATCATCCTCGCTACCGAGATTTTGAACTTGAATCTCTTCATTTGTTTCCTCATGGGGAGGTATTTCCAACGCGAGATGTACTCCCTTTGCGCTTTCTATGGAAACGTTCAACTTTTCCTGGTCATCCAGGTACATCTGCAGACTGGTCAATAATTCGGAACATGCTTGATGTACCTTACGCGCGGGTTGCTCGTATTTCGGTGATTTGAATGCGCGACTAAGCCGACCTGCCAAATGTAATAAACGAGAGTGGTACCGTTGCACCAATAGCATGAGATCTTTTGTCGCCGGATCCAACACTGTGATCGCTCCCCGAATCTCCTCCAATTTCTTGAGACACGTTGAGATCTCAATATCCGGTCTCTTCGATGCGCTTGTATGCATTTTTCCGGGCGCTGGTTTAGTCTCGGCCTGCTCACTTCGGACCGCTTCCTCGAGTTGATGAATTGCATCTGATGTGTCGAAGCGTATGTCACGAAGGAGACATTCCACCTCCACTTCGTCTCGTTGCAGGAGGTTTACATCCATTTTAGAATTCAGGTAAGGTTAGGGAATAAGTTTGGTTAGTTCGAAAAAACGTAGTCTTTATTGATTTATAAAAATACAAAAATTTTAATTCAAAATAACTCTAACTCAAACGGAAGGTTTTAAATTAGAGGAAATTACAACTAAAGATATTCCACACCCACTATAACTAGATAAGAAAAAAAAACACGAAATATTTTTATAAATAACACGAAAAGGAATGGATACCTTGTAAGAGTTTGTGGGTCCAGTATTCCCACGATTAGTTTAACGACGGATAGGACGAGAAACCCCCGAAAGTGGCGCTGTTCGATGAGAACCTAATTTGGGGGGGCTCGTTAAAATAATTACAACAACAAAAATTCAACCAATGAATATCAAATCGCGATAAACAACCAGAAAGTTACCCCGTGCGTTGGATAATACTCAATTCGATTGTGAATTTGGTTAACTTCCACTCGATCCCACGGATGGTTACGTTGGATACGTGGTTCTACGTCCGAGTTATCCCACACTGTACGTCTTTGAGGCCTTTCTGGCGTATCCCACGGATTTGAATTCATACAAGATAATAATAAACAAAATTTAATAATAATAATAACGTAGCTAATGAAACTACCAACACACCCAGATAAGGAGGCAAAGTGTCAGCAACAAAATATAAATAAGATAATAATAAAAGAAGGAAGGAATGGTTACCTTGTGGTGGTTTGTGGGTCCAGTATTCCCACGGTTAGTTTAACGACGGAAGACGAGATACCCCCCAAAGTGGCGCTTTTCGATGAGAACCTAATTTGGAGGGGCTCGTTGAAATTTGAAACGATACGAAAGAAGATAAAAAAATAAAATATATAAAAATCCCAAGACTACCCACACACCCAATGGTATGTAAGCAGAATTATAGTACAAAAATATAATCAAATGAAGGAAAATATAATAAATTGAAGTACTAACAAGTACCCGCGGGTTCCAATACAACCCCAAATTTAAAACTCAAAAATATCAAAAATAATATATTCAAAAAAAAAAATTTTTAAATCAAGTACGATAATACGGTGGTATGATGAGAGTGGAAACCCCACTCCATGTCAGCTAAATAATAAAATAATAAAGAAATATAATAATAATAATAAAAATTGTTGTTCCTCAAATTTCGGTCGAGAAATTTCGGGGCAGGGAAAATGAAGCTAAGCTAAACCCCAGACAAATGACATCCGAGCTCCACCACAATCGGACACAACATAGTGGAAATGGGAAAGAGCTCGGAAGTCGGATGTCTGAAGAATAGGGGATGACACCCCCCATCTACGCGCAATCAAACAGCCCGTGCTGGTTGCGATCGTAGATAGGGAATGTCAACCGGGAGACTGGCTTTGGTGTGCGCGTCCAGGCGAAGTCAAACGGTGCTGAGCACTGGCTTCGGCGCTGGACACGCACGCCAAAGGGAATGAAGCTACAAATCATAAAAAATCAAAAAAATTAAAATTCGCGAAATTGCTTGGGCGCCACTGTTACAGGCTGGCTACTGCCAACCTGCAGATATTCACTAAGCTCCTGCAGAGGCCTCCACGGTGATGTTTTGCCGGCTACGTTCTCAGCGAGAAGTGCGAGGGTCGTGGGGTTTGAGGCATGCAGGGCTCCTGGCCTACACCGTGATTAACAGAGAGTTGGGGAAACGCAAATAATAATAATACAACCGAATGTTCCGCCGAAATTTGTCGGCCGGAACTTGAGGAACGAACAACTCAAAAATTATAACCCGAGAGCGGTGCCTTGGTGCGCGCATCCATCCGAATTCAAACGGGGTCGAGCCCTGGTTACGGAATCGGATGCGGGCACCAAGGGACCGCACACACTAAACCGACACAGAGGGAGTCTCCGCTCCCATCATACCGAACCCGGAAATTTAATAATTCATTTTACTAAAAATCAACTACCAAAATAAAAATAAAAATAATCGCCGCCGACAACAAAGGAGAAGCGATAAGCGAGACCACTGCGCATCGAGCGTGCACCCGCTGTGCGGCGCTCGATTACAACACAAAATTTAATTTTATGTAAAATTTAGAAATATATATAAAAAAAGAAAATCAAATAAAAAGAATAAAAATCGTACCTTAATATACTTTATATAAGAATAAATTCACCGTTGCGGCCTTGGTGCCGTTTCTCCGCGTGTTCCACCGGTGCGGCCCAACCGCCGGTAAGCTGATACCAAATAATACGGCAGGCCTCGACTAGCCGCAGGATCCGTCACAAAAGAGTAGCCTCAACTGGCCACCCGTAAAAATGAAATTTATATAAAAAATAAATTCACCGTTGCGGCCTTGCGCCGTTTCTCCGCGTGTTCCACCGGTGCGGCCCAACCGCCGGTAAGCTGATACCAAATAATACGGCAGGCCTCGACTAGCCGCCGGATCCGTCACAAAAGAGTAGCCTCAACTGGCCACCCGTAAAAATGAAATTTATATAAAAATAAATTCACCGTTGCGGCCTTGCGCGGCCGTCATGCCACAGGTACCACCCTGTACCCGGACCGTTGCGGCTTTATGTGCCGTACACTACTGATGCGGCCTTGGTGCCGTTGTTGGGCGACTCCCCGCCTTGCGCTCGAGCGCTTGCCTGGTTGGGCACTATAACAAACGTTGGGCGACCTTTCGCCTTTGATAAATTTTGCCTGACACCCGTAGAAAATGATGTTTTGCGGCGTCCGTTATATGGGATGGAACCAGTGGAAAATAGTACTAAAATTCCAGATCCAATTACCAATTTGTTCACCCGTGAAAATACTGTATCCGTAAATTATTGCGGCACTAGTTAATTATTGTGGCCCTTCGAATAATGCCACACCCGTAAACTACACAACAACACTCGATGAGCCGCCTATATATCCAATTTGGCGCCTTCGTAACGGTGCGTTTCGTAAATAATTATTTGGTACCCTTTGATTATTGCGGCACTTGCTGAAATATGGTACCTGTTAACAATGCGGCACTCGTAAAAAAATACTTTCGACGTTCGTTGTAATAATTTGCATACAAAATAACTCGTAGCACTCGTAAATAATACGGTGCTCGCTAAACAAAATGCAGCACTTTCGCAAACCTTATGGTACTTTCGCCGTTATATCAACCTTCTATCGTCCCAATTTTTATACACTTATATACTTTGAAAAGTGAAAATTTCGTATTTCACGACAACCTATTGACGAATTCAAAATCACCAAGTGGATTTTCTAACACCACATTTAATAAAAAAAAATATTCCTCACTTTTCACTAAATTACTTATTACGTTTTGGGCGAACACTCAAGAAAATATTATCATCAACTACAATAAAACTTAAAGTACTTATATATTTATATATATATTTTTTTATTTTGTTTAAATATTGTATAAAATATAAAGATTTTTAATTTTCTTATTTCCGTGATTTTGTGTTTTACAGTCGTCCATCTTAATATATTACACACCTTTCTACCACTCAAATCACAACCTCCATCTTTAATTTTTCAAAAACAAAAACTCGACTTTCCAATTATATAATCAAAACTCGACTGTCATTCTACAAAAATTCGAGCCCCGCACAACTCGTAAAACGTTTTAGAAGAGATGAATCTCTCTTCTCTGTCTCTCCTTTATACCAAATTTTCGTTGGTACAAAAGAGAGACATATAAGAAAAACACATTTTTTCCAAAACGTTTTACTTTGCACACACTCGATGCGCATTGTTCTCTCTCTCTCGTCTTCTCTTCACCTCCGCGCCACCACACAATGGGGAACAAAACAAAACGTCGCGGGTGCGTTCACAGACAAACACAGAGGTGAATAAAAACATAAGGGAAGATGGACGAAACGAAGACAACAACTGGGGTGAATAAAATAACAAAAAAATCGTCGTTGCGACCATACAGTCGTAACAATGTGGCCGAATTTTAAAATACGAAACTTGCTATAACCGCACTTTCCGTACGCATCCTACCGGTAGTTTCGGGCTTAACATGTTATATACATTACCTATAATCGTTTTGAACCGGAATTTCAACAATAAAAAGTTTTCAATTTTTAGCAAAAATCCCTGATGGTTAGCCTTACTTATTTTGAACGGATAAAATTTATAGTCACCGATTCCAAATGTTTCGTACTTTTTGGGTTAGTAATGTAAGTATGAGTAGATCAACGTTAAATTTGCTGCAATATGTCGCCTCATTCGCCTGCAATCCAAGTTCGATTACAAATGTGGCCAAATTTCAAAATTCGAAACTTGCTATAACCGCACTTTTCGTACGCATCCCACCGGTAGTTTCGGGCTAAACATGTTATATACATTACCTATAATCGTTTTGAACCGGAATTTCAACAATAAAAAGTTTTCAATTTTTTGCAAAAATCCCTGATGGTTAGCCTTACTTATTTTGAACGGATGAAATTTATAGTCACCGATTCCAAATGTTTCGTTTTTTTTGGATTAGTAATGTAAGTATGAGTAGATCAACGTTAAATTTGCTGCAATATGTCGCCTCATTCGCCTGCAATCCAAGTTCGATTACAAATGTGGCCGAATTTTAAAATACGAAACTTGCTATAACCGCACTTTCCGTACGCATCCTACCGGTAGTTTCGGGCTAAACATGTTATATACATTACCTATAATCGTTTTGAACTGGAATTTCAACAATAAAAAGTTTTCAATTTTTTGCAAAAATCCCTGATGGATAGCCTTACTTATTTTGAACGGATAAAATTTATAGTCACCGATTCCAAATGTTTCGTTTTTTTTGGATTAGTAATGTAAGTATGAGTAGATCAACGTTAAATTTGCTGCAATATGTCGCCTCATTCGCCTGCAATCCAAGTTCGATTACAAATGTGGCCGAATTTTAAAATACGAAACTTGCTATAACCGCACTTTCCGTACGCATCCTACCGGTAGTTTCGGGCTTAACATGTTATATACATTACCTATAATCGTTTTGAACCGGAATTTCAACAATAAAAAGTTTTCAATTTTTTGCAAAAATCCCTGATGGATAGCCTTACTTATTTTGAACGGATACAATTTATAGTCACCGATTCCAAATGTTTCGTTTTTTTTGGATTAGTAATGTAAGTATGAGTAGATCAACGTTAAATTTGCTGCAATATGTCGCCTCATTCGCCTGCAATCCAAGTTCGATTACAAATGTGGCCGAATTTTAAAATACGAAACTTGCTATAACCGCACTTTCCGTACGCATCCTACCGGTAGTTTCGGGCTTAACATGTTATATACATTACCTATAATCGTTTTGAACCGGAATTTCAACAATAAAAAGTTTTCAATTTTTTGCAAAAATCCCTGATGGATAGCCTTACTTATTTTGAACGGATAAAATTTATAGTCACCGATTCCAAATGTTTCGTTTTTTTTGGATTAGTAATGTAAGTATGAGTAGATCAACGTTAAATTTGCTGCAATATGTCGCCTCATTCGCCTGCAATCCAAGTTCGATTACAAATGTGGCCGAATTTTAAAATACGAAACTTGCTATAACCGCACTTTCCGTACGCATCCTACCGGTAGTTTTGGGCTTAACATGTTATATACATTACCTATAATCGTTTTGAACCGGAATTTCAACAATAAAAAGTTTTCAATTTTTTGCAAAAATCCCTGATGGATAGCCTTACTTATTTTGAACGGATACAATTTATAGTCACCGATTCCAAATGTTTCGTTTTTTTTGGATTAGTAATGTAAGTATGAGTAGATCAACGTTAAATTTGCTGCAATATGTCGCCTCATTCGCCTGCAATCCAAGTTCGATTACAAATGTGGCCGAATTTTAAAATACGAAACTTGCTATAACCGCACTTTCCGTACGCATCCTACCGGTAGTTTCGGGCTAAACATGTTATATACATTACCTATAATCGTTTTGAACTGGAATTTCAACAATAAAAAGTTTTCAATTTTTTGCAAAAATCCCTGATGGATAGCCTTACTTATTTTGAACGGATAAAATTTATAGTCACCGATTCCAAATGTTTCGTTTTTTTTGGATTAGTAATGTAAGTATGAGTAGATCAACGTTAAATTTGCTGCAATATGTCGCCTCATTCGCCTGCAATCCAAGTTCGATTACAAATGTGGCCGAATTTTAAAATACGAAACTTGCTATAACCGCACTTTCCGTACGCATCCTACCGGTAGTTTCGGGCTTAACATGTTATATACATTACCTATAATCGTTTTGAACCGGAATTTCAACAATAAAAAGTTTTCAATTTTTTGCAAAAATCCCTGATGGATAGCCTTACTTATTTTGAACGGATAAAATTTATAGTCACCGATTCCAAATGTTTCGTTTTTTTTGGATTAGTAATGTAAGTATGAGTAGATCAACGTTAAATTTGCTGCAATATGTCGCCTCATTCGTCTGCAATCCAAGTTCGATTACAAATGTGGCCGAATTTTAAAATACGAAACTTGCTATAACCGCACTTTCCGTACGCATCCTACCGGTAGTTTTGGGCTTAACATGTTATATACATTACCTATAATCGTTTTGAACCGGAATTTCAACAATAAAAAGTTTTCAATTTTTTGCAAAAATCCCTGATGGATAGCCTTACTTATTTTGAACGGATACAATTTATAGTCACCGATTCCAAATGTTTCGTTTTTTTTGGATTAGTAATGTAAGTATGAGTAGATCAACGTTAAATTTGCTGCAATATGTCGCCTCATTCGCCTGCAATCCAAGTTCGATTACAAATGTGGCCGAATTTTAAAATACGAAACTTGCTATAACCGCACTTTCCGTACGCATCCTACCGGTAGTTTCGGGCTTAACATGTTATATACATTACCTATAATCGTTTTGAACCGGAATTTCAACAATAAAAAGTTTTCAATTTTTTGCAAAAATCACTGATGGATAGCCTTACTTATTTTGAACGGATACAATTTATAGTCACCGATTCCAAATGTTTCGTTTTTTTTGGATTAGTAATGTAAGTATGAGTAGATCAACGTTAAATTTGCTGCAATATGTCGCCTCATTCGCCTGCAATCCAAGTTCGATTACAAATGTGGCCGAATTTTAAAATACGAAACTTGCTATAACCGCACTTTCCGTACGCATCCTACCGGTACTTTCGGGCTAAACATGTTATATACATTACCTATAATCGTTTTGAACCGGAATTTCAACAATAAAAAGTTTTCAATTTTTTGCAAAAATCCCTGATGGATTTATAGTCACCGATTCCAAATGTTTCGTTTTTTTTTGGATTAGTAATGTAAGTATGAGTAGATCAACGTTAAATTTGCTGCAATATGTCGCCTCATTCGCCTGCAATCCAAGTTCGATTACAAATGTGGCCGAATTTTAAAATACGAAACTTGCTATAACCGCACTTTCCGTACGCATCCTACCGGTACTTTCGGGCTAAACATGTTATATACATTACCTATAATCGTTTTGAACCGGAATTTCAACAATAAAAAGTTTTCAATTTTTAGCAAAAATCCCTGATGGTTAGCCTTACTTATTTTGAACGGATAAAATTTATAGTCACCGATTCCAAATGTTTCGTACTTTTTGGGTTAGTAATGTAAGTATGAGTAGATCAACGTTAAATTTGCTGCAATATGTCGCCTCATTCGCCTGCAATCCAAGTTCGATTACAAATGTGGCCGAATTTTAAAATACGAAACTTGCTATAACCGCACTTTCCGTACGCATCCTACCCGTAGTTTCGGGCTTAACATGTTATATACATTACCTATAATCGTTTTGAACCGGAATTTCAACAATAAAAAGTTTTCAATTTTTAGCAAAAATCCCTGATGGTTAGCCTTACTTATTTTGAACGGATAAAATTTATAGTCACCGATTCCAAATGTTTCGTACTTTTTGGGTTAGTAATGTAAGTATGAGTGATCAACGTTAAATTTGCTGCAATATGTCGCCTCATTCGCCTGCAATCCAAGTTCGATTACAAATGTGGCCGAATTTTAAAATATGAAACTTGCTATAACCGCACTTTCCGTACGCATCCTACCGGTAGTTTCAGGCTTAACATGTTATATACATTACCTATAATCGTTTTGAACCGGAATTTCAACAATAAAAAGTTTTCAATTTTTAGCAAAAATCCCTGATGGTTAGCCTTACTTATTTTGAACGGATAAAATTTATAGTCACCGATTCCAAATGTTTCGTACTTTTTGGGTTAGTAATGTAAGTATGAGTAGATCAACGTTAAATTTGCTGCAATATGTCACCTCATTCGCCTGCAATCCAAGTTCGATTACAAATGTGGCCGAATTTTAAAATACGAAACTTGCTATAACCGCACTTTCCGTACGCATCCTACCCGTAGTTTCGGGCTTAACATGTTATATACATTACCTATAATCGTTTTGAACCGGAATTTCAACAATAAAAAGTTTTCAATTTTTAGCAAAAATCCCTGATGGTTAGCCTTACTTATTTTGAACGGATAAAATTTATAGTCACCGATTCCAAATGTTTCGTACTTTTTGGGTTAGCAATGTAAGTATGAGTAGATCAACGTTAAATTTGCTGCAATATGTCGCCTCATTCGCCTGCAATCCAAGTTCGATTACAAATGTGGCCGAATTTTAAAATACGAAACTTGCTATAACCGCACTTTCCGTACGCATCCTACCCGTAGTTTCGGGCTTAACATGTTATATACATTACCTATAATCGTTTTGAACCGGAATTTCAACAATAAAAAGTTTTCAATTTTTAGCAAAAATCCCTGATGGTTAGCCTTACTTATTTTGAACGGATAAAATTTATAGTCACCGATTCCAAATGTTTCGTACTTTTTGGGTTAGTAATGTAAGTATGAGTGATCAACGTTAAATTTGCTGCAATATGTCGCCTCATTCGCCTGCAATCCAAGTTCGATTACAAATGTGGCCGAATTTTAAAATATGAAACTTGCTATAACCGCACTTTCCGTACGCATCCTACCGGTAGTTTCAGGCTTAACATGTTATATACATTACCTATAATCGTTTTGAACCGGAATTTCAACAATAAAAAGTTTTCAATTTTTAGCAAAAATCCCTGATGGTTAGCCTTACTTATTTTGAACGGATAAAATTTATAGTCACCGATTCCAAATGTTTCGTACTTTTTGGGTTAGCAATGTAAGTATGAGTAGATCAACGTTAAATTTGCTGCAATATGTCGCCTCATTCGCCTGCAATCCAAGTTCGATTACAAATGTGGCCGAATTTTAAAATACGAAACTTGCTATAACCGCACTTTCCGTACGCATCCTACCGGTAGTTTCGGGCTTAACATGTTATATACATTACCTATAATCGTTTTGAACCGGAATTTCAACAATAAAAAGTTTTCAATTTTTTGCAAAAATCACTGATGGATAGCCTTACTTATTTTGAACGGATACAATTTATAGTCACCGATTCCAAATGTTTCGTTTTTTTTGGATTAGTAATGTAAGTATGAGTAGATCAACGTTAAATTTGCTGCAATATGTCGCCTCATTCGCCTGCAATCCAAGTTCGATTACAAATGTGGCCGAATTTTAAAATACGAAACTTGCTATAACCGCACTTTCCGTACGCATCCTACCGGTACTTTCGGGCTAAACATGTTATATACATTACCTATAATCGTTTTGAACCGGAATTTCAACAATAAAAAGTTTTCAATTTTTTGCAAAAATCCCTGATGGATTTATAGTCACCGATTCCAAATGTTTCGTTTTTTTTGGATTAGTAATGTAAGTATGAGTAGATCAACGTTAAATTTGCTGCAATATGTCGCCTCATTCGCCTGCAATCCAAGTTCGATTACAAATGTGGCCGAATTTTAAAATACGAAACTTGCTATAACCGCACTTTCCGTACGCATCCTACCGGTACTTTCGGGCTAAACATGTTATATACATTACCTATAATCGTTTTGAACCGGAATTTCAACAATAAAAAGTTTTCAATTTTTAGCAAAAATCCCTGATGGTTAGCCTTACTTATTTTGAACGGATAAAATTTATAGTCACCGATTCCAAATGTTTCGTACTTTTTGGGTTAGTAATGTAAGTATGAGTAGATCAACGTTAAATTTGCTGCAATATGTCGCCTCATTCGCCTGCAATCCAAGTTCGATTACAAATGTGGCCGAATTTTAAAATACGAAACTTGCTATAACCGCACTTTCCGTACGCATCCTACCCGTAGTTTCGGGCTTAACATGTTATATACATTACCTATAATCGTTTTGAACCGGAATTTCAACAATAAAAAGTTTTCAATTTTTAGCAAAAATCCCTGATGTTAGCCTTACTTATTTTGAACGGATAAAATTTATAGTCACCGATTCCAAATGTTTCGTACTTTTTGGGTTAGTAATGTAAGTATGAGTGATCAACGTTAAATTTGCTGCAATATGTCGCCTCATTCGCCTGCAATCCAAGTTCGATTACAAATGTGGCCGAATTTTAAAATATGAAACTTGCTATAACCGCACTTTCCGTACGCATCCTACCGGTAGTTTCGGGCTTAACATGTTATATACATTACCTATAATCGTTTTGAACCGGAATTTCAACAATAAAAAGTTTTCAATTTTTAGCAAAAATCCCTGATGGTTAGCCTTACTTATTTTGAAGGGATAAAATTTATAGTCACCGATTCCAAATGTTTCGTACTTTTTGGGTTAGTAATGTAAGTATGAGTAGATCAACGTTAAATTTGCTGCAATATGTCACCTCATTCGCCTGCAATCCAAGTTCGATTACAAATGTGGCCGAATTTTAAAATACGAAACTTGCTATAACCGCACTTTCCGTACGCATCCTACCCGTAGTTTCGGGCTTAACATGTTATATACATTACCTATAATCGTTTTGAACCGGAATTTCAACAATAAAAAGTTTTCAATTTTTAGCAAAAATCCCTGATGGTTAGCCTTACTTATTTTGAACGGATAAAATTTATAGTCACCGATTCCAAATGTTTCGTACTTTTTGGGTTAGCAATGTAAGTATGAGTAGATCAACGTTAAATTTGCTGCAATATGTCGCCTCATTCGCCTGCAATCCAAGTTCGATTACAAATGTGGCCGAATTTTAAAATACAAAACTTGCTATAACCGCACTTTCCGTACGCATCCCACCGGTAGTTTCGGGCTAAACATGTTATATACATTACCTATAATCGTTTTGAACTGGAATTTCAACAATAAAAAGTTTTCAATTTTTTGCGAAAATCCCTGATGGTTAGCCTTACTTATTTTGAACGGATAAAATTTATAGTCACCGATTCAAAATGTTTCGTACTTTTTGGGTTAGTAATGTAAGTATGAGTAGATCAACGTTAAATTTGCTGCAATATGTTGAATCATTCGCTTGCAATCCAAGTTCGATTACAAATGTGGCCGAATTTTAAAATACGAAACTTGCTATAACCGCACTTTCCGTACGCATCCTACCCGTAGTTTCGGGCTTAACATGTTATATACATTACCTATAATCGTTTTGAACCGGAATTTCAACAATAAAAAGTTTTCAATTTTTAGCAAAAATCCCTGATGGTTAGCCTTACTTATTTTGAACGGATAAAATTTATAGTCACCGATTCCAAATGTTTCGTACTTTTTGGGTTAGTAATGTAAGTATGAGTGATCAACGTTAAATTTGCTGCAATATGTCGCCTCATTCGCCTGCAATCCAAGTTCGATTACAAATGTGGCCGAATTTTAAAATATGAAACTTGCTATAACCGCACTTTCCGTACGCATCCTACCGGTAGTTTCAGGCTTAACATGTTATATACATTACCTATAATCGTTTTGAACCGGAATTTCAACAATAAAAAGTTTTCAATTTTTAGCAAAAATCCCTGATGGTTAGCCTTACTTATTTTGAAGGGATAAAATTTATAGTCACCGATTCCAAATGTTTCGTACTTTTTGGGTTAGTAATGTAAGTATGAGTAGATCAACGTTAAATTTGCTGCAATATGTCACCTCATTCGCCTGCAATCCAAGTTCGATTACAAATGTGGCCGAATTTTAAAATACGAAACTTGCTATAACCGCACTTTCCGTACGCATCCTACCCGTAGTTTCGGGCTTAACATGTTATATACATTACCTATAATCGTTTTGAACCGGAATTTCAACAATAAAAAGTTTTCAATTTTTAGCAAAAATCCCTGATGGTTAGCCTTACTTATTTTGAACGGATAAAATTTATAGTCACCGATTCCAAATGTTTCGTACTTTTTGGGTTAGTAATGTAAGTATGAGTGATCAACGTTAAATTTGCTGCAATATGTCGCCTCATTCGCCTGCAATCCAAGTTCGATTACAAATGTGGCCGAATTTTAAAATATGAAACTTGCTATAACCGCACTTTCCGTACGCATCCTACCGGTAGTTTCAGGCTTAACATGTTATATACATTACCTATAATCGTTTTGAACCGGAATTTCAACAATAAAAAGTTTTCAATTTTTAGCAAAAATCCCTGATGGTTAGCCTTACTTATTTTGAAGGGATAAAATTTATAGTCACCGATTCCAAATGTTTCGTACTTTTTGGGTTAGTAATGTAAGTATGAGTAGATCAACGTTAAATTTGCTGCAATATGTCACCTCATTCGCCTGCAATCCAAGTTCGATTACAAATGTGGCCGAATTTTAAAATACGAAACTTGCTATAACCGCACTTTCCGTACGCATCCTACCCGTAGTTTCGGGCTTAACATGTTATATACATTACCTATAATCGTTTTGAACCGGAATTTCAACAATAAAAAGTTTTCAATTTTTTGCAAAAATCACTGATGGATAGCCTTACTTATTTTGAACGGATACAATTTATAGTCACCGATTCCAAATGTTTCGTTTTTTTTGGATTAGTAATGTAAGTATGAGTAGATCAACGTTAAATTTGCTGCAATATGTCACCTCATTCGCCTGCAATCCAAGTTCGATTACAAATGTGGCCGAATTTTAAAATACGAAACTTGCTATAACCGCACTTTCCGTACGCATCCTACCCGTAGTTTCGGGCTTAACATGTTATATACATTACCTATAATCGTTTTGAACCGGAATTTCAACAATAAAAAGTTTTCAATTTTTAGCAAAAATCCCTGATGGTTAGCCTTACTTATTTTGAACGGATAAAATTTATAGTCACCGATTCCAAATGTTTCGTACTTTTTGGGTTAGTAATGTAAGTATGAGTGATCAACGTTAAATTTGCTGCAATATGTCGCCTCATTCGCCTGCAATCCAAGTTCGATTACAAATGTGGCCGAATTTTAAAATATGAAACTTGCTATAACCGCACTTTCCGTACGCATCCTACCGGTAGTTTCAGGCTTAACATGTTATATACATTACCTATAATCGTTTTGAACCGGAATTTCAACAATAAAAAGTTTTCAATTTTTAGCAAAAATCCCTGATGGTTAGCCTTACTTATTTTGAAGGGATAAAATTTATAGTCACCGATTCCAAATGTTTCGTACTTTTTGGGTTAGTAATGTAAGTATGAGTAGATCAACGTTAAATTTGCTGCAATATGTCACCTCATTCGCCTGCAATCCAAGTTCGATTACAAATGTGGCCGAATTTTAAAATACGAAACTTGCTATAACCGCACTTTCCGTACGCATCCTACCCGTAGTTTCGGGCTTAACATGTTATATACATTACCTATAATCGTTTTGAACCGGAATTTCAACAATAAAAAGTTTTCAATTTTTAGCAAAAATCCCTGATGGTTAGCCTTACTTATTTTGAACGGATAAAATTTATAGTCACCGATTCCAAATGTTTCGTACTTTTTGGGTTAGCAATGTAAGTATGAGTAGATCAACGTTAAATTTGCTGCAATATGTCGCCTCATTCGCCTGCAATCCAAGTTCGATTACAAATGTGGCCGAATTTTAAAATACGAAACTTGCTATAACCGCACTTTCCGTACGCATCCTACCGGTAGTTTCGGGCTTAACATGTTATATACATTACCTATAATCGTTTTGAACCGGAATTTCAACAATAAAAAGTTTTCAATTTTTTGCAAAAATCACTGATGGATAGCCTTACTTATTTTGAACGGATACAATTTATAGTCACCGATTCCAAATGTTTCGTTTTTTTTGGATTAGTAATGTAAGTATGAGTAGATCAACGTTAAATTTGCTGCAATATGTCGCCTCATTCGCCTGCAATCCAAGTTCGATTACAAATGTGGCCGAATTTTAAAATACGAAACTTGCTATAACCGCACTTTCCGTACGCATCCTACCGGTACTTTCGGGCTAAACATGTTATATACATTACCTATAATCGTTTTGAACCGGAATTTCAACAATAAAAAGTTTTCAATTTTTAGCAAAAATCCCTGATGGTTAGCCTTACTTATTTTGAACGGATAAAATTTATAGTCACCGATTCCAAATGTTTCGTACTTTTTGGGTTAGTAATGTAAGTATGAGTAGATCAACGTTAAATTTGCTGCAATATGTCGCCTCATTCGCCTGCAATCCAAGTTCGATTACAAATGTGGCCGAATTTTAAAATACGAAACTTGCTATAACCGCACTTTCCGTACGCATCCTACCCGTAGTTTCGGGCTTAACATGTTATATACATTACCTATAATCGTTTTGAACCGGAATTTCAACAATAAAAAGTTTTCAATTTTTAGCAAAAATCCCTGATGTTAGCCTTACTTATTTTGAACGGATAAAATTTATAGTCACCGATTCCAAATGTTTCGTACTTTTTGGGTTAGTAATGTAAGTATGAGTGATCAACGTTAAATTTGCTGCAATATGTCGCCTCATTCGCCTGCAATCCAAGTTCGATTACAAATGTGGCCGAATTTTAAAATATGAAACTTGCTATAACCGCACTTTCCGTACGCATCCTACCGGTAGTTTCGGGCTTAACATGTTATATACATTACCTATAATCGTTTTGAACCGGAATTTCAACAATAAAAAGTTTTCAATTTTTAGCAAAAATCCCTGATGGTTAGCCTTACTTATTTTGAAGGGATAAAATTTATAGTCACCGATTCCAAATGTTTCGTACTTTTTGGGTTAGTAATGTAAGTATGAGTAGATCAACGTTAAATTTGCTGCAATATGTCACCTCATTCGCCTGCAATCCAAGTTCGATTACAAATGTGGCCGAATTTTAAAATACGAAACTTGCTATAACCGCACTTTCCGTACGCATCCTACCCGTAGTTTCGGGCTTAACATGTTATATACATTACCTATAATCGTTTTGAACCGGAATTTCAACAATAAAAAGTTTTCAATTTTTAGCAAAAATCCCTGATGGTTAGCCTTACTTATTTTGAACGGATAAAATTTATAGTCACCGATTCCAAATGTTTCGTACTTTTTGGGTTAGCAATGTAAGTATGAGTAGATCAACGTTAAATTTGCTGCAATATGTCGCCTCATTCGCCTGCAATCCAAGTTCGATTACAAATGTGGCCGAATTTTAAAATACAAAACTTGCTATAACCGCACTTTCCGTACGCATCCCACCGGTAGTTTCGGGCTAAACATGTTATATACATTACCTATAATCGTTTTGAACTGGAATTTCAACAATAAAAAGTTTTCAATTTTTTGCGAAAATCCCTGATGGTTAGCCTTACTTATTTTGAACGGATAAAATTTATAGTCACCGATTCCAAATGTTTCGTACTTTTTGGGTTAGTAATGTAAGTATGAGTAGATCAACGTTAAATTTGCTGCAATATGTTGAATCATTCGCTTGCAATCCAAGTTCGATTACAAATGTGGCCGAATTTTAAAATACGAAACTTGCTATAACCGCACTTTCCGTACGCATCCTACCCGTAGTTTCGGGCTTAACATGTTATATACATTACCTATAATCGTTTTGAACCGGAATTTCAACAATAAAAAGTTTTCAATTTTTAGCAAAAATCCCTGATGGTTAGCCTTACTTATTTTGAACGGATAAAATTTATAGTCACCGATTCCAAATGTTTCGTACTTTTTGGGTTAGCAATGTAAGTATGAGTAGATCAACGTTAAATTTGCTGCAATATGTCGCCTCATTCGCCTGCAATCCAAGTTCGATTACAAATGTGGCCGAATTTTAAAATACAAAACTTGCTATAACCGCACTTTCCGTACGCATCCCACCGGTAGTTTCGGGCTAAACATGTTATATACATTACCTATAATCGTTTTGAACTGGAATTTCAACAATAAAAAGTTTTCAATTTTTTGCGAAAATCCCTGATGGTTAGCCTTACTTATTTTGAACGGATAAAATTTATAGTCACCGATTCCAAATGTTTCGTACTTTTTGGGTTAGTAATGTAAGTATGAGTAGATCAACGTTAAATTTGCTGCAATATGTTGAATCATTCGCTTGCAATCCAAGTTCGATTACAAATGTGGCCGAATTTTAAAATACGAAACTTGCTATAACCGCACTTTCCGTACGCATCCTACCCGTAGTTTCGGGCTTAACATGTTATATACATTACCTATAATCGTTTTGAACCGGAATTTCAACAATAAAAAGTTTTCAATTTTTAGCAAAAATCCCTGATGGTTAGCCTTACTTATTTTGAACGGATAAAATTTATAGTCACCGATTCCAAATGTTTCGTACTTTTTGGGTTAGTAATGTAAGTATGAGTGATCAACGTTAAATTTGCTGCAATATGTCGCCTCATTCGCCTGCAATCCAAGTTCGATTACAAATGTGGCCGAATTTTAAAATATGAAACTTGCTATAACCGCACTTTCCGTACGCATCCTACCGGTAGTTTCGGGCTTAACATGTTATATACATTACCTATAATCGTTTTGAACCGGAATTTCAACAATAAAAAGTTTTAAATTTTTAGCAAAAATCCCTGATGGTTAGCCTTACTTATTTTGAAGGGATAAAATTTATAGTCACCGATTCCAAATGTTTCGTACTTTTTGGGTTAGTAATGTAAGTATGAGTAGATCAACGTTAAATTTGCTGCAATATGTCGCCTCATTCGCCTGCAATCCAAGTTCGATTACAAATGTGGCCGAATTTTAAAATACGAAACTTGCTATAACCGCACTTTCCGTACGCATCCTACCCGTAGTTTCGGGCTTAACATGTTATATACATTACCTATAATCGTTTTGAACCGGAATTTCAACAATAAAAAGTTTTCAATTTTTAGCAAAAATCCCTGATGGTTGGCCTTACTTATTTTGAACGGATAAAATTTATAGTCACCGATTCCAAATGTTTCGTACTTTTTGGGTTAGCAATGTAAGTATGAGTAGATCAACGTTAAATTTGCTGCAATATGTCGCCTCATTCGCCTGCAATCCAAGTTCGATTACAAATGTGGCCAAATTTCAAAATACGAAACTTGCTATAACCGCACTTTTCGTACGCATCCCACCGGTAGTTTCGGGCTAAACATGTTATATACATTACCTATAATCGTTTTGAACTGGAATTTCAACAATAAAAAGTTTTCAATTTTTTGCGAAAATTCCTGATGGTTAGCCTTACTTATTTTGAACGGATAAAATTTATAGTCACCGATTCCAAATGTTTCGTACTTTTTGGGTTAGTAATGTAAGTATGAGTAGATCAACGTTAAATTTGCTGCAATATGTCGCCTCATTCGCCTGCAATCCAAGTTCGATTACAAATGTGGCCAAATTTCAAAATACGAAACTTGCTATAACCGCACTTTTCGTACGCATCCCACCGGTAGTTTCGGGCTAAACATGTTATATACATTACCTATAATCGTTTTGAACTGGAATTTCAACAATAAAAAGTTTTCAATTTTTTGCGAAAATCCCTGATGGTTAGCCTTACTTATTTTGAACGGATAAAATTTATAGTCACCGATTCCAAATGTTTCGTACTTTTTGGGTTAGTAATGTAAGTATGAGTAGATCAACGTTAAATTTGCTGCAATATGTTGAATCATTCGCTTGCAATCCAAGTTCGATTACAAATGTGGCCGAATTTTAAAATACGAAACTTGCTATAACCGCACTTTCCGTACGCATCCTACCGGTAGTTTCGGGCTAAACATGTTATATACATTACCTATAATCGTTTTGAACTGGAATTTCAACAATAAAAAGTTTTCAATTTTTTGCAAAAATCCCTGATGGTTAGCCTTACTTATTTTGAACGGATAAAATTTATAGTCACCGATTCCAAATGTTTCGTTTTTTTTGGGTTAGTAATGTAAGTATGAGTAGATCAACGTTAAATTTGCTGCAATATGTCGCCTCATTCGCCTGCAATCCAAGTTCAATTACAAATGTGGCCGAATTTTAAAATACGAAACTTGCTATAACCGCACTTTCCGTACGCATCCTACCCGTGGTTTCGGGCTTAACATGTTATATACATTACCTATAATCGTTTTGAACCGGAATTTCAACAATAAAAAGTTTTAAATTTTTTGCAAAAATCCCTGATGGTTAGCCTTACTTATTTTGAACGGATAAAATTTATAGTCACCGATTCCAAATGTTTCGTACTTTTTGGGGTAGTAATGTAAGTATGAGTAGATCAACGTTAAATTTGCTGCAATATGTCGCCTCATTCGCCTGCAATCCAAGTTCGATTACAAATGTGGCCGAATTTTAAAATACGAAACTTGCTATAACCGCACTTTCCGTACGCATCCTACCGGTAGTTTCGGGCTTAACATGTTATATACATTACCTATAATCGTTTTGAACCGGAATTTCAACAATAAAAAGTTTTCAATTTTTTGCAAAAATCCCTGATGTTAGCCTTACTTATTTTGAGCGGATAAAATTTATAGTCACCGATTCCAAATGTTTCGTACTTTTTGGGTTAGTAATGTAAGTATGAGTAGATCAACGTTAAATTTGCTGCAATATGTCGAATCATTCGCTTGCAATCCAAGTTCGATTACAAATGTGGCCGAATTTTAAAATACGAAACTTGCTATAACCGCACTTTCCGTACGCATCCTACCGGTAGTTTCGGGCTAAACATGTTATATACATTACCTATAATCGTTTTGAACCGGAATTTCAACAATAAAAAGTTTTCATTTTTTTGCGAAAATCCCTGATGGTTGGCCTTACTTATTTTGAACGGATAAAATTTATAGTCACCGATTCCAAATGTTTCGTACTTTTTGGGTTATTAATGTAAGTATGAGTAGATCAACGTTAAATTTGCTGCAATATGTCAAATCATTCGCTTGCAATCCAAGTTCGATTACAAATGTGGCCGAATTTTAAAATACGAAACTTGCTATAACCGCACTTTCCGTACGCATCCTACCGGTAGTTTCGGGCTAAACATGTTATATACATTACCTATAATCGTTTTGAACCGGAATTTCAACAATAAAAAGTTTTCAATTTTTAGCAAAAATCCCTGATGGTTAGCCTTACTTATTTTGAACGGATAAAATTTATAGTCACCGATTCCAAATGTTTCGTACTTTTTGGGTTAGTAATGTAAGTATGAGTGATCAACGTTAAATTTGCTGCAATATGTCGCCTCATTCGCCTGCAATCCAAGTTCGATTACAAATGTGGCCGAATTTTAAAATACGAAACTTGCTATAACCGCACTTTCCGTACGCATCCTACCCGTAGTTTCGGGCTTAACATGTTATATACATTACCTATAATCGTTTTGAACCGGAATTTCAACAATAAAAAGTTTTCAATTTTTAGCAAAAATCCCTGATGGTTAGCCTTACTTATTTTGAACGGATAAAATTTATAGTCACCGATTCCAAATGTTTCGTACTTTTTGGGTTAGTAATGTAAGTATGAGTGATCAACGTTAAATTTGCTGCAATATGTCGCCTCATTCGCCTGCAATCCAAGTTCGATTACAAATGTGGCCGAATTTTAAAATATGAAACTTGCTATAACCGCACTTTCCGTACGCATCCTACCGGTAGTTTCGGGCTTAACATGTTATATACATTACCTATAATCGTTTTGAACCGGAATTTCAACAATAAAAAGTTTTCAATTTTTAGCAAAAATCCCTGATGGTTAGCCTTACTTATTTTGAAGGGATAAAATTTATAGTCACCGATTCCAAATGTTTCGTACTTTTTGGGTTAGTAATGTAAGTATGAGTAGATCAACGTTAAATTTGCTGCAATATGTCGCCTCATTCGCCTGCAATCCAAGTTCGATTACAAATGTGGCCGAATTTTAAAATACGAAACTTGCTATAACCGCACTTTCCGTACGCATCCTACCCGTAGTTTCGGGCTTAACATGTTATATACATTACCTATAATCGTTTTGAACCGGAATTTCAACAATAAAAAGTTTTCAATTTTTAGCAAAAATCCCTGATGGTTAGCCTTACTTATTTTGAACGGATAAAATTTATAGTCACCGATTCCAAATGTTTCGTACTTTTTGGGTTAGTAATGTAAGTATGAGTGATCAACGTTAAATTTGCTGCAATATGTCGCCTCATTCGCCTGCAATCCAAGTTCGATTACAAATGTGGCCGAATTTTAAAATACGAAACTTGCTATAACCGCACTTTCCGTACGCATCCTACCGGTAGTTTCGGGCTAAACATGTTATATACATTACCTATAATCGTTTTGAACCGGAATTTCAACAATAAAAAGTTTTCAATTTTTAGCAAAAATCCCTGATGGTTAGCCTTACTTATTTTGAACGGATAAAATTTATAGTCACCGATTCCAAATGTTTCGTACTTTTTGGGTTAGTAATGTAAGTATGAGTGATCAACGTTAAATTTGCTGCAATATGTCGCCTCATTCGCCTGCAATCCAAGTTCGATTACAAATGTGGCCGAATTTTAAAATACGAAACTTGCTATAACCGCACTTTCCGTACGCATCCTACCCGTAGTTTCGGGCTTAACATGTTATATACATTACCTATAATCGTTTTGAACCGGAATTTCAACAATAAAAAGTTTTCAATTTTTAGCAAAAATCCCTGATGGTTAGCCTTACTTATTTTGAACGGATAAAATTTATAGTCACCGATTCCAAATGTTTCGTACTTTTTGGGTTAGTAATGTAAGTATGAGTAGATCAACGTTAAATTTGCTGCAATATGTCGCCTCATTCGCCTGCAATCCAAGTTCGATTACAAATGTGGCCGAATTTTAAAATACGAAACTTGCTATAACCGCACTTTCCGTACGCATCCTACCCGTAGTTTCGGGCTTAACATGTTATATACATTACCTATAATCGTTTTGAACCGGAATTTCAACAATAAAAAGTTTTCAATTTTTAGCAAAAATCCCTGATGGTTAGCCTTACTTATTTTGAACGGATAAAATTTATAGTCACCGATTCCAAATGTTTCGTACTTTTTGGGTTAGTAATGTAAGTATGAGTGATCAACGTTAAATTTGCTGCAATATGTCGCCTCATTCGCCTGCAATCCAAGTTCGATTACAAATGTGGCCGAATTTTAAAATACGAAACTTGCTATAACCGCACTTTCCGTACGCATCCTACCGGTAGTTTCGGGCTAAACATGTTATATACATTACCTATAATCGTTTTGAACCGGAATTTCAACAATAAAAAGTTTTCAATTTTTAGCAAAAATCCCTGATGGTTAGCCTTACTTATTTTGAACGGATAAAATTTATAGTCACCGATTCCAAATGTTTCGTACTTTTTGGGTTAGTAATGTAAGTATGAGTGATCAACGTTAAATTTGCTGCAATATGTCGCCTCATTCGCCTGCAATCCAAGTTCGATTACAAATGTGGCCGAATTTTAAAATACGAAACTTGCTATAACCGCACTTTCCGTACGCATCCTACCCGTAGTTTCGGGCTTAACATGTTATATACATTACCTATAATCGTTTTGAACCGGAATTTCAACAATAAAAAGTTTTCAATTTTTAGCAAAAATCCCTGATGGTTAGCCTTACTTATTTTGAAGGGATAAAATTTATAGTCACCGATTCCAAATGTTTCGTACTTTTTGGGTTAGTAATGTAAGTATGAGTAGATCAACGTTAAATTTGCTGCAATATGTCGCCTCATTCGCCTGCAATCCAAGTTCGATTACAAATGTGGCCGAATTTTAAAATACGAAACTTGCTATAACCGCACTTTCCGTACGCATCCTACCGGTAGTTTCGGGCTAAACATGTTATATACATTACCTATAATCGTTTTGAACTGGAATTTCAACAATAAAAAGTTTTCAATTTTTTGCAAAAATCCCTGATGGTTAGCCTTACTTATTTTGAACGGATAAATTTTATAGTCACCGATTCCAAATGTTTCGTACTTTTTGGGTTAGTAATGTAAGTATGAGTAGATCAACGTTAAATTTGCTGCAGTATGTCGAATCATTCGCTTGCAATCCAAGTTCGATTACAAATGTGGCCGAATTTTAAAATACGAAACTTGCTATAACCGCACTTTCCGTACGCATCCTACCGGTAGTTTCGGGCTAAACATGTTATATACATTACCTATAATCGTTTTGAACCGGAATTTCAACAATAAAAAGTTTTCAATTTTTTGCAAAAATCCCTGATGGTTAGCCTTACTTATTTTGAACGGATAAAATTTATAGTCACCGATTCCAAATGTTTCGTACTTTTTGGGTTAGTAATGTAAGTATGAGTAGATCAACGTTAAATTTGCTGCAATATGTCGAATCATTCGCTTGCAATCCAAGTTCGATTACAAATGTGGCCGAATTTTAAAATACGAAACTTGCTATAACCGCACTTTCCGTACGCATCCTACCGGTACTTTCGGGCTAAACATGTTATATACATTACCTATAATCGTTTTGAACCGGAATTTCAACAATAAAAAGTTTTCAATTTTTTGCAAAAATCCCTGATGGTTAGCCTTACTTATTTTGAACGGATAAAATTTATAGTCACCGATTCCAAATGTTTCGTACTTTTTGGGTTATTAATGTAAGTATGAGTAGATCAACGTTAAATTTGCTGCAATATGTCACCTCATTCGCCTGCAATCCAAGTTCGATTACAAATGTGGCCGAATTTCAAAATACGAAACTTGCTATAACCGCACTTTCCGTACGCATCCTACCGGTAGTTTCGGGCTTAACATGTTATATACATTACCTATAATCGTTTTGAACCGGAATTTCAACAATAAAAAGTTTTAAAATTTTTGCAAAAATCCCTGATGGTTAGCCTTACTTATTTTGAACGGATAAAATTTATAGTCACCGATTCCAAATGTTTCGTACTTTTTGGGGTAGTAATGTAAGTATGAGTAGATCAACGTTAAATTTGCTGCAATATGTCGCCTCATTCGCCTGCAATCCAAGTTCGATTACAAATGTGGCCGAATTTTAAAATACGAAACTTGCTATAACCGCACTTTCCGTACGCATCCTACCGGTAGTTTCGGGCTTAACATGTTATATACATTACCTATAATCGTTTTGAACCGGAATTTCAACAATAAAAAGTTTTAAATTGTTTGCAAAAATCCCTGATGGTTAGCCTTACTTATTTTGAACGGATAAAATTTATAGTCACCGATTCCAAATGTTTCGTACTTTTTGGGTTATTAATGTAAGTATGAGTAGATCAACGTTAAATTTGCTGCAATATGTCGCCTCATTCGCCTGCAATCCAAGTTCGATTACAAATGTGGCCGAATTTTAAAATACGAAAATTGCTATAACCGCACTTTCCGTACGCATCCTACCGGTAGTTTCGGGCTTAACATGTTATATACATTACCTATAATCGTTTTGAACCGGAATTTCAACAATAAAAAGTTTTAAAATTTTTGCAAAATTCCCTGATGGTTAGCCTTACTTATTTTGAACGGATAAAATTTATAGTCACCGATTCCAAATGTTTCGTACTTTTTGGGGTAGTAATGTAAGTATGAGTAAATCAACGTTAAATTTGCTGCAATATGTCGCCTCATTCGCCTGCAATCCAAGTTCGATTACAAATGTGGCCAAATTTCAAAATACGAAACTTGCTATAACCGCACTTTCCGTACGCATCCCACCGGTAGTTTCGGGCTAAACATGTTATATACATTACCTATAATCGTTTTGAACCGGAATTTCAACAATAAAAAGTTTTCAATTTTTTGCGAAAATCCCTGATGGTTAGCCTTACTTATTTTGAACGGATAAAATTTATAGTCACCGATTCCAAATGTTTCGTACTTTTTGGGTTAGTAATGTAAGTATGAGTAGATCAACGTTAAATTTGCTGCAATATGTCGCCTCATTCGCCTGCAATCCAAGTTCGATTACAAATGTGGCCGAATTTCAAAATACGAAACTTGCTATAACCGCACTTTCCGTACGCATCCCACCGGTAGTTTCGGGCTAAACATGTTATATACATTACCTATAATCGTTTTGAACCGGAATTTCAACAATAAAAAGTTTTCAATTTTTTGCGAAAATCCCTGATGTTAGCCTTACTTATTTTGAACGGATAAAATTTATAGTCACCGATTGCAAATGTTTCGTACTTTTTGGGTTATTAATGTAAGTATGAGTAGATCAACGTTAAATTTGCTGCAATATGTCACCTCATTCGCCTGCAATCCAAGTTCGATTACAAATGTGGCCAAATTTCAAAATACGAAACTTGCTATAAACGCACTTTCCGTACGCATCCCACCGGTAGTTTCGGGCTAAACATGTTATATACATTACCTATAATCGTTTTGAACCGGAATTTCAACAATAAAAAGTTTTCAATTTTTTGCAAAAATCCCTGATGGTTAGCCTTACTTATTTTGAACGGATAAAATTTATAGTCACCGATTGCAAATGTTTCGTACTTTTTGGGTTAGTAATGTAAGTATGGGTAGATCAACGTTAAATTTTCTGCAATATGTCGCCTCATTCGCCTGCAATCCAAGTTCGATTACAAATGTGGCCAAATTTCAAAATACGAAACTTGCTATAACCGCACTTTCCGTACGCATCCCACCGGTAGTTTCGGGCTAAACATGTTATATACATTACCTATAATCGTTTTGAACCGGAATTTCAACAATAAAAAGTTTTCAATTTTTTGCGAAAATCCCTGATGGTTAGCCTTACTTATTTTGAACGGATAAAATTTATAGTCACCGATTGCAAATGTTTCGTACTTTTTGGGTTAGTAATGTAAGTATGAGTAGATCAACGTTAAATTTGCTGCAATATGTCGCCTCATTCGCCTGCAATCCAAGTTCGATTACAAATGTGGCCAAATTTCAAAATACGAAACTTGCTATAACCGCACTTTCCGTACGCATCCCACCGGTAGTTTCGGGCTAAACATGTTATATACATTACCTATAATCGTTTTGAACCGGAATTTCAACAATAAAAAGTTTTCATTTTTTTGCGAAAATCCCTGATGGTTGGCCTTACTTATTTTGAACGGATAAAATTTATAGTCACCGATTGCAAATGTTTCGTACTTTTTGGGTTAGTAATGTAAGTATGAGTAGATCAACGTTAAATTTGCTGCAATATGTCGCCTCATTCGCCTGCAATCCAAGTTCGATTACAAATGTGGCCAAATTTCAAAATACGAAACTTGCTATAACCGCACTTTCCGTACGCATCCCACCGGTAGTTTCGGGCTAAACATGTTATATACATTACCTATAATCGTTTTGAACCGGAATTTCAACAATAAAAAGTTTTCAATTTTTTGCGAAAATCCCTGATGGTTAGCCTTACTTATTTTGAACGGATAAAATTTATAGTCACCGATTCCAAATGTTTCGTACTTTTTGGGTTAGTAATGTAAGTATGAGTAGATCAACGTTAAATTTGCTGCAATATGTCGCCTCATTCGCCTGCAATCCAAGTTCGATTACAAATGTGGCCGAATTTCAAAATACGAAACTTGCTATAACCGCACTTTCCGTACGCATCCCACCGGTAGTTTCGGGCTAAACATGTTATATACATTACCTATAATCGTTTTGAACCGGAATTTCAACAATAAAAAGTTTTCAATTTTTTGCGAAAATCCCTGATGGTTAGCCTGATGGTTAGCCTTACTTATTTTGAACGGATAAAATTTATAGTCACCGATTGCAAATGTTTCGTACTTTTTGGGTTAGTAATGTAAGTATGAGTAGATCAACGTTAAATTTGCTGCAATATGTCGCCTCATTCGCCTGCAATCCAAGTTCGATTACAAATGTGGCCGAATTTCAAAATACGAAACTTGCTATAACCGCACTTTCCGTACGCATCCCAAAAGTAGTTGCGGGCTAAACATGTTATATACATTACCTATAATCGTTTTGAACCGGAATTTCAACAATAAAAAGTTTTCAATTTTTTGCGAAAATCCCTGATGGTTAGCCTGATGGTTAGCCTTACTTATTTTGAACGGATAAAATTTATAGTCACCGATTGCAAATGTTTCGTACTTTTTGGGTTAGTAATGTAAGTATGAGTAGATCAACGTTAAATTTGCTGCAATATGTCGCCTCATTCGCCTGCAATCCAAGTTCGATTACAAATGTGGCCGAATTTTAAAATACAAAACTTGCTATAACCGCACTTTCCGTACGCATCCCACCGGTAGTTTCGGGCTAAACATGTTATATACATTACCTATAATCGTTTTGAACCGGAATTTCAACAATAAAAAGTTTTCAATTTTTTACGAAAATCCCTGATGGTTAGCCTTACTTATTTTGAACGGATAAAATTTATAGTCACCGATTCCAAATGTTTCGTACTTTTTGGGTTAGTAATGTAAGTATGAGTAGATCAACGTTAAATTTGCTGCAATATGTCACCTCATTCGCCTGCAATCCAAGTTCGATTACAAATGTGGCCAAATTTCAAAATACGAAACTTGCTATAACCGTACTTTCCGTACGCATCCCACCGTTAGTTTCGGGCTAAACATGTTATATACATTACCTATAATCGTTTTGAATCGGAATTTCAACAATAAAAAGTTTTCAATTTTTTACGAAAATCCCTGATGTTAGCCTTACTTATTTTGAACGGATAAAATTAAAGTCACCGATTGCAAATGTTTCGTACTTTTTGGGTTATTAATGTAAGTATGAGTAGATCAACGTTAAATTTGCTGCAATATGTCGCCTCATTCGCCTGCAATCCAAGTTCGATTACAAATGTGGCCAAATTTCAAAATACGAAACTTGCTATAACCGTACTTTCCGTACGCATCCCACCGGTAGTTTCGGGCTAAACATGTTATATACATTACCTATAATCGTTTTGAACCGGAATTTCAACAATAAAAAGTTTTCAATTTTTTGCGAAAATCCCTGATGGTTAGCCTTACTTATTTTGAACGGATAAAATTAAAGTCACCGATTGCAAATGTTTCGTACTTTTTGGGTTATTAATGTAAGTATGAGTAGATCAACGTTAAATTTGCTGCAATATGTCGCCTCATTCGCCTGCAATCCAAGTTCGATTACAAATGTGGCCGAATTTCAAAATACGAAACTTGCTATAACCGCACTTTCCGTACGCATCCCACCGGTAGTTTCGGGCTAAACATGTTATATACATTACCTATAATCGTTTTGAACCGGAATTTCAACAATAAAAAGTTTTCAATTTTTTGCGAAAATCCCTGATGGTTAGCCTGATGGTTAGCCTTACTTATTTTGAACGGATAAAATTTATAGTCACCGATTGCAAATGTTTCGTACTTTTTGGGTTAGTAATGTAAGTATGAGTAGATCAACGTTAAATTTGCTGCAATATGTCGCCTCATTCGCCTGCAATCCAAGTTCGATTACAAATGTGGCCAAATTTCAAAATACGAAACTTGCTATAACCGTACTTTCCGTACGCATCCCACCGGTAGTTTCGGGCTAAACATGTTATATACATTACCTATAATCGTTTTGAACCGGAATTTCAACAATAAAAAGTTTTCAATTTTTTGCGAAAATCCCTGATGGTTAGCCTTACTTATTTTGAACGGATAAAATTAAAGTCACCGATTGCAAATGTTTCGTACTTTTTGGGTTATTAATGTAAGTATGAGTAGATCAACGTTAAATTTGCTGCAATATGTCGCCTCATTCGCCTGCAATCCAAGTTCGATTACAAATGTGGCCGAATTTCAAAATACGAAACTTGCTATAACCGCACTTTCCGTACGCATCCCACCGGTAGTTTCGGGCTAAACATGTTATATACATTACCTATAATCGTTTTGAACCGGAATTTCAACAATAAAAAGTTTTCAATTTTTTGCGAAAATCCCTGATGGTTAGCCTGATGGTTAGCCTTACTTATTTTGAACGGATAAAATTTATAGTCACCGATTGCAAATGTTTCGTACTTTTTGGGTTAGTAATGTAAGTATGAGTAGATCAACGTTAAATTTGCTGCAATATGTCGCCTCATTCGCCTGCAATCCAAGTTCGATTACAAATGTGGCCGAATTTCAAAATACGAAACTTGCTATAACCGCACTTTCCGTACGCATCCCACCGGTAGTTTCGGGCTAAACATGTTATATACATTACCTATAATCGTTTTGAACCGGAATTTCAACAATAAAAAGTTTTCAATTTTTTACGAAAATCCCTGATGGTTAGCCTTACTTATTTTGAACGGATAAAATTTATAGTCACCGATTGCAAATGTTTCGTACTTTTTGGGTTAGTAATGTAAGTATGAGTAGATCAACGTTAAATTTGCTGCAATATGTCGCCTCATTCGCCTGCAATCCAAGTTCGATTACAAATGTGGCCGAATTTCAAAATACGAAACTTGCTATAACCGCACTTTCCGTACGCATCCCACCGGTAGTTTCGGGCTAAACATGTTATATACATTACCTATAATCGTTTTGAACCGGAATTTCAACAATAAAAAGTTTTCAATTTTTTACGAAAATCCCTGATGTTAGCCTTACTTATTTTGAACGGATAAAATTTATAGTCACCGATTGCAAATGTTTCGTACTTTTTGGGTTATTAATGTAAGTATGAGTAGATCAACGTTAAATTTGCTGCAATATGTCGCCTCATTCGCCTGCAATCCAAGTTCGATTACAAATGTGGCCAAATTTCAAAATACGAAACTTGCTATAACCGTACTTTCCGTACGCATCCCACCGGTAGTTTCGGGCTAAACATGTTATATACATTACCTATAATCGTTTTGAACCGGAATTTCAACAATAAAAAGTTTTCAATTTTTTACGAAAATCCCTGATGGTTAGTTAGCCTTACTTATTTTGAACGGATAAAATTTATAGTCACCGATTCCAAATGTTTCGTACTTTTTGGGTTAGTAATGTAAGTATGAGTAGATCAACGTTAAATTTGCTGCAATATGTCACCTCATTCGCCTGCAATCCAAGTTCGATTACAAATGTGGCCAAATTTCAAAATACGAAACTTGCTATAACCGTACTTTCCGTACGCATCCCACCGGTAGTTTCGGGCTAAACATGTTATATACATTACCTATAATCGTTTTGAACCGGAATTTCAACAATAAAAAGTTTTCAATTTTTTACGAAAATCCCTGATGGTTAGTTAGCCTTACTTATTTTGAACGGATAAAATTTATAGTCACCGATTCCAAATGTTTCGTACTTTTTGGGTTAGTAATGTAAGTATGAGTAGATCAACGTTAAATTTGCTGCAATATGTCGCCTCATTCGCCTGCAATCCAAGTTCGATTACAAATGTGGCCGAATTTCAAAATACGAAACTTGCTATAACCGCACTTTCCGTACGCATCCCACCAGTAGTTGCGGGCTAAACATGTTATATACATTACCTATAATCGTTTTGAACCGGAATTTCGACAATAAAAAGTTTTAAATTTTTTGCAAAAATCCCTGATGTTAGCCTTACTTATTTTGAACGGATAAAATTTATAGTCACCGATTCCAAATGTTTCGTACTTTTTGGGTTATTAATGTAAGTATGAGTAGATCAACGTTAAATTTGCTGCAATATGTCGCCTCATTCGCCTGCAATCCAAGTTCGATTACAAATGTGGCCGAATTTCAAAATACGAAACTTGCTATAACCGCACTTTCCGTACGCATCCCACCGGTAGTTTCGGGCTAAACATGTTATATACATTACCTATAATCGTTTTGAACCGGAATTTCAACAATAAAAAGTTTTCAATTTTTTGCGAAAATCCCTGATGGTTAGCCTGATGGTTAGCCTTACTTATTTTGAACGGATAAAATTTATAGTCACCGATTGCAAATGTTTCGTACTTTTTGGGTTAGTAATGTAAGTATGAGTAGATCAACGTTAAATTTGCTGCAATATGTCGCCTCATTCGCCTGCAATCCAAGTTCGATTACAAATGTGGCCGAATTTCAAAATACGAAACTTGCTATAACCGCACTTTCCGTACGCATCCCACCGGTAGTTTCGGGCTAAACATGTTATATACATTACCTATAATCGTTTTGAACCGGAATTTCAACACTAAAAAGTTTTCAATTTTTTACGAAAATCCCTGATGGCTAGCCTTACTTATTTTGAACGGATAAAATTTATAGTCACCGATTCCAAATGTTTCGTACTTTTTGGGTTATTAATGTAAGTATGAGTAGATCAACGTTAAATTTGCTGCAATATGTCGCCTCATTCGCCTGCAATCCAAGTTCGATTACAAATGTGGCCGAATTTCAAAATACGAAACTTGCTATAACCGCACTTTCCGTACGCATCCCACCGGTAGTTTCGGGCTAAACATGTTATATACATTACCTATAATCGTTTTGAACCGGAATTTCAACACTAAAAAGTTTTCAATTTTTTACGAAAATCCCTGATGGCTAGCCTTACTTATTTTGAACGGATAAAATTTATAGTCACCGATTCCAAATGTTTCGTACTTTTTGGGTTATTAATGTAAGTATGAGTAGATCAACGTTAAATTTGCTGCAATATGTCGCCTCATTCGCCTGCAATCCAAGTTCGATTACAAATGTGGCCGAATTTCAAAATACGAAACTTGCTATAACCGCACTTTCCGTACGCATCCCACCGGTAGTTTCGGGCTAAACATGTTATATACATTACCTATAATCGTTTTGAACCGGAATTTCAACAATAAAAAGTTTTCAATTTTTTGCGAAAATCCCTGATGGCTAGCCTTACTTATTTTGAACGGATAAAATTTATAGTCACCGATTGCAAATGTTTCGTACTTTTTGGGTTATTAATGTAAGTATGAGTAGATCAACGTTAAATTTGCTGCAATATGTCGCCTCATTCGCCTGCAATCCAAGTTCGATTACAAATGTGGCCGAATTTCATAATACGAAACTTGCTATAACCGCACTTTCCGTACGCATCCCACCGGTAGTTTCGGGCTAAACATGTTATATACATTACCTATAATCGTTTTGAACCGGAATTTCAACACTAAAAAGTTTTCAATTTTTTACGAAAATCCCTGATGGCTAGCCTTACTTATTTTGAACGGATAAAATTTATAGTCACCGATTCCAAATGTTTCGTACTTTTTGGGTTATTAATGTAAGTATGAGTAGATCAACGTTAAATTTGCTGCAATATGTCGCCTCATTCGCCTGCAATCCAAGTTCGATTACAAATGTGGCCGAATTTCAAAATACGAAACTTGCTATAACCGCACTTTCCGTACGCATCCCACCGGTAGTTTCGGGCTAAACATGTTATATACATTACCTATAATCGTTTTGAACCGGAATTTCAACAATAAAAAGTTTTCAATTTTTTACGAAAATCCCTGATGGTTAGCCTTACTTATTTTGAACGGATAAAATTTATAGTCACCGATTGCAAATGTTTCGTACTTTTTGGGTTAGTAATGTAAGTATGAGTAGATCAACGTTAAATTTGCTGCAATATGTCGCCTCATTCGCCTGCAATCCAAGTTCGATTACAAATGTGGCCGAATTTCAAAATACGAAACTTGCTATAACCGCACTTTCCGTACGCATCCCACCGGTAGTTTCGGGCTAAACATGTTATATACATTACCTATAATCGTTTTGAACCGGAATTTCAACAATAAAAAGTTTTCAATTTTTTGCGAAAATCCCTGATGGCTAGCCTTACTTATTTTGAACGGATAAAATTTATAGTCACCGATTGCAAATGTTTCGTACTTTTTGGGTTATTAATGTAAGTATGAGTAGATCAACGTTAAATTTGCTGCAATATGTCGCCTCATTCGCCTGCAATCCAAGTTCGATTACAAATGTGGCCGAATTTCAAAATACGAAACTTGCTATAACCGCACTTTCCGTACGCATCCCGTACGCATCCCACCGGTAGTTTCGGGCTAAACATGTTATATACATTACCTATAATCGTTTTGAACCGGAATTTCAACAAAAAAAAAGTTTTCAATTTTTTGCGAAAATCCCTGATGGTTAGCCTTACTTATTTTGAACGGATAAAATTTATAGTCACCGATTCCAAATGTTTCGTACTTTTTGGGGTAGTAATGTAAGTATGAGTAGATCAACGTTAAATTTGCTGCAATATGTCGCCTCATTCGCTTGCAATCCAAGTTCGATTACAAATGTGGCCAAATTTCAAAATACGAAACTTGCTATAACCGCACTTTCCGTACGCATCCCACCGGTAGTTTCGGGCTAAACATGTTATATACATTACCTATAATCGTTTTGAACCGGAATTTCAACAAAAAAAAGTTTTCAATTTTTTGCGAAAATCCCTGATGGTTAGCCTTACTTATTTTGAACGGATAAAATTTATAGTCACCGATTCCAAATGTTTCGTACTTTTTGGGGTAGTAATGTAAGTATGAGTAGATCAACGTTAAATTTGCTGCAATATGTCGCCTCATTCGCCTGCAATCCAAGTTCGATTACAAATGTGGCCAAATTTCAAAATACGAAACTTGCTATAACCGCACTTTCCGTACGCATCCCACCGGTAGTTTCGGGCTAAACATGTTATATACATTACCTATAATCGTTTTGAACCGGAATTTCAACAAAAAAAAGTTTTCAATTTTTTGCGAAAATCCCTGATGGTTAGCCTTACTTATTTTGAACGGATAAAATTTATAGTCACCGATTCCAAATGTTTCGTACTTTTTGGGGTAGTAATGTAAGTATGAGTAGATCAACGTTAAATTTGCTGCAATATGTCGCCTCATTCGCTTGCAATCCAAGTTCGATTACAAATGTGGCCAAATTTCAAAATACGAAACTTGCTATAACCGCACTTTCCGTACGCATCCCACCGGTAGTTTCGGGCTAAACATGTTATATACATTACCTATAATCGTTTTGAACCGGAATTTCAACAAAAAAAAGTTTTCAATTTTTTGCGAAAATCCCTGATGGTTAGCCTTACTTATTTTGAACGGATAAAATTTATAGTCACCGATTCCAAATGTTTCGTACTTTTTGGGGTAGTAATGTAAGTATGAGTAGATCAACGTTAAATTTGCTGCAATATGTCGCCTCATTCGCTTGCAATCCAAGTTCGATTACAAATGTGGCCAAATTTCAAAATACGAAACTTGCTATAACCGCACTTTCCGTACGCATCCCACCGGTAGTTTCGGGCTAAACATGTTATATACATTACCTATAATCGTTTTGAACCGGAATTTCAACAAAAAAAAGTTTTCAATTTTTTGCGAAAATCCCTGATGGTTAGCCTTACTTATTTTGAACGGATAAAATTTATAGTCACCGATTCCAAATGTTTCGTACTTTTTGGGGTAGTAATGTAAGTATGAGTAGATCAACGTTAAATTTGCTGCAATATGTCGCCTCATTCGCCTGCAATCCAAGTTCGATTACAAATGTGGCCAAATTTCAAAATACGAAACTTGCTATAAACGCACTTTCCGTACGCATCCTACCGGTAGTTTCGGGCTAAACATGTTATATACATTACCTATAATCGTTTTGAACCGGAATTTCAACAAAAAAAAGTTTTCAATTTTTTGCGAAAATCCCTGATGGCTAGCCTTACTTATTTTGAACGGATAAAATGTATAGTCACCGATTCCAAATGTTTCGTACTTTTTGGGGTAGTAATGTAAGTATGAGTAGATCAACGTTAAATTTGCTGCAATATGTCGCCTCATTCGCTTGCAATCCAAGTTCGATTACAAATGTGGCCAAATTTCAAAATACGAAACTTGCTATAACCGCACTTTCCGTACGCATCCCATCGGTAGTTTCGGGCTAAACATGTTATATACATTACCTATAATCGTTTTGAACCGGAATTTCAACAAAAAAAAGTTTTCAATTTTTTGCGAAAATCCCTGATGGTTAGCCTTACTTATTTTGAACGGATAAAATTTATAGTCACCGATTCCAAATGTTTCGTACTTTTTGGGGTAGTAATGTAAGTATGAGTAGATCAACGTTAAATTTGCTGCAATATGTCGCCTCATTCGCCTGCAATCCAAGTTCGATTACAAATGTGGCCAAATTGCAAAATACGAAACTTGCTATAACCGCACTTTCCGTACGCATCCCACCGGTAGTTTCGGGCTAAACATGTTATATACATTACCTATAATCGTTTTGAACCGGAATTTCAACAAAAAAAAGTTTTCAATTTTTTGCGAAAATCCCTGATGGTTAGCCTTACTTATTTTGAACGGATAAAATTTATAGTCACCGATTCCAAATGTTTCGTACTTTTTGGGGTAGTAATGTAAGTATGAGTAGATCAACGTTAAATTTGCTGCAATATGTCGCCTCATTCGCTTGCAATCCAAGTTCGATTACAAATGTGGCCCAATTTCAAAATACGAAACTTGCTATAACCGCACTTTCCGTACGCATCCCACCGGTAGTTTCGGGCTAAACATGTTATATACATTACCTATAATCGTTTTGAACCGGAATTTCAACAAAAAAAAGTTTTCAATTTTTTGCGAAAATCCCTGATGGTTAGCCTTACTTATTTTGAACGGATAAAATTTATAGTCACCGATTCCAAATGTTTCGTACTTTTTGGGGTAGTAATGTAAGTATGAGTAGATCAACGTTAAATTTGCTGCAATATGTCGCCTCATTCGCCTGCAATCCAAGTTCGATTACAAATGTGGCCAAATTTCAAAATACGAAACTTGCTATAACCGCACTTTCCGTACGCATCCCACCGGTAGTTTCGGGCTAAACATGTTATATACATTACCTATAATCGTTTTGAACCGGAATTTCAACAAAAAAAAGTTTTCAATTTTTTGCGAAAATCCCTGATGGTTAGCCTTACTTATTTTGAACGGATAAAATTTATAGTCACCGATTCCAAATGTTTCGTACTTTTTGGGGTAGTAATGTAAGTATGAGTAGATCAACGTTAAATTTGCTGCAATATGTCGCCTCATTCGCCTGCAATCCAAGTTCGATTACAAATGTGGCCAAATTTCAAAATACGAAACTTGCTATAACCGCACTTTCCGTACGCATCCCACCGGTAGTTTCGGGCTAAACATGTTATATACATTACCTATAATCGTTTTGAACTGGAATTTCAACAATAAAAAGTTTTCAATTTTTTGCGAAAATCCCTGATGGTTAGCCTTACTTATTTTGAACGGATAAAATTTATAGTCACCGATTCCAAATGTTTCGTACTTTTTGGGGTAGTAATGTAAGTATGAGTAGATCAACGTTAAATTTGCTGCAATATGTCGCCTCATTCGCCTGCAATCCAAGTTCGATTACAAATGTGGCCAAATTTCAAAATACGAAACTTGCTATAACCGCACTTTCCGTACGCATCCCACCGGTAGTTTCGGGCTAAACATGTTATATACATTACCTATAATCGTTTTGAACCGGAATTTCAACAAAAAAAAGTTTTCAATTTTTTGCGAAAATCCCTGATGGTTAGCCTTACTTATTTTGAACGGATAAAATTTATAGTCACCGATTCCAAATGTTTCGTACTTTTTGGGGTAGTAATGTAAGTATGAGTAGATCAACGTTAAATTTGCTGCAATATGTCGCCTCATTCGCTTGCAATCCAAGTTCGATTACAAATGTGGCCCAATTTCAAAATACGAAACTTGCTATAACCGCACTTTCCGTACGCATCCCACCGGTAGTTTCGGGCTAAACATGTTATATACATTACCTATAATCGTTTTGAACCGGAATTTCAACAAAAAAAAGTTTTCAATTTTTTGCGAAAATCCCTGATGGTTAGCCTTACTTATTTTGAACGGATAAAATTTATAGTCACCGATTCCAAATGTTTCGTACTTTTTGGGGTAGTAATGTAAGTATGAGTAGATCAACGTTAAATTTGCTGCAATATGTCGCCTCATTCGCCTGCAATCCAAGTTCGATTACAAATGTGGCCAAATTTCAAAATACGAAACTTGCTATAACCGCACTTTCCGTACGCATCCCACCGGTAGTTTCGGGCTAAACATGTTATATACATTACCTATAATCGTTTTGAACCGGAATTTCAACAAAAAAAAGTTTTCAATTTTTTGCGAAAATCCCTGATGGTTAGCCTTACTTATTTTGAACGGATAAAATTTATAGTCACCGATTCCAAATGTTTCGTACTTTTTGGGGTAGTAATGTAAGTATGAGTAGATCAACGTTAAATTTGCTGCAATATGTCGCCTCATTCGCCTGCAATCCAAGTTCGATTACAAATGTGGCCAAATTTCAAAATACGAAACTTGCTATAACCGCACTTTCCGTACGCATCCCACCGGTAGTTTCGGGCTAAACATGTTATATACATTACCTATAATCGTTTTGAACCGGAATTTCAACAAAAAAAAGTTTTCAATTTTTTGCGAAAATCCCTGATGGTTAGCCTTACTTATTTTGAACGGATAAAATTTATAGTCACCGATTCCAAATGTTTCGTACTTTTTGGGGTAGTAATGTAAGTATGAGTAGATCAACGTTAAATTTGCTGCAATATGTCGCCTCATTCGCTTGCAATCCAAGTTCGATTACAAATGTGGCCAAATTTCAAAATACGAAACTTGCTATAACCGCACTTTCCGTACGCATCCCACCGGTAGTTTCGGGCTAAACATGTTATATACATTACCTATAATCGTTTTGAACCGGAATTTCAACAAAAAAAAGTTTTCAATTTTTTGCGAAAATCCCTGATGGTTAGCCTTACTTATTTTGAACGGATAAAATTTATAGTCACCGATTCCAAATGTTTCGTACTTTTTGGGGTAGTAATGTAAGTATGAGTAGATCAACGTTAAATTTGCTGCAATATGTCGCCTCATTCGCCTGCAATCCAAGTTCGATTACAAATGTGGCCAAATTTCAAAATACGAAACTTGCTATAAACGCACTTTCCGTACGCATCCCACCGGTAGTTTCAGGCTAAACATGTTATATACATTACCTATAATCGTTTTGAACTGGAATTTCAACAATAAAAAGTTTTCAATTTTTTGCGAAAATCCCTGATGGTTAGCCTTACTTATTTTGAACGGATAAAATTTATAGTCACCGATTCCAAATGTTTCGTACTTTTTGGGGTAGTAATGTAAGTATGAGTAGATCAACGTTAAATTTGCTGCAATATGTCGCCTCATTCGCCTGCAATCCAAGTTCGATTACAAATGTGGCCAAATTTCAAAATACGAAACTTGCTATAACCGCACTTTCCGTACGCATCCCACCGGTAGTTTCGGGCTAAACATGTTATATACATTACCTATAATCGTTTTGAACTGGAATTTCAACAATAAAAAGTTTTCAATTTTCTGCGAAAATCCCTGATGGTTAGCCTTACTTATTTTGAACGGATAAAATTTATAGTCACCGATTCCAAATGTTTCGTACTTTTTGGGGTAGTAATGTAAGTATGAGTAGATCAACGTTAAATTTGCTGCAATATGTCGCCTCATTCGCCTGCAATCCAAGTTCGATTACAAATGTGGCCAAATTTCAAAATACGAAACTTGCTATAACCGCACTTTCCGTACGCATCCCACCGGTAGTTTCGGGCTAAACATGTTATATACATTACCTATAATCGTTTTGTACCGGAATTTCAACAATAAAAAGTTTTCAATTTTTTGCGAAAATCCCTGATGGTTAGCCTTACTTATTTTGAACGGATAAAATTTATAGTCACCGATTCCAAATGTTTCGTACTTTTTGGGGTAGTAATGTAAGTATGAGTAGATCAACGTTAAATTTGCTGCAATATGTCGCCTCATTCGCCTGCAATCCAAGTTCGATTACAAATGTGGCCAAATTTCAAAATACGAAACTTGCTATAAACGCACTTTCCGTACGCATCCCACCGGTAGTTTCGGGCTAAACATGTTATATACATTACCTATAATCGTTTTGAACTGGAATTTCAACAAGAAAAAGTTTTCAATTTTTTGCGAAAATCCCTGATGGTTAGCCTTACTTATTTTGAACGGATAAAATTTATAGTCACCGATTCCAAATGTTTCGTTTTTTTTGGGGTAGTAATGTAAGTATGAGTAGATCAACGTTAAATTTGCTGCAATATGTCGCCTCATTCGCCTGCAATCCAAGTTCGATTACAAATGTGGCCAAATTTCAAAATACGAAACTTGCTATAAACGCACTTTCCGTACGCATCCCACCGGTAGTTTCGGGCTAAACATGTTATATACATTACCTATAATCGTTTTGAACTGGAATTTCAACAAAAAAAAGTTTTCAATTTTTTGCGAAAATCCCTGATGGTTAGCCTTACTTATTTTGAACGGATAAAATTTATAGTCACCGATTCCAAATGTTTCGTACTTTTTGGGGTAGTAATGTAAGTATGAGTAGATCAACGTTAAATTTGCTGCAATATGTCGCCTCATTCGCCTGCAATCCAAGTTCGATTACAAATGTGGCCAAATTTCAAAATACGAAACTTGCTATAACCGCACTTTCCGTACGCATCCCACCGGTAGTTTCGGGCTAAACATGTTATATACATTACCTATAATCGTTTTGAACCGGAATTTCAACAATAAAAAGTTTTCAATTTTTTGCGAAAATCCCTGATGGTTAGCCTAACTTATTTTGAACGGATAAAATTTATAGTCACCGATTCCAAATGTTTCGTACTTTTTGGGGTAGTAATGTAAGTATGAGTAGATCAACGTAAAATTTGCTGCAATATGTCGCCTCATTCGCCTGCTATCCAAGTTCGATTGCAAATGTGGCCGAATTTCAAAATACGAAACTTGCTATAACCGCACTTTCCGTACGCATCCTACCGGTAGTTTCGGGCTAAACATGTTATATACATTACCTATAATCGTTTTGAACCGGAATTTCAACAATAAAAAGTTTTCAATTTTTTGCAAAAATCCCTGAGCTTACTTATTTTGAACGGATAAAATTTATAGTCACCGATTCCAAATGTTTCGTACTTTTTGGGTTAGTAATGTAAGTATGAGTAGATCAACGTAAAATTTGCTGCAATATGTCGCCTCATTCGCCTGCAATCCAAGTTCGATTACAAATGTGGCCGAATTTTTAAATACGAAACTTGCTATAACCGCACTTTCCGTACGCATCCTACCCGTAGTTTCGGGCTTAACATGTTATATACATTACCTATAATCGTTTTGAACCGGAATTTCAACCATAAAAAGTTTTCAATTTTTTGCAAAAATCCCTGATGGCTAGCCTTACTTATTTTGAACGGATAAAATTTGTAGTCACCGATTCCAAATGTTTCGTACTTTTTGGGTTAGTAATGTAAGTATGAGTAGATCAACTTAAAATTTGCTGCAATATGTCGCCTCATTCGCCTGCTATCCAAGTTCGATTGCAAATGTGGCCGAATTTTAAAATACGAAACTTGCTATAACCGCACTTTCCGTACGCATCCTACCCGTAGTTTCGGGCTTAACATGTTATATACATTACCTATAATCGTTTTGAACCGGAATTTCAACCATAAAAAGTTTTCAATTTTTTGCAAAAATCCCTGATGGCTAGCCTTACTTATTTTGAACGGATAAAATTTGTAGTCACCGATTCCAAATGTTTCGTACTTTTTGGGTTAGTAATGTAAGTATGAGTAGATCAACTTAAAATTTGCTGCAATATGTCGCCTCATTCGCCTGCTATCCAAGTTCGATTGCAAATGTGGCCGAATTTTAAAATACGAAACTTGCTATAACCGCACTTTCCGTACGCATCCTACCCGTAGTTTCGGGCTTAACATGTTATATACATTACCTATAATCGTTTTGAACCGGAATTTCAACCATAAAAAGTTTTCAATTTTTTGCAAAAATCCCTGATGGCTAGCCTTACTTATTTTGAACGGATAAAATTTGTAGTCACCGATTCCAAATGTTTCGTACTTTTTGGGTTAGTAATGTAAGTATGAGTAGATCAACGTAAAATTTGCTGCAATATGTCGCCTCATTCGCCTGCAATCCAAGTTCGATTACAAATGTGGCCGACTTTTAAAATACGAAACTTGCTATAACCGCACTTTCCGTACGCATCCTACCCGTAGTTTCGGGCTTAACATGTTATATACATTACCTATAATCGTTTTGAACCGGAATTTCAACAATAAAAAGTTTTCAATTTTTTGCAAAAATCCCTGATGGTTAGCCTTACTTATTTTGAACGGATAAAATTTATAGTCACCGATTCCAAATGTTTCGTACTTTTTGGGTTAGTAATGTAAGTATGAGTAGATCAACTTAAAATTTGCTGCAATATGTCGCCTCATTCGCCTGCTATCCAAGTTCGATTGCAAATGTGGCCGAATTTTAAAATACGAAACTTGCTATAACCGCACTTTCCGTACGCATCCTACCCGTAGTTTCGGGCTTAACATGTTATATACATTACCTATAATCGTTTTGAACCGGAATTTCAACAATAAAAAGTTTTCAATTTTTTGCAAAAATCCCTGATGGTTAGCCTTACTTATTTTGAACGGATAAAATTTATAGTCACCGATTCCAAATGTTTCGTACTTTTTGGGTTAGTAATGTAAGTATGAGTAGATCAACGTTAAATTTGCTGCAATATGTCGCCTCATTCGCCTGTAATCCAAGTTCGATTACAAATGTGGCCGAATTTTAAAATACGAAACTTGCTATAACCGCACTTTCCGTACGCATCCTACCCGTAGTTTCGGGCTTAACATGTTATATACATTACCTATAATCGTTTTGAACCGGAATTTCAACCATAAAAAGTTTTCAATTTTTTGCAAAAATCCCTGATGGCTAGCCTTACTTATTTTGAACGGATAAAATTTGTAGTCACCGATTCCAAATGTTTCGTACTTTTTGGGTTAGTAATGTAAGTATGAGTAGATCAACTTAAAATTTGCTGCAATATGTCGCCTCATTCGCCTGCTATCCAAGTTCGATTGCAAATGTGGCCGAATTTTAAAATACGAAACTTGCTATAACCGCACTTTCCGTACGCATCCTACCCGTAGTTTCGGGCTTAACATGTTATATACATTACCTATAATCGTTTTGAACCGGAATTTCAACCATAAAAAGTTTTCAATTTTTTGCAAAAATCCCTGATGGCTAGCCTTACTTATTTTGAACGGATAAAATTTGTAGTCACCGATTCCAAATGTTTCGTACTTTTTGGGTTAGTAATGTAAGTATGAGTAGATCAACGTAAAATTTGCTGCAATATGTCGCCTCATTCGCCTGCAATCCAAGTTCGATTACAAATGTGGCCGACTTTTAAAATACGAAACTTGCTATAACCGCACTTTCCGTACGCATCCTACCCGTAGTTTCGGGCTTAACATGTTATATACATTACCTATAATCGTTTTGAACCGGAATTTCAACAATAAAAAGTTTTCAATTTTTTGCAAAAATCCCTGATGGTTAGCCTTACTTATTTTGAACGGATAAAATTTATAGTCACCGATTCCAAATGTTTCGTACTTTTTGGGTTAGTAATGTAAGTATGAGTAGATCAACGTTAAATTTGCTGCAATATGTCGCCTCATTCGCCTGTAATCCAAGTTCGATTACAAATGTGGCCGAATTTTAAAATACGAAACTTGCTATAACCGCACTTTCCGTACGCATCCTACCCGTAGTTTCGGGCTTAACATGTTATATACATTACCTATAATCGTTTTGAACCGGAATTTCAACAATAAAAAGTTTTCAATTTTTTGCAAAAATCCCTGAGCCTTACTTATTTTGAACGGATAAAATTTATAGTCACCGATTCCAAATGTTTCGTACTTTTTGGGTTAGTAATGTAAGTATGAGTAGATCAACGTAAAATTTGCTGCAATATGTCGCCTCATTCGCCTGCAATCCAAGTTCGATTACAAATGTGGCCGACTTTTAAAATACGAAACTTGCTATAACCGCACTTTCCGTACGCATCCTACCCGTAGTTTCGGGCTTAACATGTTATATACATTACCTATAATCGTTTTGAACCGGAATTTCAACAATAAAAAGTTTTCAATTTTTTGCAAAAATCCCTGATGGTTAGCCTTACTTATTTTGAACGGATAAAATTTATAGTCACCGATTCCAAATGTTTCGTACTTTTTGGGTTAGTAATGTAAGTATGAGTAGATCAACGTAAAATTTGCTGCAATATGTCGCCTCATTCGCCTGCTATCCAAGTTCGATTGCAAATGTGGCCGAATTTCAAAATACGAAACTTGCTATAACCGCACTTTCCGTACGCATCCTACCGGTAGTTTCGGGCTAAACATGTTATATACATTACCTATAATCGTTTTGAACCGGAATTTCAACAATAAAAAGTTTTCAATTTTTTGCAAAAATCCCTGAGCTTACTTATTTTGAACGGATAAAATTTATAGTCACCGATTCCAAATGTTTCGTACTTTTTGGGTTAGTAATGTAAGTATGAGTAGATCAACGTAAAATTTGCTGCAATATGTCGCCTCATTCGCCTGCAATCCAAGTTCGATTACAAATGTGGCCGAATTTTTAAATACGAAACTTGCTATAACCGCACTTTCCGTACGCATCCTACCCGTAGTTTCGGGCTTAACATGTTATATACATTACCTATAATCGTTTTGAACCGGAATTTCAACCATAAAAAGTTTTCAATTTTTTGCAAAAATCCCTGATGGCTAGCCTTACTTATTTTGAACGGATAAAATTTGTAGTCACCGATTCCAAATGTTTCGTACTTTTTGGGTTAGTAATGTAAGTATGAGTAGATCAACTTAAAATTTGCTGCAATATGTCGCCTCATTCGCCTGCTATCCAAGTTCGATTGCAAATGTGGCCGAATTTTAAAATACGAAACTTGCTATAACCGCACTTTCCGTACGCATCCTACCCGTAGTTTCGGGCTTAACATGTTATATACATTACCTATAATCGTTTTGAACCGGAATTTCAACCATAAAAAGTTTTCAATTTTTTGCAAAAATCCCTGATGGCTAGCCTTACTTATTTTGAACGGATAAAATTTGTAGTCACCGATTCCAAATGTTTCGTACTTTTTGGGTTAGTAATGTAAGTATGAGTAGATCAACTTAAAATTTGCTGCAATATGTCGCCTCATTCGCCTGCTATCCAAGTTCGATTGCAAATGTGGCCGAATTTTAAAATACGAAACTTGCTATAACCGCACTTTCCGTACGCATCCTACCCGTAGTTTCGGGCTTAACATGTTATATACATTACCTATAATCGTTTTGAACCGGAATTTCAACCATAAAAAGTTTTCAATTTTTTGCAAAAATCCCTGATGGCTAGCCTTACTTATTTTGAACGGATAAAATTTGTAGTCACCGATTCCAAATGTTTCGTACTTTTTGGGTTAGTAATGTAAGTATGAGTAGATCAACGTAAAATTTGCTGCAATATGTCGCCTCATTCGCCTGCAATCCAAGTTCGATTACAAATGTGGCCGACTTTTAAAATACGAAACTTGCTATAACCGCACTTTCCGTACGCATCCTACCCGTAGTTTCGGGCTTAACATGTTATATACATTACCTATAATCGTTTTGAACCGGAATTTCAACAATAAAAAGTTTTCAATTTTTTGCAAAAATCCCTGATGGTTAGCCTTACTTATTTTGAACGGATAAAATTTATAGTCACCGATTCCAAATGTTTCGTACTTTTTGGGTTAGTAATGTAAGTATGAGTAGATCAACTTAAAATTTGCTGCAATATGTCGCCTCATTCGCCTGCTATCCAAGTTCGATTGCAAATGTGGCCGAATTTTAAAATACGAAACTTGCTATAACCGCACTTTCCGTACGCATCCTACCCGTAGTTTCGGGCTTAACATGTTATATACATTACCTATAATCGTTTTGAACCGGAATTTCAACAATAAAAAGTTTTCAATTTTTAGCAAAAATCCCTGATGGTTAGCCTTACTTATTTTGAACGGATAAAATTTATAGTCACCGATTCCAAATGTTTCGTACTTTTTGGGTTAGTAATGTAAGGATGAGTAGATCAACGTTAAATTTGCTGCAATATGTCGCCTCATTCGCCTGTAATCCAAGTTCGATTACAAATGTGGCCGAATTTTAAAATACGAAACTTGCTATAACCGCACTTTCCGTACGCATCCTACCCGTAGTTTCGGGCTTAACATGTTATATACATTACCTATAATCGTTTTGAACCGGAATTTCAACAATAAAAAGTTTTCAATTTTTTGCAAAAATCCCTGATGGTTAGCCTTACTTATTTTGAACGGATAAAATTTATAGTCACCGATTCCAAATGTTTCGTACTTTTTGGGTTAGTAATGTAAGTATGAGTAGATCAACGTAAAATTTGCTGCAATATGTCGCCTCATTCGCCTGTAATCCAAGTTCGATTACAAATGTGGCCGAATTTTAAAATACGAAACTTGCTATAACCGCACTTTGCGTACGCATCCTACCGGTAGTTTCGGGCTAAACATGTTATATACATTACCTATAATCGTTTTGAACCGGAATTTCAACAATAAAAAGTTTTCAATTTTTTGCAAAAATCCCTGATGTTAGCCTTACTAAACATGTTATATACATTACCTATAATCGTTTTGAACCGGAATTTCAACAATAAAAAGTTTTCAATATTTGCAAAAATCCCTGATGCCTTACTTATTTTGAACGGATAAAATTTATAGTCACCGATTCCAAATGTTTCGTAATTTTTGGGTTAGTAATGTAAGTATGAGTAGATCAACGTTAAATTTGCTGCAATATGTCGCCTCATTCGCCTGTAATCCAAGTTCGATTACAAATGTGGCCGAATTTTAAAATACGAAACTTGCTATAACCGCACTTTCCGTACGCATCCTACCCGTAGTTTCGGGCTAAACATGTTATATACATTACCTATAATCGTTTTGAACCGGAATTTCAACAATAAAAAGTTTTCAATTTTTTGCAAAAATCCCTGATGGTTAGCCTTACTTATTTTGAACGGATAAAATTTATAGTCACCGATTCCAAATGTTTCGTACTTTTTGGGTTAGTAATGTAAGTATGAGTAGATCAACGTAAAGTTTGCTGCAATATGTCGCCTCATTCGCCTGTAATCCAAGTTCGATTACAAATGTGGCCGAATTTTAAAATACGAAACTTGCTATAACCGCACTTTCCGTACGCATCCTACCGGTAGTTTCGGGCTAAACATGTTATATACATTACCTATAATCGTTTTGAACCGGAATTTCAACAATAAAAAGTTTTCAATTTTTTGCAAAAATCCCTGATGGTTAGCCTTACTTATTTTGAACGGATAAAATTTATAGTCACCGATTGCAAATGTTTCGGTATTTTTGGGTTAGTAATGTAAGTATGAGTAGATCAACGTTAAATTTGCTGCAATATGTCGCCTCATTCGCCTGTAATCCAAGTTCGATTACAAATGTGGCCGAATTTTAAAATACGAAACTTGCTATAACCGCACTTTCCGTACGCATCCTACCGGTAGTTTCGGGCTAAACATGTTATATACATTACCTATAATCGTTTTGAACCGGAATTTCAACAATAAAAAGTTTTCAATTTTTTGCAAAAATCCCTGATGTTAGCCTTACTAAACATGTTATATACATTACCTATAATCGTTTTGAACCGGAATTTCAACAATAAAAAGTTTTCAATATTTGCAAAAATCCCTGATGCCTTACTTATTTTGAACGGATAAAATTTATAGTCACCGATTCCAAATGTTTCGTAATTTTTGGGTTAGTAATGTAAGTATGAGTAGATCAACGTTAAATTTGCTGCAATATGTCGCCTCATTCGCCTGTAATCCAAGTTCGATTACAAATGTGGCCGAATTTTAAAATACGAAACTTGCTATAACCGCACTTTCCGTACGCATCCTACCCGTAGTTTCGGGCTAAACATGTTATATACATTACCTATAATCGTTTTGAACCGGAATTTCAACAATAAAAAGTTTTCAATTTTTTGCAAAAATCCCTGATGGTTAGCCTTACTTATTTTGAACGGATAAAATTTATAGTCACCGATTCCAAATGTTTCGTACTTTTTGGGTTAGTAATGTAAGTATGAGTAGATCAACGTAAAATTTGCTGCAATATGTCGCCTCATTCGCCTGCTATCCAAGTTCGATTACAAATGTGGCCGAATTTCAAAATACGAAACTTGCTATAACCGCACTTTCCGTACGCATCCTACCGGTAGTTTCGGGCTAAACATATTATATACATTACCTATAATCGTTTTGAACCGGAATTTCAACAATAAAAAGTTTTCAATTTTTTGCAAAAATCCCTGATGGCCTTACTTATTTTGAACGGATAAAATTTATAGTCACCGATTCCAAATGTTTCGTACTTTTTGGGTTAGTAATGTAAGTATGAGTAGATCAACGTAAAGTTTGCTGCAATATGTCGCCTCATTCGCCTGTAATCCAAGTTCGATTACAAATGTGGCCGAATTTTAAAATACGAAACTTGCTATAACCGCACTTTGCGTACGCATCCTACCGGTAGTTTCGGGCTTAACATGTTATATACATTACCTATAATCGTTTTGAACCGGAATTTCAACAATAAAAAGTTTTCAATTTTTTGCAAAAATCCCTGATGTTAGCCTTACTTATTTTGAACGGATAAAATTTATAGTCACCGATTCCAAATGTTTCGTACTTTTTGGGTTAGTAATGTAAGTATGAGTAGATCAACGTAAAATTTGCTGCAATATGTCGCCTCATTCGCCTGCTATCCAAGTTCGATTACAAATGTGGCCGAATTTCAAAATACGAAACTTGCTATAACCGCACTTTCCGTACGCATCCTACCGGTAGTTTCGGGCTAAACATATTATATACATTACCTATAATCGTTTTGAACCGGAATTTCAACAATAAAAAGTTTTCAATTTTTTGCAAAAATCCCTGATGGCCTTACTTATTTTGAACGGATAAAATTTATAGTCACCGATTCCAAATGTTTCGTACTTTTTGGGTTAGTAATGTAAGTATGAGTAGATCAACGTAAAATTTGCTGCAATATGTCGCCTCATTCACCTGTAATCCAAGTTCGATTACAAATGTGGCCGAATTTTAAAATACGAAACTTGCTATAACCGCACTTTCCGTACGCATCCTACCGGTAGTTTCGGGCTAAACATGTTATATACATTACCTATAATCGTTTTGAACCGGAATTTCAACAATAAAAAGTTTTCAATTTTTTGCAAAAATCCCTGATGGTTAGCCTTACTTATTTTGAACGGATAAAATTTATAGTCACCGATTCCAAATGTTTCGTACTTTTTGGGTTAGTAATGTAAGTATGAGTAGATCAACGTAAAATTTGCTGCAATATGTCGCCTCATTCGCCTGCTATCCAAGTTCGATTGCAAATGTGGCCGAATTTCAAAATACGAAACTTGCTATAACCGCACTTTCCGTACGCATCCTACCGGTAGTTTCGGGCTAAACATGTTATATTCATTACCTATAATCGTTTTGAACCGGAATTTCAACAATAAAAAGTTTTCAATTTTTTGCAAAAATCCCTGAGCCTTACTTATTTTGAACGGATAAAATTTATAGTCACCGATTCCAAATGTTTCGTACTTTTTGGGTTAGTAATGTAAGTATGAGTAGATCAACGTAAAATTTGCTGCAATATGTCGCCTCATTCGCCTGCAATCCAAGTTCGATTACAAATGTGGCCGACTTTTAAAATACGAAACTTGCTATAACCGCACTTTCCGTACGCATCCTACCCGTAGTTTCGGGCTTAACATGTTATATACATTACCTATAATCGTTTTGAACCGGAATTTCAACAATAAAAAGTTTTCAATTTTTTGCAAAAATCCCTGATGGTTGGCCTTACTTATTTTGAACGGATAAAATTTATAGTCACCGATTCCAAATGTTTCGTACTTTTTGGGTTAGTAATGTAAGTATGAGTAGATCAACGTTAAATTTGCTGCAATATGTCGCCTCATTCGCCTGCAATCCAAGTTCGATTACAAATGTGGCCGAATTTTAAAATACGAAACTTGCTATAACCGCACTTTCCGTACGCATCCTACCCGTAGTTTCGGGCTTAACATGTTATATACATTACCTTTAATCGTTTTGAACCGGAATTTCAACCATAAAAAGTTTTCAATTTTTTGCAAAAATCCCTGATGGTTAGCCTTACTTATTTTGAACGGATAAAATTTATAGTCACCGATTCCAAATGTTTCGTACTTTTTGGGTTAGTAATGTAAGTATGAGTAGATCAACGTTAAATTTGCTGCAATATGTCGCCTCATTCGCCTGCAATCCAAGTTCGATTACAAATGTGGCCGAATTTTAAAATACGAAACTTGCTATAACCGCACTTTCCGTACGCATCCTACCGGTAGTTTCGGGCTAAACATGTTATATACATTACCTATAATCGTTTTGAACCGGAATTTCAACAATAAAAAGTTTTCAATTTTTAGCAAAAATCCCTGATGGTTAGCCTTACTTATTTTGAACGGATAAAATTTATAGTCACCGATTCCAAATGTTTCGTACTTTTTGGGTTAGTAATGTAAGGATGAGTAGATCAACGTTAAATTTGCTGCAATATGTCGCCTCATTCGCCTGTAATCCAAGTTCGATTACAAATGTGGCCGAATTTTAAAATACGAAACTTGCTATAACCGCACTTTCCGTACGCATCCTACCCGTAGTTTCGGGCTTAACATGTTATATACATTACCTATAATCGTTTTGAACCGGAATTTCAACAATAAAAAGTTTTCAATTTTTTGCAAAAATCCCTGATGGTTAGCCTTACTTATTTTGAACGGATAAAATTTATAGTCACCGATTCCAAATGTTTCGTACTTTTTGGGTTAGTAATGTAAGTATGAGTAGATCAACGTAAAATTTGCTGCAATATGTCGCCTCATTCGCCTGTAATCCAAGTTCGATTACAAATGTGGCCGAATTTTAAAATACGAAACTTGCTATAACCGCACTTTGCGTACGCATCCTACCGGTAGTTTCGGGCTAAACATGTTATATACATTACCTATAATCGTTTTGAACCGGAATTTCAACAATAAAAAGTTTTCAATTTTTTGCAAAAATCCCTGATGTTAGCCTTACTAAACATGTTATATACATTACCTATAATCGTTTTGAACCGGAATTTCAACAATAAAAAGTTTTCAATATTTGCAAAAATCCCTGATGCCTTACTTATTTTGAACGGATAAAATTTATAGTCACCGATTCCAAATGTTTCGTAATTTTTGGGTTAGTAATGTAAGTATGAGTAGATCAACGTTAAATTTGCTGCAATATGTCGCCTCATTCGCCTGTAATCCAAGTTCGATTACAAATGTGGCCGAATTTTAAAATACGAAACTTGCTATAACCGCACTTTCCGTACGCATCCTACCCGTAGTTTCGGGCTAAACATGTTATATACATTACCTATAATCGTTTTGAACCGGAATTTCAACAATAAAAAGTTTTCAATTTTTTGCAAAAATCCCTGATGGTTAGCCTTACTTATTTTGAACGGATAAAATTTATAGTCACCGATTCCAAATGTTTCGTACTTTTTGGGTTAGTAATGTAAGTATGAGTAGATCAACGTAAAGTTTGCTGCAATATGTCGCCTCATTCGCCTGTAATCCAAGTTCGATTACAAATGTGGCCGAATTTTAAAATACGAAACTTGCTATAACCGCACTTTCCGTACGCATCCTACCGGTAGTTTCGGGCTAAACATGTTATATACATTACCTATAATCGTTTTGAACCGGAATTTCAACAATAAAAAGTTTTCAATTTTTTGCAAAAATCCCTGATGGTTAGCCTTACTTATTTTGAACGGATAAAATTTATAGTCACCGATTGCAAATGTTTCGGTATTTTTGGGTTAGTAATGTAAGTATGAGTAGATCAACGTTAAATTTGCTGCAATATGTCGCCTCATTCGCCTGTAATCCAAGTTCGATTACAAATGTGGCCGAATTTTAAAATACGAAACTTGCTATAACCGCACTTTCCGTACGCATCCTACCGGTAGTTTCGGGCTAAACATGTTATATACATTACCTATAATCGTTTTGAACCGGAATTTCAACAATAAAAAGTTTTCAATTTTTTGCAAAAATCCCTGATGTTAGCCTTACTAAACATGTTATATACATTACCTATAATCGTTTTGAACCGGAATTTCAACAATAAAAAGTTTTCAATATTTGCAAAAATCCCTGATGCCTTACTTATTTTGAACGGATAAAATTTATAGTCACCGATTCCAAATGTTTCGTAATTTTTGGGTTAGTAATGTAAGTATGAGTAGATCAACGTTAAATTTGCTGCAATATGTCGCCTCATTCGCCTGTAATCCAAGTTCGATTACAAATGTGGCCGAATTTTAAAATACGAAACTTGCTATAACCGCACTTTCCGTACGCATCCTACCCGTAGTTTCGGGCTAAACATGTTATATACATTACCTATAATCGTTTTGAACCGGAATTTCAACAATAAAAAGTTTTCAATTTTTTGCAAAAATCCCTGATGGTTAGCCTTACTTATTTTGAACGGATAAAATTTATAGTCACCGATTCCAAATGTTTCGTACTTTTTGGGTTAGTAATGTAAGTATGAGTAGATCAACGTAAAATTTGCTGCAATATGTCGCCTCATTCGCCTGCTATCCAAGTTCGATTACAAATGTGGCCGAATTTCAAAATACGAAACTTGCTATAACCGCACTTTCCGTACGCATCCTACCGGTAGTTTCGGGCTAAACATATTATATACATTACCTATAATCGTTTTGAACCGGAATTTCAACAATAAAAAGTTTTCAATTTTTTGCAAAAATCCCTGATGGCCTTACTTATTTTGAACGGATAAAATTTATAGTCACCGATTCCAAATGTTTCGTACTTTTTGGGTTAGTAATGTAAGTATGAGTAGATCAACGTAAAGTTTGCTGCAATATGTCGCCTCATTCGCCTGTAATCCAAGTTCGATTACAAATGTGGCCGAATTTTAAAATACGAAACTTGCTATAACCGCACTTTGCGTACGCATCCTACCGGTAGTTTCGGGCTTAACATGTTATATACATTACCTATAATCGTTTTGAACCGGAATTTCAACAATAAAAAGTTTTCAATTTTTTGCAAAAATCCCTGATGTTAGCCTTACTTATTTTGAACGGATAAAATTTATAGTCACCGATTCCAAATGTTTCGTACTTTTTGGGTTAGTAATGTAAGTATGAGTAGATCAACGTAAAATTTGCTGCAATATGTCGCCTCATTCGCCTGCTATCCAAGTTCGATTACAAATGTGGCCGAATTTCAAAATACGAAACTTGCTATAACCGCACTTTCCGTACGCATCCTACCGGTAGTTTCGGGCTAAACATATTATATACATTACCTATAATCGTTTTGAACCGGAATTTCAACAATAAAAAGTTTTCAATTTTTTGCAAAAATCCCTGATGGCCTTACTTATTTTGAACGGATAAAATTTATAGTCACCGATTCCAAATGTTTCGTACTTTTTGGGTTAGTAATGTAAGTATGAGTAGATCAACGTAAAATTTGCTGCAATATGTCGCCTCATTCACCTGTAATCCAAGTTCGATTACAAATGTGGCCGAATTTTAAAATACGAAACTTGCTATAACCGCACTTTCCGTACGCATCCTACCGGTAGTTTCGGGCTAAACATGTTATATACATTACCTATAATCGTTTTGAACCGGAATTTCAACAATAAAAAGTTTTCAATTTTTTGCAAAAATCCCTGATGGTTAGCCTTACTTATTTTGAACGGATAAAATTTATAGTCACCGATTCCAAATGTTTCGTACTTTTTGGGTTAGTAATGTAAGTATGAGTAGATCAACGTAAAATTTGCTGCAATATGTCGCCTCATTCGCCTGCAATCCAAGTTCGATTACAAATGTGGCCGAATTTCAAAATACGAAACTTGCTATAACCGCACTTTCCGTACGCATCCTACCCGTAGTTTCGGGCTTAACATGTTATATACATTACCTATAATCGTTTTGAACCGGAATTTCAACCATAAAAAGTTTTCAATTTTTTGCAAAAATCCCTGATGGTTAGCCTTACTTATTTTGAACGGATAAAATTTATAGTCACCGATTCCAAATGTTTCGTACTTTTTGGGTTAGTAATGTAAGTATGAGTAGATCAACGTTAAATTTGCTGCAATATGTCGCCTCATTCGCCTGTAATCCAAGTTCGATTACAAATGTGGCCGAATTTTAAAATACGAAACTTGCTATAACCGCACTTTCCGTACGCATCCTACCGGTAGTTTCGGGCTAAACATGTTATATACATTACCTATAATCGTTTTGAACCGGAATTTCAACAATAAAAAGTTTTCAATTTTTTGCAAAAATCCCTGATGGTTAGCCTTACTTATTTTGAACGGATAAAATTTATAGTCACCGATTCCAAATGTTTCGTACTTTTTGGGTTAGTAATGTAAGTATGAGTAGATCAACGTAAAATTTGATGCAATATGTCGCCTCATTCGCCTGCAATCCAAGTTCGATTACAAATGTGGCCGAATTTCAAAATACGAAACTTGCTATAACCGCACTTTCCGTACGCATCCTACCCGTAGTTTCGAGCTAAACATGTTATATACATTACCTGTAATCGTTTTGAACCGGAATTTCAACAATAAAAAGTTTTCAATTTTTTGCAAAAATCCCTGATTAGCCTTACTTATTTTGAACGGATAAAATTTATAGTCACCGATTCCAAATGTTTCGTACTTTTTGGGTTAGTAATGTAAGTATGAGTAGATCAACGTTAAATTTGCTGCAATATGTCGCCTCATTCGCCTGCAATCCAAGTTCGATTACAAATGTGGCCGAATTTCAAAATACGAAACTTGCTATAACCGCACTTTCCGTACGCATCCTACCGGTAGTTTCAGGCTAAACATGTTATATACATTACCTATAATCGTTTTGAACCGGAATTTCAACAATAAAAAGTTTTCAATTTTTTGCAAAAATCCCTGATGGTTAGTTAGCCTTACTTATTTTGAACGGATAAAATTTATAGTCACCGATTCCAAATGTTTCGTACTTTTTGGGTTAGTAATGTAAGTATGAGTAGATCAACGTTAAATTTGCTGCAATATGTCGCCTCATTCGCCTGCAATCCAAGTTCGATTACAAATGTGGCCGAATTTTAAAATACGAAACTTGCTATAACCGCACTTTCCGTACGCATCCTACCGGTAGTTTCGGACTAAACATGTTATATACATTACCTATAATCGTTTTGAACCGGAATTTCAACAATAAAAAGTTTTCAATTTTTTGCAAAAATCCCTGATGGTTTGCCTTACTTATTTTGAACGGATAAAATTTATAGTCACCGATTCCAAATGTTTCGTACTTTTTGGGTTATTAATGTAAGTATGAGTAGATCAACGTTAAATTTGCTGCAATATGTCGCCTCATTCGCCTGCAATCCAAGTTCGATTACAAATGTGGCCGAATTTCAAAATACGAAACTTGCTATAACCGCACTTTCCGTACGCATCCTACCGGTAGTTTCGGACTAAACATGTTATATACATTACCTATAATCGTTTTGAACCGGAATTTCAACAATAAAAAGTTTTCAATTTTTTGCAAAAATCCCTGATTAGCCTTACTTATTTTGAACGGATAAAATTTATAGTCACCGATTCCAAATGTTTCGTACTTTTTGGGTTAGTAATGTAAGTATGAGTAGATCAACGTTAAATTTGCTGCAATATGTCGCCTCATTCGCCTGCAATCCAAGTTCGATTACAAATGTGGCCGAATTTCAAAATACGAAACTTGCTATAACCGCACTTTCCGTACGCATCCTACCGGTAGTTTCAGGCTAAACATGTTATATACATTACCTTTAATCGTTTTGAACCGGAATTTCAACAATAAAAAGTTTTCAATTTTTTGCAAAAATCCCTGATGGTTAGCCTTACTTATTTTGAACGGATAAAATTTATAGTCACCGATTCCAAATGTTTCGTACTTTTTGGGTTAGTAATGTAAGTATGAGTAGATCAACGTTAAATTTGCTGCAATATGTCGCCTCATTCGCCTGCAATCCAAGTTCGATTACAAATGTGGCCGAATTTTAAAATACGAAACTTGCTATAACCGCACTTTCCGTACGCATCCTACCGGTAGTTTCGGACTAAACATGTTATATACATTACCTATAATCGTTTTGAACCGGAATTTCAACAATAAAAAGTTTTCAATTTTTTGCAAAAATCCCTATTAGCCTTACTTATTTTGAACGGATAAAATTTATAGTCACCGATTCCAAATGTTTCGTACTTTTTGGGTTAGTAATGTAAGTATGAGTAGATCAACGTTAAATTTGCTGCAATATGTCGCCTCATTCGCCTGCAATCCAAGTTCGATTACAAATGTGGCCGAATTTTAAAATACGAAACTTGCTATAACCGCACTTTCCGTACGCATCCTACCGGTAGTTTCAGGCTAAACATGTTATATACATTACCTATAATCGTTTTGAACCGGAATTTCAACAATAAAAAGTTTTCAATTTTTTGCAAAAATCCCTGATGGTTAGCCTTACTTATTTTGAACGGATAAAATTTATAGTCACCGATTCCAAATGTTTCGTACTTTTTGGGTTATTAATGTAAGTATGAGTAGATCAACGTTGAATTTGCTGCAATATGTCGCCTCATTCGCCTGCAATCCAAGTTCGATTACAAATGTGGCCGAATTTTAAAATACGAAACTTGCTATAACCGCACTTTCCGTACGCATCCTACCGGTAGTTTCGGACTAAACATGTTATATGCATTACCTATAATCGTTTTGAACCGGAATTTCAACAATAAAAAGTTTTCAATTTTTTGCAAAAATCCCTGATGGTTTGCCTTACTTATTTTGAACGGATAAAATTTATAGTCACCGATTCCAAATGTTTCGTACTTTTTGGGTTATTAATGTAAGTATGAGTAGATCAACGTTGAATTTGCTGCAATATGTCGCCTCATTCGCCTGCAATCCAAGTTCGATTACAAATGTGGCCGAATTTTAAAATACGAAACTTGCTATAACCGGACTTTCCGTACGCATCCTACCGGTAGTTTCGGACTAAACATGTTATATACATTACCTATAATCGTTTTGAACCGGAATTTCAACAATAAAAAGTTTTCAATTTTTTGCAAAAATCCCTGATGGTTTGCCTTACTTATTTTGAACGGATAAAATTTATAGTCACCGATTCCAAATGTTTCGTACTTTTTGGGTTATTAATGTAAGTATGAGTAGATCAACGTTGAATTTGCTGCAATATGTCGCCTCATTCGCCTGCAATCCAAGTTCGATTACAAATGTGGCCGAATTTTAAAATACGAAACTTGCTATAACCGCACTTTCCGTACGCATCCTACCGGTAGTTTCGGACTAAACATGTTATATACATTACCTATAATCGTTTTGAACCGGAATTTCAACAATAAAAAGTTTTCAATTTTTTGCAAAAATCCCTATTAGCCTTACTTATTTTGAACGGATAAAATTTATAGTCACCGATTCCAAATGTTTCGTACTTTTTGGGTTAGTAATGTAAGTATGAGTAGATCAACGTTAAATTTGCTGCAATATGTCGCCTCATTCGCCTGCAATCCAAGTTCGATTACAAATGTGGCCGAATTTTAAAATACGAAACTTGCTATAACCGCACTTTCCGTACGCATCCTACCGGTAGTTTCAGGCTAAACATGTTATATACATTACCTATAATCGTTTTGAACCGGAATTTCAACAATAAAAAGTTTTCAATTTTTTGCAAAAATCCCTGATGGTTAGCCTTACTTATTTTGAACGGATAAAATTTATAGTCACCGATTCCAAATGTTTCGTACTTTTTGGGTTATTAATGTAAGTATGAGTAGATCAACGTTGAATTTGCTGCAATATGTCGCCTCATTCGCCTGCAATCCAAGTTCGATTACAAATGTGGCCGAATTTTAAAATACGAAACTTGCTATAACCGCACTTTCCGTACGCATCCTACCGGTAGTTTCGGACTAAACATGTTATATACATTACCTATAATCGTTTTGAACCGGAATTTCAACAATAAAAAGTTTTCAATTTTTTGCAAAAATCCCTGATGGTTTGCCTTACTTATTTTGAACGGATAAAATTTATAGTCACCGATTCCAAATGTTTCGTACTTTTTGGGTTATTAATGTAAGTATGAGTAGATCAACGTTAAATTTGCTGCAATATGTCGCCTCATTCGCCTGCAATCCAAGTTCGATTACAAATGTGGCCGAATTTCAAAATACGAAACTTGCTATAACCGCACTTTCCGTACGCATCCTACCGGTAGTTTCGGACTAAACATGTTATATACATTACCTATAATCGTTTTGAACCGGAATTTCAACAATAAAAAGTTTTCAATTTTTTGCAAAAATCCCTGATTAGCCTTACTTATTTTGAACGGATAAAATTTATAGTCACCGATTCCAAATGTTTCGTACTTTTTGGGTTAGTAATGTAAGTATGAGTAGATCAACGTTAAATTTGCTGCAATATGTCGCCTCATTCGCCTGCAATCCAAGTTCGATTACAAATGTGGCCGAATTTCAAAATACGAAACTTGCTATAACCGCACTTTCCGTACGCATCCTACCGGTAGTTTCAGGCTAAACATGTTATATACATTACCTATAATCGTTTTGAACCGGAATTTCAACAATAAAAAGTTTTCAATTTTTTGCAAAAATCCCTGATGGTTAGCCTTACTTATTTTGAACGGATAAAATTTATAGTCACCGATTCCAAATGTTTCGTACTTTTTGGGTTAGTAATGTAAGTATGAGTAGATCAACGTTAAATTTGCTGCAATATGTCGCCTCATTCGCCTGCAATCCAAGTTCGATTACAAATGTGGCCGAATTTTAAAATACGAAACTTGCTATAACCGCACTTTCCGTACGCATCCTACCGGTAGTTTCGGACTAAACATGTTATATACATTACCTATAATCGTTTTGAACCGGAATTTCAACAATAAAAAGTTTTCAATTTTTTGCAAAAATCCCTATTAGCCTTACTTATTTTGAACGGATAAAATTTATAGTCACCGATTCCAAATGTTTCGTACTTTTTGGGTTAGTAATGTAAGTATGAGTAGATCAACGTTAAATTTGCTGCAATATGTCGCCTCATTCGCCTGCAATCCAAGTTCGATTACAAATGTGGCCGAATTTTAAAATACGAAACTTGCTATAACCGCACTTTCCGTACGCATCCTACCGGTAGTTTCAGGCTAAACATGTTATATACATTACCTATAATCGTTTTGAACCGGAATTTCAACAATAAAAAGTTTTCAATTTTTTGCGAAAATCCCTGATGGCTAGCCTTACTTATTTTGAACGGATAAAATTTATAGTCACCGATTCCAAATGTTTCGTACTTTTTGGGTTAGTAATGTAAGTATGAGTAGATCAACGTTAAATTTGCTGCAATATGTCGCCTCATTCGCCTGTAATCCAAGTTCGATTACAAATGTGGCCGAATTTTAAAATACGAAACTTGCTATAACCGCACTTTCCGTACGCATCCTACCGGTAGTTTCAGGCTAAACATGTTATATACATTACCTATAATCGTTTTGAACCGGAATTTCAACAATAAAAAGTTTTCAATTTTTTGCAAAAATCCCTGATGGTTAGCCTTACTTATTTTGAACGGATAAAATTTATAGTCACCGATTCCAAATGTTTCGTACTTTTTGGGTTATTAATGTAAGTATGAGTAGATCAACGTTGAATTTGCTGCAATATGTCGCCTCATTCGCCTGCAATCCAAGTTCGATTACAAATGTGGCCGAATTTTAAAATACGAAACTTGCTATAACCGCACTTTCCGTACGCATCCTACCGGTAGTTTCGGACTAAACATGTTATATGCATTACCTATAATCGTTTTGAACCGGAATTTCAACAATAAAAAGTTTTCAATTTTTTGCAAAAATCCCTGATGGTTAGCCTTACTTATTTTGAACGGATAAAATTTATAGTCACCGATTCCAAATGTTTCGTACTTTTTGGGTTAGTAATGTAAGTATGAGTAGATCAACGTTGAATTTGCTGCAATATGTCGCCTCATTCGCCTGCAATCCAAGTTCGATTACAAATGTGGCCGAATTTCAAAATACGAAACTTGCTATAACCGCACTTTCCGTACGCATCCTACCGGTAGTTTCAGGCTAAACATGTTATATACATTACCTATAATCGTTTTGAACCGGAATTTCAACAATAAAAAGTTTTCAATTTTTTGCAAAAATCCCTGATGGTTAGCCTTACTTATTTTGAACGGATAAAATTTATAGTCACCGATTCCAAATGTTTCGTACTTTTTGGGTTATTAATGTAAGTATGAGTAGATCAACGTTGAATTTGCTGCAATATGTCGCCTCATTCGCCTGCAATCCAAGTTCGATTACAAATGTGGCCGAATTTTAAAATACGAAACTTGCTATAACCGCACTTTCCGTATGCATCCTACCGGTAGTTTCGGACTAAACATGTTATATACATTACCTATAATCGTTTTGAACCGGAATTTCAACAATAAAAAGTTTTCAATTTTTTGCAAAAATCCCTGATGGTTTGCCTTACTTATTTTGAACGGATAAAATTTATAGTCACCGATTCCAAATGTTTCGTACTTTTTGGGTTATTAATGTAAGTATGAGTAGATCAACGTTAAATTTGCTGCAATATGTCGCCTCATTCGCCTGCAATCCAAGTTCGATTACAAATGTGGCCGAATTTTAAAATACGAAACTTGCTATAGCCGCACTTTCCGTACGCATCCTACCGGTAGTTTCGGGCTAAACATGTTATATACATTACCTATAATCGTTTTGAACCGGAATTTCAACAATAAAAAGTTTTCAATTTTTTGCAAAAATCCCTGATGGTTAGCCTTACTTATTTTGAACGGATAAAATTTATAGTCACCGATTCCAAATGTTTCGTTCTTTTTGGGTTAGTAATGTAAGTATGAGTAGATCAACATTAAATTTGCTGCAATATGTCGCCTCATTCGCCTGCAATCCAAGTTCGATTACAAATGTGGCCGAATTTTAAAATACGAAACTTGCTATAACCGCACTTTCCGTACGCATCCTACCGGTAGTTTCGGACTAAACATGTTATATACATTACCTATAATCGTTTTGAACCGGAATTTCAACAATAAAAAGTTTTCAATTTTTTGCAAAAATCCCTGATTAGCCTTACTTATTTTGAACGGATAAAATTTATAGTCACCGATTCCAAATGTTTCGTACTTTTTGGGTTATTAATGTAAGTATGAGTAGATCAACGTTAAATTTGCTGCAATATGTCGCCTCATTCGCCTGCAATCCAAGTTCGATTACAAATGTGGCCGAATTTTAAAATACGAAACTTGCTATAACCGCACTTTCCGTACGCATCCTACCGGTAGTTTCGGGCTAAACATGTTATATACATTACCTATAATCGTTTTGAACCGGAATTTCAACAATAAAAAGTTTTCAATTTTTTGCAAAAATCCCTGATGGTTAGCCTTACTTATTTTGAACGGATAAAATTTATAGTCACCGATTCCAAATGTTTCGTACTTTTTGGGTTATTAATGTAAGTATGAGTAGATCAACGTTAAATTTGCTGCAATATGTCGCCTCATTCGCCTGCAATCCAAGTTCGATTACAAATGTGGCCGAATTTTAAAATACGAAACTTGCTATAACCGCACTTTCCGTACGCATCCTACCGGTAGTTTCGGGCTAAACATGTTATATACATTACCTATAATCGTTTTGAACCGGAATTTCAACAATAAAAAGTTTTCAATTTTTTGCAAAAATCCCTGATGGTTAGCCTTACTTATTTTGAACGGATAAAATTTATAGTCACCGATTCCAAATGTTTCGTTCTTTTTGGGTTAGTAATGTAAGTATGAGTAGATCAACATTAAATTTGCTGCAATATGTCGCCTCATTCGCCTGCAATCCAAGTTCGATTACAAATGTGGCCGAATTTTAAAATACGAAACTTGCTATAACCGCACTTTCCGTACGCATCCTACCGGTAGTTTCGGACTAAACATGTTATATACATTACCTATAATCGTTTTGAACCGGAATTTCAACAATAAAAAGTTTTCAATTTTTTGCAAAAATCCCTGATGGTTAGCCTTACTTATTTTGAACGGATAAAATTTATAGTCACCGATTCCAAATGTTTCGTTCTTTTTGGGTTAGTAATGTAAGTATGAGTAGATCAACATTAAATTTGCTGCAATATGTCGCCTCATTCGCCTGCAATCCAAGTTCGATTACAAATGTGGCCGAATTTTAAAATACGAAACTTGCTATAACCGCACTTTCCGTACGCATCCTACCGGTAGTTTCGGACTAAACATGTTATATACATTACCTATAATCGTTTTGAACCGGAATTTCAACAATAAAAAGTTTTCAATTTTTTGCAAAAATCCCTGATGGTTAGCCTTACTTATTTTGAACGGATAAAATTTATAGTCACCGATTCCAAATGTTTCGTTCTTTTTGGGTTAGTAATGTAAGTATGAGTAGATCAACATTAAATTTGCTGCAATATGTCGCCTCATTCGCCTGCAATCCAAGTTCGATTACAAATGTGGCCGAATTTTAAAATACGAAACTTGCTATAACCGCACTTTCCGTACGCATCCTACCGGTAGTTTCGGGCTAAACATGTTATATACATTACCTATAATCGTTTTGAACCGGAATTTCAACAATAAAAAGTTTTCAATTTTTTGCAAAAATCCCTGATGGTTAGCCTTACTTATTTTGAACGGATAAAATTTATAGTCACCGATTCCAAATGTTTCGTACTTTTTGGGTTAGTAATGTAAGTATGAGTAGATCAACGTTAAATTTGCTGCAATATGTCGCCTCATTCGCCTGCAATCCAAGTTCGATTACAAATGTGGCCGAATTTTAAAATACGAAACTTGCTATAACCGCACTTTCCGTACGCATCCTACCGGTTGTTTCGGGCTAAACATGTTATATACATTACCTATAATCGTTTTGAACCGGAATTTCAACAATAAAAAGTTTTCAATTTTTTGCAAAAATCCCTGATGGTTAGCCTTACTTATTTTGAACGGATAAAATTTATAGTCACCGATTCCAAATGTTTCGTACTTTTTGGGTTATTAATGTAAGTATGAGTAGATCAACGTTGAATTTGCTGCAATATGTCGCCTCATTCGCCTGCAATCCAAGTTCGATTACAAATGTGGCCGAATTTTAAAATACGAAACTTGCTATAACCGCACTTTCCGTACGCATCCTACCGGTTGTTTCGGGCTAAACATGTTATATACATTACCTATAATCGTTTTGAACCGGAATTTCAACAATAAAAAGTTTTCAATTTTTTGCAAAAATCCCTGATGGTTAGCCTTACTTATTTTGAACGGATAAAATTTATAGTCACCGATTCCAAATGTTTCGTACTTTTTGGGTTATTAATGTAAGTATGAGTAGATCAACGTTGAATTTGCTGCAATATGTCGCCTCATTCGCCTGCAATCCAAGTTCGATTACAAATGTGGCCGAATTTTAAAATACGAAACTTGCTATAACCGCACTTTCCGTACGCATCCTACCGGTAGTTTCGGACTAAACATGTTATATACATTACCTATAATCGTTTTGAACCGGAATTTCAACAATAAAAAGTTTTCAATTTTTTGCAAAAATCCCTGATGGTTAGCCTTACTTATTTTGAACGGATAAAATTTATAGTCACCGATTCCAAATGTTTCGTACTTTTTGGGTTATTAATGTAAGTATGAGTAGATCAACGTTGAATTTGCTGCAATATGTCGCCTCATTCGCCTGCAATCCAAGTTCGATTACAAATGTGGCCGAATTTTAAAATACGAAACTTGCTATAACCGCACTTTCCGTACGCATCCTACCGGTTGTTTCGGGCTAAACATGTTATATACATTACCTATAATCGTTTTGAACCGGAATTTCAACAATAAAAAGTTTTCAATTTTTTGCAAAAATCCCTGATGGTTAGCCTTACTTATTTTGAACGGATAAAATTTATAGTCACCGATTCCAAATGTTTCGTACTTTTTGGGTTATTAATGTAAGTATGAGTAGATCAACGTTGAATTTGCTGCAATATGTCGCCTCATTCGCCTGCAATCCAAGTTCGATTACAAATGTGGCCGAATTTTAAAATACGAAACTTGCTATAACCGCACTTTCCGTACGCATCCTACCGGTAGTTTCGGACTAAACATGTTATATACATTACCTATAATCGTTTTGAACCGGAATTTCAACAATAAAAAGTTTTCAATTTTTTGCAAAAATCCCTGATGGTTAGCCTTACTTATTTTGAACGGATAAAATTTATAGTCACCGATTCCAAATGTTTCGTACTTTTTGGGTTATTAATGTAAGTATGAGTAGATCAACGTTAAATTTGCTGCAATATGTCGCCTCATTCGCCTGCAATCCAAGTTCGATTACAAATGTGGCCGAATTTTAAAATACGAAACTTGCTATAACCGCACTTTCCGTACGCATCCTACCGGTTGTTTCGGGCTAAACATGTTATATACATTACCTATAATCGTTTTGAACCGGAATTTCAACAATAAAAAGTTTTCAATTTTTTGCAAAAATCCCTGATGGTTAGCCTTACTTATTTTGAACGGATAAAATTTATAGTCACCGATTCCAAATGTTTCGTTCTTTTTGGGTTAGTAATGTAAGTATGAGTAGATCAACATTAAATTTGCTGCAATATGTCGCCTCATTCGCCTGCAATCCAAGTTCGATTACAAATGTTGCCGAATTTCAAAATACGAAACTTGCTATAACCGCACTTTCCGTTCGCATCCTACCCGTAGTTTCGGGCTTAACATGTTATATACATTACCTATAATCGTTTTGAACCGGAATTTCAACAAACAAAAAGTTTTCAATTTTTTGCAAAAATCCCTGATGGTTAGCCTTACTTATTTTGAACGGATAAAATTTATAGTCACCGATTCCAAATGTTTCGTACTTTTTGGGTTAGTAATGTAAGTATGAGTAGATCAACGTTAAATTTGCTGCAATATGTCGCCTCATTCGCCTGTAATCCAAGTTCGATTACAAATGTGGCCGAATTTTAAAATACGAAACTTGCTATAACCGCACTTTCCGTACGCATCCTACCGGTTGTTTCGGGCTAAACATGTTATATACATTACCTATAATCGTTTTGAACCGGAATTTCAACAATAAAAAGTTTTAAATTTTTTGCAAAAATCCCTGATGGTTAGCCTTACTTATTTTGAACGGATAAAATTTATAGTCACCGATTCCAAATGTTTCGTACTTTTTGGGTTATTAATGTAAGTATGAGTAGATCAACGTTAAATTTGCTGCAATATGTCGCCTCATTCGCCTGCAATCCAAGTTCGATTACAAATGTGGCCGAATTTCAAAATACGAAACTTGCTATAACCGCACTTTCCGTTCGCATCCTACCCGTAGTTTCGGGCTTAACATGTTATATACATTACCTATAATCGTTTTGAACCGGAATTTCAACAAACAAAAAGTTTTCAATTTTTTGCAAAAATCCCTGATGGTTAGCCTTACTTATTTTGAACGGATAAAATTTATAGTCACCGATTCCAAATGTTTCGTACTTTTTGGGTTAGTAATGTAAGTATGAGTAGATCAACATTAAATTTGCTGCAATATGTCGCCTCATTCGCCTGCAATCCAAGTTCGATTACAAATGTGGCCGAATTTTAAAATACGAAACTTGATATAACCGCACTTTCCGTTCGCATCCTACCGGTAGTTTCGGGCTAAACATGTTATATACATTACCTATAATCGTTTTGAACCGGAATTTCAACAATAAAAAGTTTTAAATTTTTTGCAAAAATCCCTGATGGTTAGCCTTACTTATTTTGAACGGATAAAATTTATAGTCACCGATTCCAAATGTTTCGTACTTTTTGGGTTATTAATGTAAGTATGAGTAGATCAACGTTAAATTTGCTGCAATATGTCGCCTCATTCGCCTGCAATCCAAGTTCGATTACAAATGTGGCCGAATTTCAAAATACGAAACTTGCTATAACCGCACTTTCCGTTCGCATCCTACCCGTAGTTTCGGGCTTAACATGTTATATACATTACCTATAATCGTTTTGAACCGGAATTTCAACAAACAAAAAGTTTTCAATTTTTTGCAAAAATCCCTGATGGTTAGCCTTACTTATTTTGAACGGATAAAATTTATAGTCACCGATTCCAAATGTTTCGTACTTTTTGGGTTATTAATGTAAGTATGAGTAGATCAACGTTGAATTTGCTGCAACATGTCGCCTCATTCGCCTGCAATCCAAGTTCGATTACAAATGTGGCCGAATTTTAAAATACGAAACTTGCTATAACCGCACTTTCCGTACGCATCCTACCGGTAGTTTCGGGCTAAACATGTTATATACATTACCTATAATCGTTTTGAACCGGAATTTCAACAATAAAAAGTTTTCAATTTTTTGCAAAAATCCCTGATGGTTAGCCTTACTTATTTTGAACGGATAAAATTTATAGTCACCGATTCCAAATGTTTCGTACTTTTTGGGTTAGTAATGTAAGTATGAGTAGATCAACGTAAAATTTGCTGCAATATGTCGCCTCATTCGCCTGCAATCCAAGTTCGATTACAAATGTGGCCGAATTTCAAAATACGCAACTTGCTATAACCGCACTTTCCGTACGCATCCTACCCGTAGTTTCGGGCTTAACATGTTATATACATTACCTATAATCGTTTTGAACCGGAATTTCAACCATAAAAAGTTTTCAATTTTTTGCAAAAATCCCTGATGGTTAGCCTTACTTATTTTGAACGGATAAAATTTATAGTCACCGATTCCAAATGTTTCGTACTTTTTGGGTTAGTAATGTAAGTATGAGTAGATCAACGTAAAATTTGCTGCAATATGTCGCCTCATTCGCCTGCAATCCAAGTTCGATTACAAATGTGGCCGAATTTTAAAATACGAAACTTGCTATAACCGCACTTTCTTTCCGTACGCATCCTACCGGTAGTTTCGGGCTAAACATGTTATATACATTACCTATAATCGTTTTGAACCGGAATTTCAACAATAAAAAGTTTTCAATTTTTTGCAAAAATCCCTGATGGTTAGCCTTACTTATTTTGAACGGATAAAATTTATAGTCACCGATTCCAAATGTTTCGTACTTTTTGGGTTATTAATGTAAGTATGAGTAGATCAACGTTGAATTTGCTGCAATATGTCGCCTCATTCGCCTGCAATCCAAGTTCGATTACAAATGTGGCCGAATTTTAAAATACGAAACTTGCTATAACCGCACTTTCCGTACGCATCCTACCGGTAGTTTCGGACTAAACATGTTATATACATTACCTATAATCGTTTTGAACCGGAATTTCAACAATAAAAAGTTTTCAATTTTTTGCAAAAATCCCTGATTAGCCTTACTTATTTTGAACGGATAAAATTTATAGTCACCGATTCCAAATGTTTCGTACTTTTTGGGTTATTAATGTAAGTATGAGTAGATCAACGTTGAATTTGCTGCAATATGTCGCCTCATTCGCCTGCAATCCAAGTTCGATTACAAATGTGGCCGAATTTTAAAATACGAAACTTGCTATAACCGCACTTTCCGTACGCATCCTACCGGTAGTTTCGGGCTAAACATGTTATATACATTACCTATAATCGTTTTGAACCGGAATTTCAACAATAAAAAGTTTTCAATTTTTTGCAAAAATCCCTGATTTGAACGGATAAAATTTATAGTCACCGATTCCAAATGTTTCGTACTTTTTGGGTTAGTAATGTAAGTATGAGTAGATCAACGTAAAATTTGCTGCAATATGTCGCCTCATTCGCCTGCAATCCAAGTTCGATTACAAATGTGGCCGAATTTCAAAATACGCAACTTGCTATAACCGCACTTTCCGTACGCATCCTACCCGTAGTTTCGGGCTTAACATGTTATATACATTACCTATAATCGTTTTGAACCGGAATTTCAACCATAAAAAGTTTTCAATTTTTTGCAAAAATCCCTGATGGTTAGCCTTACTTATTTTGAACGGATAAAATTTATAGTCACCGATTCCAAATGTTTCGTACTTTTTGGGTTAGTAATGTAAGTATGAGTAGATCAACGTAAAATTTGCTGCAATATGTCGCCTCATTCGCCTGCAATCCAAGTTCGATTACAAATGTGGCCGAATTTTAAAATACGAAACTTGCTATAACCGCACTTTCCGTACGCATCCTACCGGTAGTTTCGGGCTAAACATGTTATATACATTACCTATAATCGTTTTGAACCGGAATTTCAACAATAAAAAGTTTTCAATTTTTTGCAAAAATCCCTGATTTGAACGGATAAAATTTATAGTCACCGATTCCAAATGTTTCGTACTTTTTGGGTTAGTAATGTAAGTATGAGTAGATCAACGTAAAATTTGCTGCAATATGTCGCCTCATTCGCCTGCAATCCAAGTTCGATTACAAATGTGGCCGAATTTCAAAATACGCAACTTGCTATAACCGCACTTTCCGTACGCATCCTACCCGTAGTTTCGGGCTTAACATGTTATATACATTACCTATAATCGTTTTGAACCGGAATTTCAACCATAAAAAGTTTTCAATTTTTTGCAAAAATCCCTGATGGTTAGCCTTACTTATTTTGAACGGATAAAATTTATAGTCACCGATTCCAAATGTTTCGTACTTTTTGGGTTAGTAATGTAAATATGAGTAGATCAACGTAAAATTTGCTGCAATATGTCGCCTCATTCGCCTGCAATCCAAGTTCGATTACAAATGTGGCCGAATTTTAAAATACGAAACTTGCTATAACCGCACTTTCCGTACGCATCCTACCGGTAGTTTCGGGCTAAACATGTTATATACATTACCTATAATCGTTTTGAACCGGAATTTCAACAATAAAAAGTTTTCAATTTTTTGCAAAAATCCCTGATGGTTAGCCTTACTTATTTTGAACGGATAAAATTTATAGTCACCGATTCCAAATGTTTCGTACTTTTTGGGTTAGTAATGTAAGTATGAGTAGATCAACGTTAAATTTGCTGCAATATGTCGCCTCATTCGCCTGCAATCCAAGTTCGATTACAAATGTGGCCGAATTTCAAAATACGAAACTTGCTATAACCGCACTTTCCGTTCGCATCCTACCCGTAGTTTCGGGCTTAACATGTTATATACATTACCTATAATCGTTTTGAACCGGAATTTCAACAAACAAAAAGTTTTCAATTTTTTGCAAAAATCCCTGATGGTTAGCCTTACTTATTTTGAACGGATAAAATTTATAGTCACCGATTCCAAATGTTTCGTACTTTTTGGGTTATTAATGTAAGTATGAGTAGATCAACGTTGAATTTGCTGCAATATGTCGCCTCATTCGCCTGCAATCCAAGTTCGATTACAAATGTGGCCGAATTTTAAAATACGAAACTTGCTATAACCGCACTTTCCGTACGCATCCTACCGGTAGTTTCGGACTAAACATGTTATATACATTACCTATAATCGTTTTGAACCGGAATTTCAACAATAAAAAGTTTTCAATTTTTTGCAAAAATCCCTGATTAGCCTTACTTATTTTGAACGGATAAAATTTATAGTCACCGATTCCAAATGTTTCGTACTTTTTGGGTTATTAATGTAAGTATGAGTAGATCAACGTTGAATTTGCTGCAATATGTCGCCTCATTCGCCTGCAATCCAAGTTCGATTACAAATGTGGCCGAATTTTAAAATACGAAACTTGCTATAACCGCACTTTCCGTACGCATCCTACCGGTAGTTTCGGGCTAAACATGTTATATACATTACCTATAATCGTTTTGAACCGGAATTTCAACAATAAAAAGTTTTCAATTTTTTGCAAAAATCCCTGATGGTTAGCCTTACTTATTTTGAACGGATAAAATTTATAGTCACCGATTCCAAATGTTTCGTACTTTTTGGGTTAGTAATGTAAGTATGAGTAGATCAACGTTAAATTTGCTGCAATATGTCGCCTCATTCGCCTGCAATCCAAGTTCGATTACAAATGTGGCCGAATTTTAAAATACGAAACTTGCTATAACCGCACTTTCCGTACGCATCCTACCGGTAGTTTCGGGCTAAACATGTTATATACATTACCTATAATCGTTTTGAACCGGAATTTCAACCATAAAAAGTTTTCAATTATTTGCAAAAATCCCTGATGGTTAGCCTTACTTATTTTGAACGGATAAAATTTATAGTCACCGATTCCAAATGTTTCGTACTTTTTGGGTTATTAATGTAAGTATGAGTAGATCAACGTTAAATTTGCTGCAATATGTCGCCTCATTCGCCTGCAATCCAAGTTCGATTACAAATGTGGCCGAATTTCAAAATACGAAACTTGCTATAACCGCACTTTCCGTTCGCATCCTACCCGTAGTTTCGGGCTTAACATGTTATATACATTACCTATAATCGTTTTGAACCGGAATTTCAACCATAAAAAGTTTTCAATTTTTTGCAAAAATCCCTGATGGTTAGCCTTACTTATTTTGAACGGATAAAATTTATAGTCACCGATTCCAAATGTTTCGTACTTTTTGGGTTAGTAATGTAAGTATGAGTAGATCAACGTTAAATTTGCTGCAATATGTCGCCTCATTCGCCTGCAATCCAAGTTCGATTACAAATGTGGCCGAATTTTAAAATACGAAACTTGCTATAACCGCACTTTCCGTACGCATCCTACCGGTAGTTTCGGGCTAAACATGTTATATACATTACCTATAATCGTTTTGAACCGGAATTTCAACAATAAAAAGTTTTAAATTATTTGCAAAAATCCCTGATGGTTAGCCTTACTTATTTTGAACGGATAAAATTTATAGTCACCGATTCCAAATGTTTCGTACTTTTTGGGTTATTAATGTAAGTATGAGTAGATCAACGTTAAATTTGCTGCAATATGTCGCCTCATTCGCCTGCAATCCAAGTTCGATTACAAATGTGGCCGAATTTCAAAATACGAAACTTGCTATAACCGCACTTTCCGTTCGCATCCTACCCGTAGTTTCGGGCTTAACATGTTATATACATTACCTATAATCGTTTTGAACCGGAATTTCAACAAACAAAAAGTTTTCAATTTTTTGCAAAAATCCCTGATGGTTAGCCTTACTTATTTTGAACGGATAAAATTTATAGTCACCGATTCCAAATGTTTCGTACTTTTTGGGTTAGTAATGTAAGTATGAGTAGATCAACGTTAAATTTGCTGCAATATGTCGCCTCATTCGCCTGCAATCCAAGTTCGATTACAAATGTGGCCGAATTTTAAAATACGAAACTTGCTATAACCGCACTTTCCGTACGCATCCTACCGGTAGTTTCGAGCTAAACATGTTATATACATTACCTATAATCGTTTTGAACCGGAATTTCAACAATAAAAAGTTTTCAATTTTTTGCAAAAATCCCTGATTAGCCTTACTTATTTTGAACGGATAAAATTTATAGTCACCGATTCCAAATGTTTCGTACTTTTTGGGTTATTAATGTAAGTATGAGTAGATCAACGTTGAATTTGCTGCAATATGTCGCCTCATTCGCCTGCAATCCAAGTTCGATTACAAATGTGGCCGAATTTTAAAATACGAAACTTGCTATAACCGCACTTTCCGTACGCATCCTACCGGTAGTTTCGGGCTAAACATGTTATATACATTACCTATAATCGTTTTGAACCGGAATTTCAACAATAAAAAGTTTTCAATTTTTTGCAAAAATCCCTGATGGTTAGCCTTACTTATTTTGAACGGATAAAATTTATAGTCACCGATTCCAAATGTTTCGTACTTTTTGGGTTAGTAATGTAAGTATGAGTAGATCAACGTAAAATTTGCTGCAATATGTCGCCTCATTCGCCTGCAATCCAAGTTCGATTACAAATGTGGCCGAATTTCAAAATACGCAACTTGCTATAACCGCACTTTCCGTACGCATCCTACCCGTAGTTTCGGGCTTAACATGTTATATACATTACCTATAATCGTTTTGAACCGGAATTTCAACCATAAAAAGTTTCCATTTTTTTTCAAAAATCCCTGATGGTTAGCCTTACTTATTTTGAACGGATAAAATTTATAGTCACCGATTCCAAATGTTTCGTACTTTTTGGGTTAGTAATGTAAGTATGAGTAGATCAACGTAAAATTTGCTGCAATATGTCGCCTCATTCGCCTGCAATCCAAGTTCGATTACAAATGTGGCCGAATTTTAAAATACGAAACTTGCTATAACCGCACTTTCCGTACGCATCCTACCGGTAGTTTCGGGCTAAACATGTTATATACATTACCTATAATCGTTTTGAACCGGAATTTCAACAATAAAAAGTTTTCAATTTTTTGCAAAAATCCCTGATGGTTAGCCTTACTTATTTTGAACGGATAAAATTTATAGTCACCGATTCCAAATGTTTCGTACTTTTTGGGTTAGTAATGTAAGTATGAGTAGATCAACGTTAAATTTGCTACAATATGTCGCCTCATTCGCCTGCAATCCAAGTTCGATTACAAATGTGGCCGAATTTTAAAATACGAAACTTGCTATAACCGCACTTTCCGTACGCATCCTACCGGTAGTTTCGGGCTAAACATGTTATATACATTACCTATAATCGTTTTGAACCGGAATTTCAACAATAAAAAGTTTTCAATTTTTTGCAAAAATCCCTGATGGTTAGCCTTACTTATTTTGAACGGATAAAATTTATAGTCACCGATTCCAAATGTTTCGTACTTTTTGGGTTAGTAATGTAAGTATGAGTAGATCAACGTTAAATTTGCTGCAATATGTCGCCTCATTCGCCTGCAATCCAAGTTCGATTACAAATGTGGCCGAATTTTAAAATACGAAACTTGCTATAACCGCACTTTCCGTACGCATCCTACCGGTAGTTTCGGGCTAAACATGTTATATACATTACCTATAATCGTTTTGAACCGGAATTTCAACAATAAAAAGTTTTCAATTTTTTGCAAAAATCCCTGATGGTTAGCCTTACTTATTTTGAACGGATAAAATTTATAGTCACCGATTCCAAATGTTTCGTACTTTTTGGGTTATTAATGTAAGTATGAGTAGATCAACGTTAAATTTGCTGCAATATGTCGCCTCATTCGCCTGCAATCCAAGTTCGATTACAAATGTGGCCGAATTTCAAAATACGAAACTTGCTATAACCGCACTTTCCGTTCGCATCCTACCCGTAGTTTCGGGCTTAACATGTTATATACATTACCTATAATCGTTTTGAACCGGAATTTCAACAAACAAAAAGTTTTCAATTTTTTGCAAAAATCCCTGATGGTTAGCCTTACTTATTTTGAACGGATAAAATTTATAGTCACCGATTCCAAATGTTTCGTACTTTTTGGGTTATTAATGTAAGTATGAGTAGATCAACGTTGAATTTGCTGCAATATGTCGCCTCATTCGCCTGCAATCCAAGTTCGATTACAAATGTGGCCGAATTTTAAAATACGAAACTTGCTATAACCGCACTTTCCGTACGCATCCTACCGGTAGTTTCGGACTAAACATGTTATATACATTACCTATAATCGTTTTGAACCGGAATTTCAACAATAAAAAGTTTTCAATTTTTTGCAAAAATCCCTGATGGTTAGCCTTACTTATTTTGAACGGATAAAATTTATAGTCACCGATTCCAAATGTTTCGTACTTTTTGGGTTAGTAATGTAAGTATGAGTAGATCAACGTTGAATTTGCTGCAATATGTCGCCTCATTCGCCTGCAATCCAAGTTCGATTACAAATGTGGCCGAATTTCAAAATACGAAACTTGCTATAACCGCACTTTCCGTACGCATCCTACCGGTAGTTTCAGGCTAAACATGTTATATACATTACCTATAATCGTTTTGAACCGGAATTTCAACAATAAAAAGTTTTCAATTTTTTGCAAAAATCCCTGATGGTTAGCCTTACTTATTTTGAACGGATAAAATTTATAGTCACCGATTCCAAATGTTTCGTACTTTTTGGGTTATTAATGTAAGTATGAGTAGATCAACGTTGAATTTGCTGCAATATGTCGCCTCATTCGCCTGCAATCCAAGTTCGATTACAAATGTGGCCGAATTTCAAAATACGAAACTTGCTATAACCGCACTTTCCGTTCGCATCCTACCCGTAGTTTCGGGCTTAACATGTTATATACATTACCTATAATCGTTTTGAACCGGAATTTCAACAAACAAAAAGTTTTCAATTTTTTGCAAAAATCCCTGATGGTTAGCCTTACTTATTTTGAACGGATAAAATTTATAGTCACCGATTCCAAATGTTTCGTACTTTTTGGGTTATTAATGTAAGTATGAGTAGATCAACGTTGAATTTGCTGCAATATGTCGCCTCATTCGCCTGCAATCCAAGTTCGATTACAAATGTGGCCGAATTTTAAAATACGAAACTTGCTATAACCGCACTTTCCGTACGCATCCTACCGGTAGTTTCGGACTAAACATGTTATATACATTACCTATAATCGTTTTGAACCGGAATTTCAACAATAAAAAGTTTTCAATTTTTTGCAAAAATCCCTGATGGTTAGCCTTACTTATTTTGAACGGATAAAATTTATAGTCACCGATTCCAAATGTTTCGTACTTTTTGGGTTAGTAATGTAAGTATGAGTAGATCAACGTTGAATTTGCTGCAATATGTCGCCTCATTCGCCTGCAATCCAAGTTCGATTACAAATGTGGCCGAATTTCAAAATACGAAACTTGCTATAACCGCACTTTCCGTACGCATCCTACCGGTAGTTTCAGGCTAAACATGTTATATACATTACCTATAATCGTTTTGAACCGGAATTTCAACAATAAAAAGTTTTCAATTTTTTGCAAAAATCCCTGATGGTTAGCCTTACTTATTTTGAACGGATAAAATTTATAGTCACCGATTCCAAATGTTTCGTACTTTTTGGGTTATTAATGTAAGTATGAGTAGATCAACGTTGAATTTGCTGCAATATGTCGCCTCATTCGCCTGCAATCCAAGTTCGATTACAAATGTGGCCGAATTTTAAAATACGAAACTTGCTATAACCGCACTTTCCGTACGCATCCTACCGGTAGTTTCGGGCTAAACATGTTATATACATTACCTATAATCGTTTTGAACCGGAATTTCAACAATAAAAAGTTTTCAATTTTTTGCAAAAATCCCTGATGGTTAGCCTTACTTATTTTGAACGGATAAAATTTATAGTCACCGATTCCAAATGTTTCGTACTTTTTGGGTTAGTAATGTAAGTATGAGTAGATCAACGTAAAATTTGCTGCAATATGTCGCCTCATTCGCCTGCAATCCAAGTTCGATTACAAATGTGGCCGAATTTCAAAATACGCAACTTGCTATAACCGCACTTTCCGTACGCATCCTACCCGTAGTTTCGGGCTTAACATGTTATATACATTACCTATAATCGTTTTGAACCGGAATTTCAACCATAAAAAGTTTTCAATTTTTTGCAAAAATCCCTGATGGTTAGCCTTACTTATTTTGAACGGATAAAATTTATAGTCACCGATTCCAAATGTTTCGTACTTTTTGGGTTAGTAATGTAAGTATGAGTAGATCAACGTTAAATTTGCTGCAATATGTCGCCTCATTCGCCTGCAATCCAAGTTCGATTACAAATGTGGCCGAATTTTAAAATACGAAACTTGCTATAACCGCACTTTCCGTACGCATCCTACCGGTAGTTTCGGGCTAAACATGTTATATACATTACCTATAATCGTTTTGAACCGGAATTTCAACAATAAAAAGTTTTCAATTTTTTGCAAAAATCCCTGATGGTTAGCCTTACTTATTTTGAACGGATAAAATTTATAGTCACCGATTCCAAATGTTTTGTACTTTTTGGGTTAGTAATGTAAGTATGAGTAGATCAACGTAAAATTTGCTGCAATATGTCGCCTCATTCGCCTGCAATCCAAGTTCGATTACAAATGTGGCCGAATTTCAAAATACGCAACTTGCTATAACCGCACTTTCCGTACGCATCCTACCCGTAGTTTCGGGCTTAACATGTTATATACATTACCTATAATCGTTTTGAACCAGAATTTCAACCATAAAAAGTTTTCAATTTTTTGCAAAAATCCCTGATGGTTAGCCTTACTTATTTTGAACGGATAAAATTTATAGTCACCGATTCCAAATGTTTCGTACTTTTTGGGTTAGTAATGTAAGTATGAGTAGATCAACGTAAAATTTGCTGCAATATGTCGCCTCATTCGCCTGCAATCCAAGTTCGATTACAAATGTGGCCGAATTTTAAAATACGAAACTTGCTATAACCGCACTTTCCGTACGCATCCTACCGGTAGTTTCGGGCTAAACATGTTATATACATTACCTATAATCGTTTTGAACCGGAATTTCAACAATAAAAAGTTTTCAATTTTTTGCAAAAATCCCTGATGGTTAGCCTTACTTATTTTGAACGGATAAAATTTATAGTCACCGATTCCAAATGTTTCGTACTTTTTGGGTTAGTAATGTAAGTATGAGTAGATCAACGTTAAATTTGCTGCAATATGTCGCCTCATTCGCCTGCAATCCAAGTTCGATTACAAATGTGGCCGAATTTTAAAATACGAAACTTGCTATAACCGCACTTTCCGTACGCATCCTACCGGTAGTTTCGGGCTAAACATGTTATATACATTACCTATAATCGTTTTGAACCGGAATTTCAACAATAAAAAGTTTTCAATTTTTTGCAAAAATCCCTGATGGTTAGCCTTACTTATTTTGAACGGATAAAATTTATAGTCACCGATTCCAAATGTTTCGTACTTTTTGGGTTAGTAATGTAAGTATGAGTAGATCAACGTTAAATTTGCTGCAATATGTCGCCTCATTCGCCTGCAATCCAAGTTCGATTACAAATGTGGCCGAATTTTAAAATACGAAACTTGCTATAACCGCACTTTCCGTACGCATCCTACCGGTAGTTTCGGGCTAAACATGTTATATACATTACCTATAATCGTTTTGAACCGGAATTTCAACAATAAAAAGTTTTCAATTTTTTGCAAAAATCCCTGATGGTTAGCCTTACTTATTTTGAACGGATAAAATTTATAGTCACCGATTCCAAATGTTTCGTACTTTTTGGGTTAGTAATGTAAGTATGAGTAGATCAACGTTAAATTTGCTGCAATATGTCGCCTCATTCGCCTGCAATCCAAGTTCGATTACAAATGTGGCCGAATTTCAAAATACGAAACTTGCTATAACCGCACTTTCCGTTCGCATCCTACCCGTAGTTTCGGGCTTAACATGTTATATACATTACCTATAATCGTTTTGAACCGGAATTTCAACAAACAAAAAGTTTTCAATTTTTTGCAAAAATCCCTGATGGTTAGCCTTACTTATTTTGAACGGATAAAATTTATAGTCACCGATTCCAAATGTTTCGTACTTTTTGGGTTATTAATGTAAGTATGAGTAGATCAACGTTGAATTTGCTGCAATATGTCGCCTCATTCGCCTGCAATCCAAGTTCGATTACAAATGTGGCCGAATTTTAAAATACGAAACTTGCTATAACCGCACTTTCCGTACGCATCCTACCGGTAGTTTCGGACTAAACATGTTATATACATTACCTATAATCGTTTTGAACCGGAATTTCAACAATAAAAAGTTTTCAATTTTTTGCAAAAATCCCTGATGGTTAGCCTTACTTATTTTGAACGGATAAAATTTATAGTCACCGATTCCAAATGTTTCGTACTTTTTGGGTTAGTAATGTAAGTATGAGTAGATCAACGTTGAATTTGCTGCAATATGTCGCCTCATTCGCCTGCAATCCAAGTTCGATTACAAATGTGGCCGAATTTCAAAATACGAAACTTGCTATAACCGCACTTTCCGTACGCATCCTACCGGTAGTTTCGAGCTAAACATGTTATATACATTACCTATAATCGTTTTGAACCGGAATTTCAACAATAAAAAGTTTTCAATTTTTTGCAAAAATCCCTGATGGCTAGCCTTACTTATTTTGAACGGATAAAATTTATAGTCACCGATTCCAAATGTTTCGTACTTTTTGGGTTAGTAATGTAAGTATGAGTAGATCAACGTTGAATTTGCTGCAATATGTCGCCTCATTCGCCTGCAATCCAAGTTCGATTACAAATGTGGCCGAATTTCAAAATACGAAACTTGCTATAACCGCACTTTCCGTACGCATCCTACCGGTAGTTTCAGGCTAAACATGTTATATACATTACCTATAATCGTTTTGAACCGGAATTTCAACAATAAAAAGTTTTCAATTTTTTGCAAAAATCCCTGATGGTTAGCCTTACTTATTTTGAACGGATAAAATTTATAGTCACCGATTCCAAATGTTTCGTACTTTTTGGGTTATTAATGTAAGTATGAGTAGATCAACGTTGAATTTGCTGCAATATGTCGCCTCATTCGCCTGCAATCCAAGTTCGATTACAAATGTGGCCGAATTTTAAAATACGAAACTTGCTATAACCGCACTTTCCGTACGCATCCTACCGGTAGTTTCGGGCTAAACATGTTATATACATTACCTATAATCGTTTTGAACCGGAATTTCAACAATAAAAAGTTTTCAATTTTTTGCAAAAATCCCTGATGGTTAGCCTTACTTATTTTGAACGGATAAAATTTATAGTCACCGATTCCAAATGTTTCGTACTTTTTGGGTTAGTAATGTAAGTATGAGTAGATCAACGTTAAATTTGCTGCAATATGTCGCCTCATTCGCCTGCAATCCAAGTTCGATTACAAATGTGGCCGAATTTTAAAATACGAAACTTGCTATAACCGCACTTTCCGTACGCATCCTACCGGTAGTTTCGGGCTAAACATGTTATATACATTACCTATAATCGTTTTGAACCGGAATTTCAACAATAAAAAGTTTTCAATTTTTTGCAAAAATCCCTGATGGTTAGCCTTACTTATTTTGAACGGATAAAATTTATAGTCACCGATTCCAAATGTTTCGTACTTTTTGGGTTAGTAATGTAAGTATGAGTAGATCAACGTTAAATTTGCTGCAATATGTCACCTCATTCGCCTGCAATCCAAGTTCGATTACAAATGTGGCCGAATTTTAAAATACGAAACTTGATATAACCGCACTTTCCGTACGCATCCTACCGGTAGTTTCGGGCTAAACATGTTATATACATTACCTATAATCGTTTTGAACCGGAATTTCAACAATAAAAAGTTTTAAATTTTTTGCAAAAATCCCTGATGGTTAGCCTTACTTATTTTGAACGGATAAAATTTATAGTCACCGATTCCAAATGTTTCGTACTTTTTGGGTTATTAATGTAAGTATGAGTAGATCAACGTTAAATTTGCTGCAATATGTCGCCTCATTCGCCTGCAATCCAAGTTCGATTACAAATGTGGCCGAATTTCAAAATACGAAACTTGCTATAACCGCACTTTCCGTTCGCATCCTACCCGTAGTTTCGGGCTTAACATGTTATATACATTACCTATAATCGTTTTGAACCGGAATTTCAACAAACAAAAAGTTTTCAATTTTTTGCAAAAATCCCTGATGGTTAGCCTTACTTATTTTGAACGGATAAAATTTATAGTCACCGATTCCAAATGTTTCGTACTTTTTGGGTTAGTAATGTAAGTATGAGTAGATCAACATTAAATTTGCTGCAATATGTCGCCTCATTCGCCTGCAATCCAAGTTCGATTACAAATGTGGCCGAATTTTAAAATACGAAACTTGCTATAACCGCACTTTCCGTACGCATCCTACCGGTAGTTTCGGGCTAAACATGTTATATACATTACCTATAATCGTTTTGAACCGGAATTTCAACAATAAAAAGTTTTCAATTTTTTGCAAAAATCCCTGATGGTTAGCCTTACTTATTTTGAACGGATAAAATTTATAGTCACCGATTCCAAATGTTTCGTACTTTTTGGGTTAGTAATGTAAGTATGAGTAGATCAACGTTAAATTTGCTGCAATATGTCACCTCATTCGCCTGCAATCCAAGTTCGATTACAAATGTGGCCGAATTTTAAAATACGAAACTTGATATAACCGCACTTTCCGTACGCATCCTACCGGTAGTTTCGGGCTAAACATGTTATATACATTACCTATAATCGTTTTGAACCGGAATTTCAACAATAAAAAGTTTTAAATTTTTTGCAAAAATCCCTGATGGTTAGCCTTACTTATTTTGAACGGATAAAATTTATAGTCACCGATTCCAAATGTTTCGTACTTTTTGGGTTATTAATGTAAGTATGAGTAGATCAACGTTAAATTTGCTGCAATATGTCGCCTCATTCGCCTGCAATCCAAGTTCGATTACAAATGTGGCCGAATTTCAAAATACGAAACTTGCTATAACCGCACTTTCCGTTCGCATCCTACCCGTAGTTTCGGGCTTAACATGTTATATACATTACCTATAATCGTTTTGAACCGGAATTTCAACAAACAAAAAGTTTTCAATTTTTTGCAAAAATCCCTGATGGTTAGCCTTACTTATTTTGAACGGATAAAATTTATAGTCACCGATTCCAAATGTTTCGTACTTTTTGGGTTAGTAATGTAAGTATGAGTAGATCAACATTAAATTTGCTGCAATATGTCGCCTCATTCGCCTGCAATCCAAGTTCGATTACAAATGTGGCCGAATTTTAAAATACGAAACTTGCTATAACCGCACTTTCCGTACGCATCCTACCGGTAGTTTCGAGCTAAACATGTTATATACATTACCTATAATCGTTTTGAACCGGAATTTCAACAATAAAAAGTTTTCAATTTTTTGCAAAAATCCCTGATGGTTAAGCCTTACTTATTTTGAACGGATAAAATTTATAGTCACCGATTCCAAATGTTTCGTACTTTTTGGGTTATTAATGTAAGTATGAGTAGATCAACGTTGAATTTGCTGCAACATGTCGCCTCATTCGCCTGCAATCCAAGTTCGATTACAAATGTGGCCGAATTTTAAAATACGAAACTTGCTATAACCGCACTTTCCGTACGCATCCTACCGGTAGTTTCGGGCTAAACATGTTATATACATTACCTATAATCGTTTTGAACCGGAATTTCAACAATAAAAAGTTTTCAATTTTTTGCAAAAATCCCTGATTAGCCTTACTTATTTTGAACGGATAAAATTTATAGTCACCGATTCCAAATGTTTCGTACTTTTTGGGTTAGTAATGTAAGTATGAGTAGATCAACGTTGAATTTGCTGCAATATGTCGCCTCATTCGCCTGCAATCCAAGTTCGATTACAAATGTGGCCGAATTTTAAAATACGAAACTTGCTATAACCGCACTTTCCGTACGCATCCTACCGGTAGTTTCGGGCTAAACATGTTATATACATTACCTATAATCGTTTTGAACCGGAATTTCAACAATAAAAAGTTTTCAATTTTTTGCAAAAATCCCTGATGGTTAGCCTTACTTATTTTGAACGGATAAAATTTATAGTCACCGATTCCAAATGTTTCGTACTTTTTGGGTTAGTAATGTAAGTATGAGTAGATCAACGTAAAATTTGCTGCAATATGTCGCCTCATTCGCCTGCAATCCAAGTTCGATTACAAATGTGGCCGAATTTCAAAATACGCAACTTGCTATAACCGCACTTTCCGTACGCATCCTACCCGTAGTTTCGGGCTTAACATGTTATATACATTACCTATAATCGTTTTGAACCGGAATTTCAACCATAAAAAGTTTTCAATTTTTTGCAAAAATCCCTGATGGTTAGCCTTACTTATTTTGAACGGATAAAATTTATAGTCACCGATTCCAAATGTTTCGTACTTTTTGGGTTAGTAATGTAAGTATGAGTAGATCAACGTAAAATTTGCTGCAATATGTCGCCTCATTCGCCTGCAATCCAAGTTCGATTACAAATGTGGCCGAATTTTAAAATACGAAACTTGCTATAACCGCACTTTCCGTACGCATCCTACCGGTAGTTTCGGGCTAAACATGTTATATACATTACCTATAATCGTTTTGAACCGGAATTTCAACAATAAAAAGTTTTCAATTTTTTGCAAAAATCCCTGATGGCTAGCCTTACTTATTTTGAACGGATAAAATTTATAGTCACCGATTCCAAATGTTTCGTACTTTTTGGGTTAGTAATGTAAGTATGAGTAGATCAACGTTAAATTTGCTGCAATATGTCGCCTCATTCGCCTGCAATCCAAGTTCGATTACAAATGTGGCCGAATTTTAAAATACGAAACTTGCTATAACCGCACTTTCCGTACGCATCCTACCGGTAGTTTCGGGCTAAACATGTTATATACATTACCTATAATCGTTTTGAACCGGAATTTCAACAATAAAAAGTTTTCAATTTTTTGCAAAAATCCCTGATGGTTGGCCTTACTTATTTTGAACGGATAAAATTTATAGTCACCGATTCCAAATGTTTCGTACTTTTTGGGTTATTAATGTAAGTATGAGTAGATCAACGTTGAATTTGCTGCAATATGTCGCCTCATTCGCCTGCAATCCAAGTTCGATTACAAATGTGGCCGAATTTTAAAATACGAAACTTGCTATAACCGCACTTTCCGTACGCATCCTACCGGTAGTTTCGGACTAAACATGTTATATACATTACCTATAATCGTTTTGAACCGGAATTTCAACAATAAAAAGTTTTCAATTTTTTGCAAAAATCCCTGATGGTTACTTATTTTGAACGGATAAAATTTATAGTCACCGATTCCAAATGTTTCGTACTTTTTGGGTTAGTAATGTAAGGATGAGTAGATCAACGTTAAATTTGCTGCAATATGTCGCCTCATTCGCCTGTAATCCAAGTTCGATTACAAATGTGGCCGAATTTTAAAATACGAAACTTGCTATAACCGCACTTTCCGTACGCATCCTACCCGTAGTTTCGGGCTTAACATGTTATATACATTACCTATAATCGTTTTGAACCGGAATTTCAACAATAAAAAGATTTCAATTTTTTGCAAAAATCCCTGATGGCTAGCCTTACTTATTTTGAACGGATAAAATTTATAGTCACCGATTCCAAATGTTTCGTACTTTTTGGGTTAGTAATGTAAGTATGAGTAGATCAACGTAAAATTTGATGCAATATGTCGCCTCATTCGCCTGCAATCCAAGTTCGATTACAAATGTGGCCGAATTTCAAAATACGAAACTTGCTATAACCGCACTTTCCGTACGCATCCCACCGGTAGTTTCAGCCTAAACATGTTATATACATTACCTATAATCGTTTTGAACCGGAATTTCAACAATAAAAAGTTTTCAATTTTTTGCGAAAATCCCCGATGGTTAGCCTAACTTATTTTGAACGGATAAAATTTATAGTCACCGATTCCAAATGTTTCGTACTTTTTGGGTTAGTAATGTAAGTATGAGTAGATCAACGTAAAATTTGCTGCAATATGTCGCCTCATTCGCCTGCAATCCAAGTTCGATTACAAATGTGGCCGAATTTTAAAATACGAAACTTGCTATAACCGCACTTTCCGTACGCATCCTACCGGTAGTTTCGGGCTAAACATGTTATATTCATTACCTATAATCGTTTTGAACCGGAATTTCAACAATAAAAAGTTTTCAATTTTTTGCAAAAATCCCTGATGGCTAGCCTTACTTATTTTGAACGGATAAAATTTATAGTCACCGATTCCAAATGTTTCGTACTTTTTGGGTTAGTAATGTAAGGATGAGTAGATCAACGTTAAATTTGCTGCAATATGTCGCCTCATTCGCCTGCAATCCAAGTTCGATTACAAATGTGGCCGAATTTTAAAATACGAAACTTGCTATAACCGCACTTTCCGTACGCATCCTACCGGTAGTTTCGGACTAAACATGTTATATACATTACTTATAATCGTTTTGAACCGGAATTTCAACAATAAAAAGTTTTAAATTTTTTGCAAAAATCCCTGATGGCTAGCCTTACTTATTTTGAACGGATAAAATTTATAGTCACCGATTCCAAATGTTTCGTACTTTTTGGGTTAGTAATGTAAGTATGAGTAGATCAACGTAAAATTTGATGCAATATGTCGCCTCATTCGCCTGCAATCCAAGTTCGATTTCAAATGTGGCCGAATTTCAAAATACGAAACTTGCTATAACCGCACTTTCCGTACGCATCCTACCCGTAGTTTCGGGCTTAACATGTTATATACATTACCTATAATCGTTTTGAACCGGAATTTCAACAATAAAAAGTTTTCAATTTTTAGCAAAAATCCCTGATGGTTAGCCTTACTTATTTTGAACGGATAAAATTTATAGTCACCGATTCCAAATGTTTCGTACTTTTTGGGTTAGTAATGTAAGTATGAGTAGATCAACGTTGAATTTGCTGCAATATGTCGCCTCATTCGCCTGCAATCCAAGTTCGATTACAAATGTGGCCGAATTTTAAAATACGAAACTTGCTATAACCGCACTTTCCGTACGCATCCTACCGGTAGTTTCGGACTAAACATGTTATATACATTACCTATAATCGTTTTGAACCGGAATTTCAACAATAAAAAGTTTTCAATTTTTTGCAAAAATCCCTGATGGTTAGCCTTACTTATTTTGAACGGATAAAATTTATAGTCACCGATTCCAAATGTTTCGTACTTTTTGGGTTAGTAATGTAAGGATGAGTAGATCAACGTTAAATTTGCTGCAATATGTCGCCTCATTCGCCTGCAATCCAAGTTCGATTACAAATGTGGCCGAATTTTAAAATACGAAACTTGCTATAACCGCACTTTCCGTACGCATCCTACCGGTAGTTTCGGGCTAAACATGTTATATACATTACCTATAATCGTTTTGAACCGGAATTTCAACAATAAAAAGTTTTCAATTTTTTGCAAAAATCCCTGATGGTTAGCCTTACTTATTTTGAACGGATAAAATTTATAGTCACCGATTCCAAATGTTTCGTTCTTTTTGGGTTCGTTCTTTTTCAACATTAAATTTGCTGCAATATGTCGCCTCATTCGCCTGCAATCCAAGTTCGATTACAAATGTGGCCGAATTTTAAAATACGAAACTTGCTATAACCGCACTTTCCGTACGCATCCTACCGGTAGTTTCGGACTAAACATGTTATATACATTACTTATAATCGTTTTGAACCGGAATTTCAACAATAAAAAGTTTTAAATTTTTTGCAAAAATCCCTGATGGCTAGCCTTACTTATTTTGAACGGATAAAATTTATAGTCACCGATTCCAAATGTTTCGTACTTTTTGGGTTAGTAATGTAAGTATGAGTAGATCAACGTAAAATTTGATGCAATATGTCGCCTCATTCGCCTGCAATCCAAGTTCGATTTCAAATGTGGCCGAATTTCAAAATACGAAACTTGCTATAACCGCACTTTCCGTACGCATCCTACCCGTAGTTTCGGGCTTAACATGTTATATACATTACCTATAATCGTTTTGAACCGGAATTTCAACAATAAAAAGTTTTCAATTTTTAGCAAAAATCCCTGATGGTTAGCCTTACTTATTTTGAACGGATAAAATTTATAGTCACCGATTCCAAATGTTTCGTACTTTTTGGGTTAGTAATGTAAGTATGAGTAGATCAACGTTGAATTTGCTGCAATATGTCGCCTCATTCGCCTGCAATCCAAGTTCGATTACAAATGTGGCCGAATTTTAAAATACGAAACTTGCTATAACCGCACTTTCCGTACGCATCCTACCGGTAGTTTCGGACTAAACATGTTATATACATTACCTATAATCGTTTTGAACCGGAATTTCAACAATAAAAAGTTTTCAATTTTTTGCAAAAATCCCTGATGGTTAGCCTTACTTATTTTGAACGGATAAAATTTATAGTCACCGATTCCAAATGTTTCGTACTTTTTGGGTTAGTAATGTAAGGATGAGTAGATCAACGTTAAATTTGCTGCAATATGTCGCCTCATTCGCCTGCAATCCAAGTTCGATTACAAATGTGGCCGAATTTTAAAATACGAAACTTGCTATAACCGCACTTTCCGTACGCATCCTACCGGTAGTTTCGGGCTAAACATGTTATATACATTACCTATAATCGTTTTGAACCGGAATTTCAACAATAAAAAGTTTTCAATTTTTTGCAAAAATCCCTGATGGTTAGCCTTACTTATTTTGAACGGATAAAATTTATAGTCACCATTCCAAATGTTTCGTACTTTTTGGGTTAGTAATGTAAGGATGAGTAGATCAACGTTAAATTTGCTGCAATATGTCGCCTCATTCGCCTGCAATCCAAGTTCGATTACAAATGTGGCCAAATTTCAAAATACGAAACTTGCTATAAACGCACTTTCCGTACGCATCCCACCGGTAGTTTCGGGCTAAACATGTTATATACATTACCTATAATCGTTTTGAACTGGAATTTCAACAATAAAAAGTTTTCAATTTTTTGCGAAAATCCCTGATGGGTTAGCCTTACTTATTTTGAACGGATAAAATTTATAGTCACCGATTGCAAATGTTTCGTACTTTTTGGGGTAGTAATGTTAGTATGAGTAGATCAACGTTAAATTTGCTGCAATATGTCGCCTCATTCGCCTGCAATCCAAGTTCGATTACAAATGTGGCCAAATTTCAAAATACGAAACTTGCTATAACCGCACTTTCCGTACGCATCCCACCGGTAGTTTCAGCCTAAACATGTTATATACATTACCTATAATCGTTTTGAACCGGAATTTCAACAATAAAAAGTTTTCAATTTTTTGCGAAAATCCCCGATGGTTAGCCTAACTTATTTTGAACGGATAAAATTTATAGTCACCGATTCCAAATGTTTCGTACTTTTTGGGTTAGTAATGTAAGTATGAGTAGATCAACGTTAAATTTGCTGCAATATGTCGCCTCATTCGCCTGCAATCCAAGTTCGATTACAAATGTGGCCAAATTTCAAAATACGAAACTTGCTATATACGCACTTTCCGTACGCATCCTACCGGTAGTTTCAGCCTAAACATGTTATATACATTATCTATAATCGTTTTGAACCGGAATTTCAACAATAAAAAGTTTTCAATTTTTTGCGAAAATCCCTGATGGTTAGCCTTACTTATTTTGAACGGATAAAATTTATAGTCACCGATTCCAAATGTTTCGTACTTTTTGGGTTAGTAATGTAAGGATGAGTAGATCAACGTTAAATTTGCTGCAATATGTCGCCTCATTCGCCTGCAATCCAAGTTCGATTACAAATGTGGCCAAATTTCAAAATACGAAACTTGCTATAACCGCACTTTCCGTACGCATCCTACCGGTAGTTTCAGCCTAAACATGTTATATACATTATCTATAATCGTTTTGAACCGGAATTTCAACAATAAAAAGTTTTCAATTTTTTGCGAAAATCCCTGATGGTGTTAGCCTTACTTATTTTGAACGGATAAAATTTATAGTCACCGATTCCAAATGTTTCGTACTTTTTGGGTTAGTAATGTAAGTATGAGTAGATCAACGTTAAATTTGCTGCAATATGTCGCCTCATTCGCCTGCAATCCAAGTTCGATTACAAATGTGGCCGAATTTTAAAATACGAAACTTGCTATAACCGCACTTTCCGTACGCATCCTACCGGTAGTTTCGAGCTAAACATGTTATATACATTACTTATAATCGTTTTGAACCGGAATTTCAACAATAAAAAGTTTTCAATTTTTTGCAAAAATCCCTGATGGCTAGCCTTACTTATTTTGAACGGATAAAATTTATAGTCACCGATTCCAAATGTTTCGTACTTTTTGGGTTAGTAATGTAAGTATGAGTAGATCAACGTAAAATTTGATGCAATATGTCGCCTCATTCGCCTGCAATCCAAGTTCGATTTCAAATGTGGCCGAATTTCAAAATACGAAACTTGCTATAACCGCACTTTCCGTACGCATCCTACCCGTAGTTTCGGGCTTAACATGTTATATACATTACCTATAATCGTTTTGAACCGGAATTTCAACAATAAAAAGTTTTCAATTTTTTGCAAAAATCCCTGATGGTTAGCCTTACTTATTTTGAACGGATAAAATTTATAGTCACCATTCCAAATGTTTCGTACTTTTTGGGTTAGTAATGTAAGGATGAGTAGATCAACGTTAAATTTGCTGCAATATGTCGCCTCATTCGCCTGCAATCCAAGTTCGATTACAAATGTGGCCAAATTTCAAAATACGAAACTTGCTATAAACGCACTTTCCGTACGCATCCCACCGGTAGTTTCGGGCTAAACATGTTATATACATTACCTATAATCGTTTTGAACTGGAATTTCAACAATAAAAAGTTTTCAATTTTTTGCGAAAATCCCTGATGGTTAGCCTTACTTATTTTGAACGGATAAAATTTATAGTCACCGATTGCAAATGTTTCGTACTTTTTGGGGTAGTAATGTTAGTATGAGTAGATCAACGTTAAATTTGCTGCAATATGTCGCCTCATTCGCCTGCAATCCAAGTTCGATTACAAATGTGGCCAAATTTCAAAATACGAAACTTGCTATAACCGCACTTTCCGTACGCATCCCACCGGTAGTTTCAGCCTAAACATGTTATATACATTACCTATAATCGTTTTGAACCGGAATTTCAACAATAAAAAGTTTTCAATTTTTTGCGAAAATCCCCGATGGTTAGCCTTACTTATTTTGAACGGATAAAATTTATAGTCACCGATTCCAAATGTTTCGTACTTTTTGGGTTAGTAATGTAAGTATGAGTAGATCAACGTTAAATTTGCTGCAATATGTCGCCTCATTCGCCTGCAATCCAAGTTCGATTACAAATGTGGCCGAATTTTAAAATACGAAACTTGCTATAACCGCACTTTCCGTACGCATCCTACCGGTAGTTTCGGGCTAAACATGTTATATACATTACCTATAATCGTTTTGAACCGGAATTTCAACAATAAAAAGTTTTCAATTTTTTGCAAAAATCCCTGATGGTTGGCCTTACTTATTTTGAACGGATAAAATTTATAGTCACCGATTCCAAATGTTTCGTACTTTTTGGGTTATTAATGTAAGTATGAGTAGATCAACGTTGAATTTGCTGCAATATGTCGCCTCATTCGCCTGCAATCCAAGTTCGATTACAAATGTGGCCGAATTTTAAAATACGAAACTTGCTATAACCGCACTTTCCGTACGCATCCTACCGGTAGTTTCGGACTAAACATGTTATATACATTACCTATAATCGTTTTGAACCGGAATTTCAACAATAAAAAGTTTTCAATTTTTTGCAAAAATCCCTGATGGTTACTTATTTTGAACGGATAAAATTTATAGTCACCGATTCCAAATGTTTCGTACTTTTTGGGTTAGTAATGTAAGGATGAGTAGATCAACGTTAAATTTGCTGCAATATGTCGCCTCATTCGCCTGTAATCCAAGTTCGATTACAAATGTGGCCGAATTTTAAAATACGAAACTTGCTATAACCGCACTTTCCGTACGCATCCTACCCGTAGTTTCGGGCTTAACATGTTATATACATTACCTATAATCGTTTTGAACCGGAATTTCAACAATAAAAAGATTTCAATTTTTTGCAAAAATCCCTGATGGCTAGCCTTACTTATTTTGAACGGATAAAATTTATAGTCACCGATTCCAAATGTTTCGTACTTTTTGGGTTAGTAATGTAAGTATGAGTAGATCAACGTAAAATTTGATGCAATATGTCGCCTCATTCGCCTGCAATCCAAGTTCGATTACAAATGTGGCCGAATTTCAAAATACGAAACTTGCTATAACCGCACTTTCCGTACGCATCCTACCCGTAGTTTCGGGCTTAACATGTTATATACATTACCTATAATCGTTTTGAACCGGAATTTCAACCATAAAAAGTTTTCAATTTTTTGCAAAAATCCCTGATGGTTAGCCTTACTTATTTTGAACGGATAAAATTTATAGTCACCGATTCCAAATGTTTCGTACTTTTTGGGTTAGTAATGTAAGTATGAGTAGATCAACGTAAAATTTGCTGCAATATGTCGCCTCATTCGCCTGCAATCCAAGTTCGATTACAAATGTGGCCGAATTTTAAAATACGAAACTTGCTATAACCGCACTTTCCGTACGCATCCTACCGGTAGTTTCGGGCTAAACATGTTATATTCATTACCTATAATCGTTTTGAACCGGAATTTCAACAATAAAAAGTTTTCAATTTTTTGCAAAAATCCCTGATGGCTAGCCTTACTTATTTTGAACGGATAAAATTTATAGTCACCGATTCCAAATGTTTCGTACTTTTTGGGTTAGTAATGTAAGGATGAGTAGATCAACGTTAAATTTGCTGCAATATGTCGCCTCATTCGCCTGCAATCCAAGTTCGATTACAAATGTGGCCGAATTTTAAAATACGAAACTTGCTATAACCGCACTTTCCGTACGCATCCTACCGGTAGTTTCGGACTAAACATGTTATATACATTACCTATAATCGTTTTGAACCGGAATTTCAACAATAAAAAGTTTTCAATTTTTTGCAAAAATCCCTGATGGTTAGCCTTACTTATTTTGAACGGATAAAATTTATAGTCACCGATTCCAAATGTTTCGTTCTTTTTGGGTTCGTTCTTTTTCAACATTAAATTTGCTGCAATATGTCGCCTCATTCGCCTGCAATCCAAGTTCGATTACAAATGTGGCCGAATTTTAAAATACGAAACTTGCTATAACCGCACTTTCCGTACGCATCCTACCGGTAGTTTCGGACTAAACATGTTATATACATTACTTATAATCGTTTTGAACCGGAATTTCAACAATAAAAAGTTTTAAATTTTTTGCAAAAATCCCTGATGGCTAGCCTTACTTATTTTGAACGGATAAAATTTATAGTCACCGATTCCAAATGTTTCGTACTTTTTGGGTTAGTAATGTAAGTATGAGTAGATCAACGTAAAATTTGATGCAATATGTCGCCTCATTCGCCTGCAATCCAAGTTCGATTTCAAATGTGGCCGAATTTCAAAATACGAAACTTGCTATAACCGCACTTTCCGTACGCATCCTACCCGTAGTTTCGGGCTTAACATGTTATATACATTACCTATAATCGTTTTGAACCGGAATTTCAACAATAAAAAGTTTTCAATTTTTAGCAAAAATCCCTGATGGTTAGCCTTACTTATTTTGAACGGATAAAATTTATAGTCACCGATTCCAAATGTTTCGTACTTTTTGGGTTAGTAATGTAAGTATGAGTAGATCAACGTTGAATTTGCTGCAATATGTCGCCTCATTCGCCTGCAATCCAAGTTCGATTACAAATGTGGCCGAATTTTAAAATACGAAACTTGCTATAACCGCACTTTCCGTACGCATCCTACCGGTAGTTTCGGACTAAACATGTTATATACATTACCTATAATCGTTTTGAACCGGAATTTCAACAATAAAAAGTTTTCAATTTTTTGCAAAAATCCCTGATGGTTAGCCTTACTTATTTTGAACGGATAAAATTTATAGTCACCGATTCCAAATGTTTCGTACTTTTTGGGTTAGTAATGTAAGGATGAGTAGATCAACGTTAAATTTGCTGCAATATGTCGCCTCATTCGCCTGCAATCCAAGTTCGATTACAAATGTGGCCGAATTTTAAAATACGAAACTTGCTATAACCGCACTTTCCGTACGCATCCTACCGGTAGTTTCGGGCTAAACATGTTATATACATTACCTATAATCGTTTTGAACCGGAATTTCAACAATAAAAAGTTTTCAATTTTTTGCAAAAATCCCTGATGGTTAGCCTTACTTATTTTGAACGGATAAAATTTATAGTCACCGATTCCAAATGTTTCGTACTTTTTGGGTTAGTAATGTAAGGATGAGTAGATCAACGTTAAATTTGCTGCAATATGTCGCCTCATTCGCCTGCAATCCAAGTTCGATTACAAATGTGGCCGAATTTTAAAATACGAAACTTGCTATAACCGCACTTTCCGTACGCATCCTACCGGTAGTTTCGGGCTAAACATGTTATATACATTACCTATAATCGTTTTGAACCGGAATTTCAACAATAAAAAGTTTTCAATTTTTTGCAAAAATCCCTGATGGTTAGCCTTACTTATTTTGAACGGATAAAATTTATAGTCACCGATTCCAAATGTTTCGTACTTTTTGGGTTAGTAATGTAAGGATGAGTAGATCAACGTTAAATTTGCTGCAATATGTCGCCTCATTCGCCTGCAATCCAAGTTCGATTACAAATGTGGCCAAATTTCAAAATACGAAACTTGCTATAAACGCACTTTCCGTACGCATCCCACCGGTAGTTTCGGGCTAAACATGTTATATACATTACCTATAATCGTTTTGAACTGGAATTTCAACAATAAAAAGTTTTCAATTTTTTGCGAAAATCCCTGATGGTTAGCCTTACTTATTTTGAACGGATAAAATTTATAGTCACCGATTGCAAATGTTTCGTACTTTTTGGGGTAGTAATGTTAGTATGAGTAGATCAACGTTAAATTTGCTGCAATATGTCGCCTCATTCGCCTGCAATCCAAGTTCGATTACAAATGTGGCCAAATTTCAAAATACGAAACTTGCTATAACCGCACTTTCCGTACGCATCCCACCGGTAGTTTCAGCCTAAACATGTTATATACATTACCTATAATCGTTTTGAACCGGAATTTCAACAATAAAAAGTTTTCAATTTTTTGCGAAAATCCCCGATGGTTAGCCTAACTTATTTTGAACGGATAAAATTTATAGTCACCGATTCCAAATGTTTCGTACTTTTTGGGTTAGTAATGTAAGTATGAGTAGATCAACGTTAAATTTGCTGCAATATGTCGCCTCATTCGCCTGCAATCCAAGTTCGATTACAAATGTGGCCAAATTTCAAAATACGAAACTTGCTATATACGCACTTTCCGTACGCATCCTACCGGTAGTTTCAGCCTAAACATGTTATATACATTATCTATAATCGTTTTGAACCGGAATTTCAACAATAAAAAGTTTTCAATTTTTTGCGAAAATCCCTGATGGTTAGCCTTACTTATTTTGAACGGATAAAATTTATAGTCACCGATTCCAAATGTTTCGTACTTTTTGGGTTAGTAATGTAAGGATGAGTAGATCAACGTTAAATTTGCTGCAATATGTCGCCTCATTCGCCTGCAATCCAAGTTCGATTACAAATGTGGCCAAATTTCAAAATACGAAACTTGCTATAACCGCACTTTCCGTACGCATCCTACCGGTAGTTTCAGCCTAAACATGTTATATACATTATCTATAATCGTTTTGAACCGGAATTTCAACAATAAAAAGTTTTCAATTTTTTGCGAAAATCCCTGATGGTGTTAGCCTTACTTATTTTGAACGGATAAAATTTATAGTCACCGATTCCAAATGTTTCGTACTTTTTGGGTTAGTAATGTAAGTATGAGTAGATCAACGTTAAATTTGCTGCAATATGTCGCCTCATTCGCCTGCAATCCAAGTTCGATTACAAATGTGGCCGAATTTTAAAATACGAAACTTGCTATAACCGCACTTTCCGTACGCATCCTACCGGTAGTTTCGAGCTAAACATGTTATATACATTACTTATAATCGTTTTGAACCGGAATTTCAACAATAAAAAGTTTTCAATTTTTTGCAAAAATCCCTGATGGCTAGCCTTACTTATTTTGAACGGATAAAATTTATAGTCACCGATTCCAAATGTTTCGTACTTTTTGGGTTAGTAATGTAAGTATGAGTAGATCAACGTAAAATTTGATGCAATATGTCGCCTCATTCGCCTGCAATCCAAGTTCGATTTCAAATGTGGCCGAATTTCAAAATACGAAACTTGCTATAACCGCACTTTCCGTACGCATCCTACCCGTAGTTTCGGGCTTAACATGTTATATACATTACCTATAATCGTTTTGAACCGGAATTTCAACAATAAAAAGTTTTCAATTTTTAGCAAAAATCCCTGATGGTTAGCCTTACTTATTTTGAACGGATAAAATTTATAGTCACCGATTCCAAATGTTTCGTACTTTTTGGGTTAGTAATGTAAGTATGAGTAGATCAACGTTGAATTTGCTGCAATATGTCGCCTCATTCGCCTGCAATCCAAGTTCGATTACAAATGTGGCCGAATTTTAAAATACGAAACTTGCTATAACCGCACTTTCCGTACGCATCCTACCGGTAGTTTCGGACTAAACATGTTATATACATTACCTATAATCGTTTTGAACCGGAATTTCAACAATAAAAAGTTTTCAATTTTTTGCAAAAATCCCTGATGGTTAGCCTTACTTATTTTGAACGGATAAAATTTATAGTCACCGATTCCAAATGTTTCGTACTTTTTGGGTTAGTAATGTAAGGATGAGTAGATCAACGTTAAATTTGCTGCAATATGTCGCCTCATTCGCCTGCAATCCAAGTTCGATTACAAATGTGGCCGAATTTTAAAATACGAAACTTGCTATAACCGCACTTTCCGTACGCATCCTACCGGTAGTTTCGGGCTAAACATGTTATATACATTACCTATAATCGTTTTGAACCGGAATTTCAACAATAAAAAGTTTTCAATTTTTTGCAAAAATCCCTGATGGTTAGCCTTACTTATTTTGAACGGATAAAATTTATAGTCACCGATTCCAAATGTTTCGTACTTTTTGGGTTAGTAATGTAAGGATGAGTAGATCAACGTTAAATTTGCTGCAATATGTCGCCTCATTCGCCTGCAATCCAAGTTCGATTACAAATGTGGCCAAATTTCAAAATACGAAACTTGCTATAAACGCACTTTCCGTACGCATCCCACCGGTAGTTTCGGGCTAAACATGTTATATACATTACCTATAATCGTTTTGAACTGGAATTTCAACAATAAAAAGTTTTCAATTTTTTGCGAAAATCCCTGATGGTTAGCCTTACTTATTTTGAACGGATAAAATTTATAGTCACCGATTGCAAATGTTTCGTACTTTTTGGGGTAGTAATGTTAGTATGAGTAGATCAACGTTAAATTTGCTGCAATATGTCGCCTCATTCGCCTGCAATCCAAGTTCGATTACAAATGTGGCCAAATTTCAAAATACGAAACTTGCTATAACCGCACTTTCCGTACGCATCCCACCGGTAGTTTCGGCCTAAACATGTTATATACATTACCTATAATCGTTTTGAACCGGAATTTCAACAATAAAAAGTTTTCAATTTTTTGCGAAAATCCCCGATGGTTAGCCTAACTTATTTTGAACGGATAAAATTTATAGTCACCGATTCCAAATGTTTCGTACTTTTTGGGTTAGTAATGTAAGTATGAGTAGATCAACGTTAAATTTGCTGCAATATGTCGCCTCATTCGCCTGCAATCCAAGTTCGATTACAAATGTGGCCAAATTTCAAAATACGAAACTTGCTATATACGCACTTTCCGTACGCATCCTACCGGTAGTTTCAGCCTAAACATGTTATATACATTATCTATAATCGTTTTGAACCGGAATTTCAACAATAAAAAGTTTTCAATTTTTTGCGAAAATCCCTGATGGTTAGCCTTACTTATTTTGAACGGATAAAATTTATAGTCACCGATTCCAAATGTTTCGTACTTTTTGGGTTAGTAATGTAAGGATGAGTAGATCAACGTTAAATTTGCTGCAATATGTCGCCTCATTCGCCTGCAATCCAAGTTCGATTACAAATGTGGCCAAATTTCAAAATACGAAACTTGCTATAACCGCACTTTCCGTACGCATCCTACCGGTAGTTTCAGCCTAAACATGTTATATACATTATCTATAATCGTTTTGAACCGGAATTTCAACAATAAAAAGTTTTCAATTTTTTGCGAAAATCCCTGATGGTGTTAGCCTTACTTATTTTGAACGGATAAAATTTATAGTCACCGATTCCAAATGTTTCGTACTTTTTGGGTTAGTAATGTAAGTATGAGTAGATCAACGTTAAATTTGCTGCAATATGTCGCCTCATTCGCCTGCAATCCAAGTTCGATTACAAATGTGGCCGAATTTTAAAATACGAAACTTGCTATAACCGCACTTTCCGTACGCATCCTACCGGTAGTTTCGGGCTAAACATGTTATATACATTACCTATAATCGTTTTGAACCGGAATTTCAACAATAAAAAGTTTTCAATTTATTGCAAAAATCCCTGATGGTTAGCCTTACTTATTTTGAACGGATAAAATTTATAGTCACCGATTCCAAATGTTTCGTACTTTTTGGGTTAGTAATGTAAGGATGAGTAGATCAACGTTAAATTTGCTGCAATATGTCGCCTCATTCGCCTGCAATCCAAGTTCGATTACAAATGTGGCCGAATTTTAAAATACGAAACTTGCTATAACCGCACTTTCCGTACGCATCCTACCGGTAGTTTCGGGCTAAACATGTTATATACATTACCTATAATCGTTTTGAACCGGAATTTCAACAATAAAAAGTTTTCAATTTTTTGCAAAAATCCCTGATGGTTAGCCTTACTTATTTTGAACGGATAAAATTTATAGTCACCGATTCCAAATGTTTCGTACTTTTTGGGTTAGTAATGTAAGGATGAGTAGATCAACGTTAAATTTGCTGCAATATGTCGCCTCATTCGCCTGCAATCCAAGTTCGATTACAAATGTGGCCAAATTTCAAAATACGAAACTTGCTATAAACGCACTTTCCGTACGCATCCCACCGGTAGTTTCGGGCTAAACATGTTATATACATTACCTATAATCGTTTTGAACTGGAATTTCAACAATAAAAAGTTTTCAATTTTTTGCGAAAATCCCTGATGGTTAGCCTTACTTATTTTGAACGGATAAAATTTATAGTCACCGATTGCAAATGTTTCGTACTTTTTGGGGTAGTAATGTTAGTATGAGTAGATCAACGTTAAATTTGCTGCAATATGTCGCCTCATTCGCCTGCAATCCAAGTTCGATTACAAATGTGGCCAAATTTCAAAATACGAAACTTGCTATAACCGCACTTTCCGTACGCATCCCACCGGTAGTTTCGGCCTAAACATGTTATATACATTACCTATAATCGTTTTGAACCGGAATTTCAACAATAAAAAGTTTTCAATTTTTTGCGAAAATCCCCGATGGTTAGCCTAACTTATTTTGAACGGATAAAATTTATAGTCACCGATTCCAAATGTTTCGTACTTTTTGGGTTAGTAATGTAAGTATGAGTAGATCAACGTTAAATTTGCTGCAATATGTCGCCTCATTCGCCTGCAATCCAAGTTCGATTACAAATGTGGCCAAATTTCAAAATACGAAACTTGCTATATACGCACTTTCCGTACGCATCCTACCGGTAGTTTCAGCCTAAACATGTTATATACATTATCTATAATCGTTTTGAACCGGAATTTCAACAATAAAAAGTTTTCAATTTTTTGCGAAAATCCCTGATGGTTAGCCTTACTTATTTTGAACGGATAAAATTTATAGTCACCGATTCCAAATGTTTCGTACTTTTTGGGTTAGTAATGTAAGTATGAGTAGATCAACGTTAAATTTGCTGCAATATGTCGCCTCATTCGCCTGCAATCCAAGTTCGATTACAAATGTGGCCGAATTTTAAAATACGAAACTTGCTATAACCGCACTTTCCGTACGCATCCTACCGGTAGTTTCGGGCTAAACATGTTATATACATTACCTATAATCGTTTTGAACCGGAATTTCAACAATAAAAAGTTTTCAATTTATTGCAAAAATCCCTGATGGTTAGCCTTACTTATTTTGAACGGATAAAATTTATAGTCACCGATTCCAAATGTTTCGTACTTTTTGGGTTAGTAATGTAAGTATGAGTAGATCAACGTTAAATTTGCTGCAATATGTCGCCTCATTCGCCTGCAATCCAAGTTCGATTACAAATGTGGCCGAATTTTAAAATACGAAACTTGCTATAACCGCACTTTCCGTACGCATCCTTCCGGTAGTTTCGGGCTTAACATGTTATATATATTACCTATAATCGTTTTGAACCGGAATTTCAACCATAAAAAGTTTTCAATTTTTTGCAAAAATCCCTGATGGTTAGCCTTACTTATTTTGAACGGATAAAATTTATAGTCACCGATTCCAAATGTTTCGTACTTTTTGGGTTAGTAATGTAAGTATGAGTAGATCAACGTTAAATTTGCTGCAATATGTCGCCTCATTCGCCTGCAATCCAAGTTCGATTACAAATGTGGCCGAACTTCAAAATACTAATACTGTCAAAAAACCATTTGTTATCCAAGACAAAACCTAAATTATATTAAAAAAACAAACCCCTTTAATAAATTGTTTGCTTTTAAGATCATATTTTATTTTATGCGATAGATAAATCGCTTTTAATATTAAAGCTTTAAATTGGTTGAGCTTCTTAGGTTACTAAAATTGCTTAAAATTTTAAATTTATAATTGTTTAATGTTATGTTGTTAAGTTATCTGTAAAAAATTCACATTTTCTAGTAATGGGCCACCTTTTTCCAATATTAAGCTTCCAATCTTCACCCCAGTTATACGCGCCCAGATTTCTGCCCAAAATATGATATGGATTCATTTGAAAATTTAGATTTAATCAAGATAACTTTGAATTCAGTCTTAATTATTTCAGATATAAAAATTATGACATCTAAATCACAAATTCCAAATATTAAATTAAAGTTTAATATGTTTTAAGGAACTAAATCATCACGTAGGTAGATACGTGCTCGTATAAGGTAACTTAATTACTTCAAAGCCATTCAATTTTGGGAACAAACCTCACAACGAAATTCGGACATTTTGCTCCATGTAGCTTTGGTATAACCAAAGTGGTACGATCTAAATTTATAAATATAGCATGTTGTCTCTAACCTTGCGCTTGTAATATGTCCACCACATTGGAAACAAATACCACTTTCGGTTATGCTATTAAATTCTGTTTCGTCTATTTGGTTTTCAATATCAAATAGTTTTCGAACATGACCCATAGATGAATCTGTTTGATTTTTCATTGGTTGTGGTTGGGCTATAGTGGTTTCTACATTTAGTATTTGATTTGATGATGCTGGACAGTGCACAACACTTTCTTGTAACATGTTTCTTTCTTCAAGCTTCTTATTGAATGGTATTTTAATAGCTGGTTTAGTTATACACCCTTTTCGTAGTGACTTGGGTTGGGTTTTTAATTTTTTTATTAATCGTTCTTGTTTTTGTTTTGTTTTCTTTAACTAAATCTTCTTTAGATTTTTGTTCTTATAATACAACAACATTAATCAATAATAAAATTTTTAAAAATCTGCCATTAATAAAATATTCTTAATTGATTGTGTTAATACAGTGCAGAGGTGCTAATAAATTTAATTCTTTATTTGCCAACTTCATTATATTTAGGAATTCTCATCTTCATAATTCTTTAATTGAATCAAAATGATCAAATAGGTTGTGATGGCACTAACAATCGTAAACATTAAGGTTGCATTTATCGAGACAAATTTATTTGCTGTAAACTTGTACTGGTAGTGGAGCTTCCGGTATGAAAAATATTCAATAAGTTTATTCATCTCATCCGTGTACTTATAATCATTGTTCTTCAGTGAGTGGTGATTGGCCCATCGAAATAGCTCTTCAATTCGCTTCACCTGAAAAGAAAAATAATTTAATTTGTAAAATGTTGAGGTGGTAACGTTTTATCCAGTAATGATAGGAAGTTTGTGCGTCGTGTAATGCAGACCCACTTACACTATTAATAGTAATATGACAAAAATATGTGATGCTGCTTAATTTCACCACATTCGGAAGCATCCAGACGAATATCGCTAACGATACTGTATACCTCACATTCGTATCCACTTCGGCTAACGTTGAAAATATCATATAAACCTGGGTCGTGGTCAGCGTAACATCGTGCAAAATCACAAGCAAACAGGGAATACCATAAAAACTGTTAAGCATATCGATCCCAGACGCCATAGTTTTGTAAAGCATAAAAATCTTATACAATTTATTTAAGCATGATTTGGCATCAGTCTGGTCACGTGCCGCCATAAATCGCTTTAAATTCCGTTTTATAATCAAAAATCGTTCCAGCAGCATTATAACGTAGGTCGTATACGTTAAACTGTTTTAACCGTTTAGTCCCGCGGCGTACGCATAAAACATCAAAAACACGATCGTATTTAGAAACCTATCGGAATAGAACATTTGTAAGAACAGATAATTTTGCAGAACAAAATAGTAAACCAAAACGCCTATGATGTACACAATCGATCGATGCAGTGCCGCCTTGTAATGCAGCATATTCTTATTGTTCATCATTTTAAAGAGGTCTGCATCGAAATTATTAACCATTTCCAAAAACGCAATGTGCTCGTATTTATTGTAGTACGAATTCAGGGTGAACAATAAAAAACTACAAACGGTTATTGTGATTTCAAAAGTGCCAATGAACACGACCAAAGCGTTATGACTCTTTGCATGCACAATCGGATTTGGGGCGACGTTCATCGTGAAATTTTCCTTGGCTAGTGTCTCGATATTACGTTTGATATCTAGTACGTTGGCGCTTATATGTTGCGACCAATTAGCGCTTGTGACGGCTATTTCATGGGTTGTTTTTAAATTAACATTTTGAAAGAGGTACGCGGTCACGGTCAAATAAATCCCCGCAACGAGTAGCAGTGTAAGCACAACCATGTCGGCACAACGAATTTATTTTGATGTTTCGAGTAATAAAAAGGTGAAATCAAAAATATTAATTGCACGTGTAAATTGTATTTGATTGTGTCGTAGAAATTCATCGTGGATTATAAATTTTTGGTAAAATTCAAAAGTAGACTGACGCTATCAATTTCATTGCAAGGGTCATTTATATAATTTTATGGTAATTACTTCCCTGTAAGCGATCGGAATCCATGATAACTTGAAACTTTTAGTATTATCGTACCAATTAATTGTTTGATAAATAATTACTAATTACCGTGTAATTGTTTAATCTACGTTTTAATCATAAATACAAATCGAAACAATATAAAGTCAGTTCGGTTAAAATATTCCGTTTTCTAGAAGTGGGAGAAATTAGAGACTTTATTTCACTCAAGTTCAGCATATTTTCACTAGGTGAGCTTTTGTCTCAATCGAAAACTAACCTCCAACAATTTGGAGATTAGAATTCTAATTATAGAATTCTATTATAACTATTTGCATCTAATACTAAAGTAACCCCCTGACAATAAAATCCATTGCCATTTAATCGAAAAGTCGCCTGGTACACCACGCATTCTCTTTGTCAAAGTTGGTTATATAGAACTCAAATTTTCTTCTCAATTAACTTACGAAAGCATAATAGTCTTAGTATGTTACCGGCAATTATGAATGGTAAGTCGCACTCAGTTAAACAATGGCCTTTGAGAAAATGTTCGCTAGTCAATTAAGAAACAGCTTAGTTCCATTAAAAGTGTAAATAATCTGCCATTGATAATTTTTTTCTAATTTAATAATTTATAAAACTTTAAATCGTCGATTCGGAAAATCGGGAGAACCGCACTTATACTTTACATCGTAGTCAGGTTGACACTCTCAATACTAAGAACCATAAGCCATCCAATCTGTCATAAAAAAAATTTCTATTTTCTCGCTAAATTAGTAAGAGGTACCACCTGCTGTGTTTTAATCGAAATACCGCCAAATTCAAATCGAAATACCGCACGTCCCTAAACACAGGAACCGTGTTTTTTTATATCTTTCTAAAGTTTTTGCAAGATAAGTTCCCCGAATTTTACAGCACCTTACGTTCGTCATAGATATGACTGAATGATTTCTTCCATCTACAAATTTGAAAAACGTAAAAGGACTAACATTTTCAAATGACAGTTAAGTTCGCTGTAGAACAGTATTTTGAAGAACACGAGAAATCATTTTATTTTGACGGGTTGCACACAATTAATTGACAATTGTAATAAATGCATTAGTGTGAGTGCAGTTAATGTTGAAAAATAAAAAAAATAAATTTACCGTCATTTCATATAGATTCAATTCTGAACTCATTAAACTCCTCTCAGAATATTTACAACTAGATTGTTCTGAGGTGCTTTGCTCCCGTTAAAAACCAAATTAAACTACAGGATTTCTATAAAAACAAAATTTCGAGAAAATTGACGGTCATCGTTGAGAAGCTTTCTCTATTTTCACTTGTTGAGAATCTCTTGAGCGGGAAAGAGCGATATACAATTGCCTATACGGGAAAACACTTCCGTTTGAAGATGAATTCCCACGTTCTAATGAACTGGCCTTGCGCCTTTTTTATCATCATTGCATATGCAGGAATTATTGAAAACTGTCATCGTCGCAAAACAAATGGTAGATTGGTCCCAGAACGTGCCAAATCAATTCGAGGGATTGGAACCATACTGCCTTTGTTGCACTCAGAAATGATTGTTCGCGATAGCTCTTCGACAATTAAACGCATTCCATTGCGCAAACTTTTCTTATGATTTAGATTTCGTAAAAGAGCCGGATGGAATCTGTTCATTGAGGAATGTAGTAAATTTCTGCATCACCATGAATCAAGTCAATTCTTCTTCGATTCATCTCAAGCGTCTGAGCATTTGTTGGAGCAACGATAACTCTTTTTGAGAGCTCAATTATTGACATTTGCTCAATATTATTAAAACAAAACTGAATAGATCTTGACATGTGATCATTTCGGTCGGAATTTGAATTGTGTCCTCATAAATGGCAGATGTTGCAGACAAAGTTCCTGATGTCATTGTGCCCGTGTTGACCTTTGCTGCGCACGTTGGTGGTCAAATAAAGTTGTTCAGATTTCTTCCATAGAGGGCTTGTTTAATGCAGCATCCGATGATTTCAGTGATCGTTCCTCTTTGAACGACTGGTAGCGTCTGACGAAAATCACCGCCAAGGACCAAAACTTTACCTCCAAAGCTAATGTCGTTTCCCATCACCTCTCGCAAGAGCTTATCAATGCAGCCGAGACCATTCTTAGGAAGCATTGTAATTTCATCGATCACAATAAGAAGAGCCTCACGCAAAACTGCAGCTTCTGGTGATGTTATTTGCATTGATGAGATGGAATTATCAAGAAGTGGCACTGGAAGTTTAAATCCACTTTGAATCGTGCGTCCTCCCTTCAGCAAAGTGGCTGCTATTCCGGTTGTTGCAAATGGCAGCACAATTGTTCCTTCACCTCGAAAGTTTGCCATTAAAGTTGTGTATAAGAAGGTCTTGTCTGAGCAACCGTGATCATCGATAAAAAAGAGCTTACATTGTGCATGATTATTTTCAACTGCATTCATAATTTTGATGTATGCCGCAAGCTGGACTTCATTCAGCTTTCCAATTTGTTGAGTCAAATCCATTCAACGAGCCTAATCCCAACATAAGTAGTGCAATCAATGATTTCCCGTACTTTGTTCCGATTTGCTTTTGCAATTTCCTCTTGAGTTTTTTTGTAAATTTTTTCTTCTTCATGTTTCTAAAAAGGTGTTGATGAAACAATAAAAGTTCGATGGTCTGAATTTTTAATTCCCATGCGAACAGGGGTTTGTGGAATAGTTAAGAAACTCTCAATTTGCACTCGGGGATCATCCAGATGGATTACCGGTATGCCGGAAAATTTAAACGTATCCGCACCCTGAAACTATTTAAAATTTTGAGTAAATAGTAAAAGGTTATAGCGATTAATAACTTACTTCATCTATAAATTCAATAGATTGTACCTTCTGTGATGTTGTTTCAACAAATTCAACTGCTGCATTTAATAATCCCAACTCTTGACGTCATCATGAGCAAAAATAATGGTTTTGTCTTCTTCCTATATGAAAATAGATAAAAAAACAATCGCATTTAATATATTTGAGAAACGTGTATACCCTACTTTAATGCAATTTATAAGGTACCTAAATTATCAAAATTATCATCATTTTGGAATAATTTGTATATTTTTATCAGGATCAAAAAATCCTCATTCTGCTGAAATTCTGAAAATATGTGCAATGTTTGTAATTTTTCTGGGCGTATCTCTAACTAGAATTTTTCCCTAGACATTTTGAATAGTCTTTTGCGTCTGGATTAAATGGGTAAAGCCCGCAAGTTCGGAAGCCATTTATAATAGAATTAATATTTAAATTGTTGTCAACAACAGTTTTTAGGATTTGAGCGAAGCAGCATTTCGTTAGCTTTCTGCAATATTATTTTTCCTCCAATTCAAAACTCCATTTTGCCACGCGGCTTTTAAGGGCTTCAAAATGGAGACGTCTGCAGGTTGCAAAATTCTTGTAGAATTAGGATATAGACAAATTAATATAATTTGTAATTTCTCGCGTAGCTCCGACCAGTCGTAAGTCAAGTGTGTTCGGTGGCCATCTAGGTACAAAATTATGGGAAATTGAATGTTCTGTACTACAATGTTTGGATGAAATGTAGTTTTTATGTATTGATAAAATACTTCGGTTGTCATCCAACCAGAATCAGATTTCATCCATTTTAGTCCGTCGGGTACTGAATTTATCACATCATTTGGCACTCGTTTATAGGAATAAATAATAAGAGAATCCATGGTGAATCTGGCAGCGGAGAAAATGAACATTACGGTAAGATTTTTTTTTTGCTTGTCCACGGTCTGTCTCGTATACATTTTTGGATCCGGAATTGAAATTAATTTAAGTTATTAAGGTAAGCTACTTTAATTAAACTATCATATTTATATCATACCTTTGAAAGCAATTACTCTACCACTTTTTGGACACATCAAAAAATTTGTTTCATCGCCATTAAAAACTCTAGAGGGATCTTTTGCGATGTCAAAATAATTTTTTCCTATCAAATACTCTTGAATTTGTTTGAACCAGCCACGGATGTTTGTCTCAGCAACTGTTGAACTCGCATCAGTAATTGGTTCGGGTGTCCATCAGACATCAAAGAATCTTCATTTATGAATGTGCATAAAAATTCACGAATTAAAAAATTCACAAACATGAAGAATCAAAAATATTCTCGAAAATAAATTTTTCTATTTTTTTTTCACATGAATATTCTTCTACAACTAAGTTTTTTCTTCATTCGAAAAAAAATATTCATTCTCTTGTTTTGTATTGAGAATGTCTAGTAAAAATTACACAAATTAATAAAATGATAATTCATGACGAACCAACGTTCAATGAAATATAAAAGAGTGAATGTGATGAAGATATTTTATTCACGAAATTGACGATTTTGATTTTTGGTGAATCTTTTCTTTTTATGAAAATATTTTGTTAAAAAAATTATTTTGTATTTTTGGTTTGTTTATTGTTTCATTAGAACGAGATAGATAAATTTTGTGCATACTCCGGTATGTATGTAGTTTTTAAATTAGTGTAGTGTTTCTATTAGTGTAATACTAATTAAAATTGTATTTTAATAAAAAAAAAATACAGAGTGGTAAGGAAATGAAATTTTAAGAATTAATACTTTGTGTTTTTATATTTTTTCAAATCTGATATATTTAATTCCGTTATTTTGTATAATGATTAAAGTTTTTTTTAAATAAAATTGGGTTTAGCTAGAATTTTTATTAAATGTTAGATTTTTATCAGGATTGCTGAATTTATTTTATTTTATACTAAAATAACAACTCTCCCCCCAGTACATTTTTATAATCAATAAAAACCTAATTAAACATTATTATAGTAACATATTTATTCATAATACATATAGGGTGATCCCATTTGGGATGTTAATTCCAAAGCGATAATTCCTTGGTTGGCTCTGAGGAAGCCGCCTGAAAAGAGGAATGCATTTATGATACGCTCCTAATTACTGAGTGCGGAACAACATTTTATTCAGAAGAAATAGGCACACAACTACTAAAGTATAACCCTGAAAATATTTAAAGGAACAAACATGTTAACATTCAATTGGTTCATTTTACAACCACTTATGCTTCATTTTACGTCCAAGTGGTTAAATTCAAATTTTTTTGAAAATGGCAAAAAGTTTTGTTTCTAACGTTTGATTTAAATTTTAAATTCTATTATATTCGCTACAAATCTCCCATACATTATTTAAAAATAATAACAGTAAAACTTCAAATTAACGGACTAATTGGGGAGTCCGTTAAATCCTATTGTCCGTTAAATCCTATTGTCCGTTAAATCCGAATGTTTTTAAATTTAATCTTCTATAGGTTTTGTACACTGGTTCTGGAATATGGCCACCTAGGACAGAATTCGTTAACTTCTTAAACGATTATGATGGGATTGGATATGTTGGATGGAAATGGGATTCTTAAATGATTTTGGGAAGTAGTTCTGGAACTAGGCCACCTGGGACGGAACTCGACCAATTCTTAACTGAGTATGATGGGATTGGATATCTCAAGGTCTTAGAAGGCTTTATATTCCATGTTACCGTGAACAGTTTTTGAGGTTGTTGTTGTTAAGAATGGATCGTCACCGCCCCGGTGGCAAAGTGGTTAGCAAGCTTGCTCCAGCGACCGGAGGTCTCGGGTTCGATTCCCGGTGGACTAGGAAAAAATTTCACGGCTGGATCAATGAATTAATCACTAATTGTCTGAAATGAAAATATGATTATGAAACCTCATTTGAGGCAACCAATTCCCTTGATGGCATATAGCGCCAGAGAACGAGAGAGAGAGAGAGAGAGAGAGAGAGAGTTGACAAGAATACTATAAATTTATTCGAGCCCTTTGTGTAGAGTTCATCAAGTGATTTTTTGTGAGAGTAGGCAGTTGGCCTGCCGCTCAATCCTCTAATTCCGTAAGTGGATCACGTACTGGTGGTAGATGCTAAGACATCCAGCTTTACCATGAACATGTGAACATCATGAGCCGCTACCTTTAAGAAAGACGCCTGCTTATCAACAATTTATCAATATAGTTGACGAAAATAACTGACGAAGAAAAAACTCTCGAAACTAGTACGAAATAAAAAATAAATATGAAATAAAAAATTCTCACATAGAGAATGAGTAATGTTCAATTTTTTTAAATTTAAAATTAAATCTAGTGATAAAACTGCACAAAAATAATGGAAAGTAATAGTGTTTTTATTGTTTTGTAAACTGAATATTGAAGGATTATTGAATAACCAGAAAAAGAGAAATAAATATCATATCATTCAACTTGATCTGTTTAGTAAAATAAATAAAATAATATATACATATAACTTTCTAAGACCTTGAGATCTGTAGAACCTTTCGAACCAAGCGGAAATTAACATTTTTGCGGTATTTGCAATGCAAGAGCATACATCCTCTGACGAGTACAGCAGTTTATCATTTTATAATCCCATATTTATCCAACGTGCCAAATTTCATGTATATCGGTTAAGTAATAGCCGTGTTCTAGGTGACCATACTAAAAAACTTCTTCTAGAAATCATTATTGAATCTTGCCATTAAACAAATCCAATCCCATCGTAATCGGTTAAAAACTGCCTGAGTTCCGTGCAAGGTGACCATATCCAACAAACATCTTCCATAAATCTTTAAGAATCCCATTTCCCATTTTTATATCCAATTCCATCATAATCGGCAACCGAAAAATGGAAAATAAAAAATTTTCCGTTAAATCAAGAGGGTCCGTTAAATCGAGGTCTGTTAAATTCAGCGTCCATTAAATCAGGATCCGTTGAATCGAAGGTTTACTGTATTATAGTTTTTTAGACACATATACCGCATTTGTGCAATATAATTAAGACATTTTTTAGTATTATTATTGCAAGAATTTTTTTCATAATTCATTTTTTTGACTATAAATCATCTTAGTTCTTTAAATAGAGAGAATATCAAACGAAACACTTGGACATTAATTCCCAAGCAAAAATTTGATCGCTCCATATTAAACAACTTCAAAATTATTCCCCTGTAATCGTTTGCTTCTTCTAGGATCAAAATTTTGTCAACACTCTCTAAAGAATCACATGATAGGGTATCAAGTTTTGATATTCGTCGATATCAAAATTAAGCTCTTCTAACGGATTAGCATCCCGTTACGTAGTGGCATCCCAAACCCAACCATCATGTAAACTAAATTCCTCCAGGTATTTACATTCCAGGTTTATTGTCACAAAACATGAAAATGGTTCCGGAAAGAATTGTATAATTCTTAAGTTCGATATTTTTAAATGTTTGTGAATTAGTTTACTCTTTTTTCATATTTTTCGTCCGTTAACTGAATAGATAATATTCATAATTTTTTAAAACATTCATTTACGAAAAACAATTATCTTGTGTTTATTTGTTCATGAGTAACTAGAAATCATAAGGTCATGAAGCAAAAATATTCACAATATTTCGATTTTGATTTTTAAATAAAATTCTTTTAAATGAATTTTTTGATGTCTGGTGAGTAGTGTCTATATCGCAAAATTATTGAGTCTTTTTAAAAAACAATCGTACCATTTATTTTCTGGCATATTATTATTAAATGGATTTTCTCGCGGAGCAGCATCCAGAAAGTCCTTCAAGATATTTTGAACTAATATAATATAGGTGATGGGCCGTATTTTGTTTTTTTTGCTCGATTATATAGCCAATTTTGCAGCGTTGATCTGGGTGTTTGATATTTTCTGTAAGCGGCATGAATCGATAGGCCATTTTGAATTTCTATAAGTGCAACCTCAATGTTGGCAGCAGCGTATTTACAAATTTTAGGCATTGCTATAAAACAACATATACATATTTGATATTGAAAGACTATAAACTTATTTATAGTGAGAATAATGTTAATAATGTTTTATTAACTTTATTAAACGAAACTTAGAAATTGTCTGGTCATTTATTAAACAGGATTATAACTGGTACAGTAAAATTTTATTAATGTGCACCCTATTATGCATTCAAAAATAAACCTCCTCTTTCTTATGAAAATTAATTTTTTCATAATTCAAAAACATTTAAATCAAACAATTTGAGATCAATAATAATTACAAAAACGAATTCTAAAAATGTAAGTTCTTAAAGAAATTTGATAAATTTTCAAAATTTTGTGAACATTTTACTACGTCCGAATACAATCAATTTAAAAAAAATACAAAGAAATCTTGAGATTAATTAATTAGCCCTAGAAAGGAAACGCGGAGTGAAAAAACGCGCCAAATCAGTTTAAATGTTTGTCGTGGCAAACACAAACGGCTTACGTTTACGACCCGGGACCGTAACCATAATTCAGTTTCATCATCTGAGAGAAGAGGGAGCACACTAGCATCAGTAGTACGTGAAAGATGGAGCAGTAAACATTTGAAGTGCGTCTGGGGTGTTTTTCACCCCGCGTTTCCGTTTGTGTATATTTTACGTCATCTTAAAGTTTTTTATAATTTCGTGTTTTTTATACTTTTTGGGGCAGTAATAAATATGCGCGTGAACTTTTTCCTAAATATTTCCTAAAAACAAAAACAAAAAATTAGGAATAGTTTAGGAAATACTTCACACGCCTATATAGTAACGTGAATTTTTTCCTAAAACTGAGAATATGTCTAAGTATTAGTGAATAATATATAAAAAAAAAGATGAACTGCACGATCAAATAATTGATCCAATATTGAACAATAAAACATATTATCAATGCAATTTCTTTTCTCTATATAATCTATCTTATTAATTTAATTTATATCTAAGATATTAATATGAACAACAAATAGAATGAATGTTTTTTTGATTTTTATTTGAGTTTCAAAAACCACTCGAAAGATTTTCTAGTCAAAAAAATGGTCAAAATGTAACCGGAGTAACAGGGATCGACTGCGATTGTATATTTGTTTTCGCTAGAAATATCTCTCAGTGGTGCGTGGTTCCCTTTTATAAATATGTTTATACTTCATTAAATTCTTATTGCGTTGGTTGTTATTACTAAAAACATTGCAAATTGATTACTGGTGCAACGACTATAGGTAATATATGATAAATAAAAACCACCCATTGAGCGTTTATTTATTCACTTGAGCGCGATCAATACTTCGATTCCACAAATCTTATTCCAGGCCGGGTGGCTAATATTATTATGTGGCTAATATTTTTAGAGAGCACTAGGTCCATTTAATCCTTAGCCAAAGTATAAAAATATTCTATTTGGGCTATCGGGGATAAATGTGACGAGGAAGCCATACATTGAACGTTTATTTATTCACTTGAGTGCGATCAATACTTCGATTCCACAAATCTTATTCCAGGGCGGGTCATCCATGTGGCTAATATTTTTAGGGAGCACTAGGTCCATTTAATTCTTAGCCAAAGTATAAAATTATTCTATTTGGGCTATCGGGGATAAATGTGACGAGGAAGCCATACATTGAACGTTTATTTATTCAATTGAGCGCGATTAATACTTTGATTCCACAAATCTTATTCCAGGCCGGGTCATCCATGTGGCTAATATTTTTAGGGAGCACTAGGTCCATTTAATTCTTAGCTAAAGTATAAAAATATTCTATTTGGGCTATCGGGGATAAATGTGACGAGGAAGCCATACATTGAACGTTTATTTATTCACTTGAGTGCGATCAATACTTCGATTCCACAAATCTTATTTCAGGCCGGGTCATCCATGTGGCTAATATTTTAGGGAGCACTAGGTCCATTTAATTCTTAGCCAAAGTATAAAAGTATTCTATTTGGGCTATCGGGGATAAATGTGACGAGGAAGCCATACATTGAACGTTTATTTATTCACTTGAGTGCGATCAATACTTCGATTCCACAAATCTTATTCCAGGGCGGGTCATCCATGTGGCTTGTATTTTTAAGGAGCACTAGGTCCATTTAATCCTTAGCCAAAGTATAAAAATATTCTATTTGGGCTATCGGGGATAAATGTGACGAGGAAGCCATACATTGAACGTTTATTTATTCACTTGAGTGCGATCAATACTTCGATTCCACAAATCTTATTCCAGGCCGGGTCATCCATGTGGCTAATATTTTTAGGGAGAACTAGGTCCATTTAATCCTTAGCAAAAGTATAAAAATATTTTATTTTGGGCTATCGGGGATAAATGTGACGAGGAAGCCATACATTGAACGTTTATTTATTCAATTGAGCGCGATCAATACTTCGATTCCACAAATCTTATTCCAGGCCGGGTCATCCATGTGGCTAATATTTTTAGGGAGCACTAGGTCCATTTAATTCTTAGCCAAAGTATAAAAATATTCTAATTGGGCTATCAATTCTAATTGGGCTAATAATCACTGGATACTTATAATAATTAACATGGACGACGAGTTTATAAGTAGTTATGATCCTTTATGTCCAGGGAAAATTGATTTCAATATAGTTAAAAAAGTGCAATATTTTGTGGACGAATTTAGGAAAGAGTTATATTTGCACAAAAAAAAATTCCGAATTAAACCTCGTTATAATTTTCCATTACAGCGTGATAGTTTTAATTGCGGTCCATTAATAATTTACGGGATTGAAATGGAGTCATTAAACAAATATCAACCCGAAATACATTCTGAAGTAGATCAAGAGTACGAATTGGGATTGAGAAAGTATCGAAAACTCCTCCAAAATATTATTATAGATAATTCGGAAACCGTTATAAATAATTGTCTAATTTGTTTCGATGCCCTGAAACCAGAAGACTCGACCCTTGGCTGCGAAATTTGCAAACGTAAAATCCATGTACATTGTAATGTACACAATATTATTTCAATGGCAAAATGTTTGTTTTGCAATTAATCAAAATGTTATATACAAAAAAAAAAAAAAAAAAAAAATATAAAAAAAAAAAAAAAAAAAACAACAAAAAAAAACAAAATGAATTCGCTGCATAAATATGTTAACATTGGTCTTTTTGAACTTATATAAAAGTGTGATACAATTAGTTAATGATAGCACTTAGGTATCTACCCACAAAAACACTTTTTTATGTATGAGAAAGCTTTGAAATTGTTGAGCATAACTTTATATTTTTATTTCTTTCTTTTTTGCTTTTCTTTCATAACAAATAGTATTTTAATTTCAATTTTATTGTTATTCACTTTCCAACGATTCCCAGTCTAATCTCTTATATATGTAGTTAAATCAGTCCGTTCGTCATTTTGTCCGTCCATCCGTTCCGTTTCTGTCCTTCCAAATATCTACCAAGTTTGTTAGCTTTTCTTTCAAATCATCATCATTAAGTAATTAGAACAAATTTTTGTATACTATCACATTTCTGGAACTTGTTAAGATATATTTGGTCTTATTTGGAAGTCGGGAGCAAAGTCCGATATTCATACCTCCTCGTGGTGCTCCCTGGGTACCTCCAAGTGAATAAGGCAATGCGAGGGAGAGGTAACATGAAATATGTTACAATGAATTTAGATGACAACTAAATTAACCGGCGATTCAAAAGCCCGTTATCTTTAGTAATAATCGATTTGCGCCAATTAATCTATTTTCGAAAAGCATAGAGAAAATAAACAAAATTCGTGATGAAAGACCTACGATTCTAACACAACAACTTACAACTTTCTTTCAACATATGTACCACAAAGCTATGTGAAAATTTATATTAACCACATGCATGTGCGGGTCACCCTAAAAATATTAGCCACATAGATGACCCACCCTGGAATAAGATTTGTGGAATCGAAGTATTGATCGCACTCAAGTGAATAAATTAACGTTCAATGTATGGCTTCCTCGTCACATTTATCCCCGATAGTCCAAATAGAATATTTTTCTATTTTGGCTAAGGATTAAATGGACCTAGTGCTCCCTAAAAATATTAGCCACATGGATGACCCGGCCTGGAATAAGATTTGTGGAATCGAAGTATTAATCGCACTCAAGTGAATAAATAAACGTTCAATGTATGGCTTCCTCGTCACATGTATCCCCGATCGCCAAAATAGAATATTTTTATACTTTGGCTAAGAATTAAATGGACCTAGTGCTCCCTAAAAATATTAGCCACATGGATGACCCGCCCTGGAATAAGATTTGTGGAATCGAAGTATTGATCGCACTCAAGTGAATAAATAAACGTTCAATGTATGGCTTCCTCGTCACATTTATCCCCGATAGTCCAAATAGAATATTTTTCTACTTTGGCTAGGGATTAAATGGACCTAGTGCTCCCTAAAAATATTAGCCACATGGATGACCCGGCCTGGAATAAGATTTGTGGAATCGAAGTATTAATCGCACTCAAGTGAATAAATAAACGTTCAATGTATGGCTTCCTCGTCACATGTATCCCCGATCGCCAAAATAGAATATTTTTATACTTTGGCTAAGAATTAAATGGACCTAGTGCTCCCTAAAAATATTAGCCACATGGATGACCCGGCCTGGATTAAGATTTGTGGAATCGAAGTATTGATCGCACTCAAGTGAATAAATTAACGTTCAATGTATGGCTTCCTCGTCACATTTATCCCCGATAGCCCAATTAGAATATTTTTATACTTTGGCTAAGGATTAAATGGACCTAGTGCTCCCTAAAAATATTAGCCACATGGATGACCCGCCCTGGAATAATATTTGTGGAATCGAAGTATTGATCGCACTCAAGTGAATAAATAAACGTTCTATGTATGGCTTCCTCGTCACATTTATCCCCGATAGCCCAATTAGAATATTTTTATACTTTGGCTAAGGATTAAATGGACCTAGTGCTCCCTAAAAATATTAGCCACATGGATGACCCGGCCTGGAATAAGATTTGTGGAATCGAAGTATTGATCGCACTCAAGTGAATAAATAAACGTTCAATGTATGGCTTCCTCGTCACATTTATCCCCGATAGCCCAATTAGAATATTTTTATACTTTGGCTAAGGATTAAATGGACCTAGTGCTCCCTAAAAATATTAGCCACATGGATGACCCGGCCTGGAATAATATTTGTGGAATCGAAGTATTGATCGCGCTCCAGTGAATAAATAAACGTTCAATGTATGGCTTCCTCGTCACATTTATCCCCGATAGCCCAATTAGAATATTTTTATACTTTGGCTAAGGATTAAATGGACCTAGTGCTCCCTAAAAATATTAGCCACATGGATGACCCGGCCTGGAATAAGATTTGTGGAATCGAAGTATTAATCGCACTCAAGTGAATAAATAAACGTTCAATGTATGGCTTCCTCGTCACATTTATACCCGATAGCCCAAATAGAATATTTTTATACTTTGGCTAAGAATTAAATGGACCTAGTGCTCCCTAAAAATATTAGCCACATGGATGACCCGGCCTGGAATAAGATTTGTGGAATCGAAGTATTGATCGCACTCAAGTGAATAAATAAACGTTCAATGTATGGCTTCCTCGTCACATTTATCCCCGATAGCCCAAATAGAATATTTTTATACTTTGGCTAAGGATTAAATGGACCTAGTGCTCCCTAAAAATATTAGCCACATGGATGACCCGGCCTGGAATAAGATTTGTGGAATCGAAGTATTAATCGCACTCAAGTGAATAAATAAACGTTCAATGTATGGCTTCCTCGTCACATTTATCCCCGATAGCCCAATTAGAATATTTTTATACTTTGGCTAAGGATTAAATGGACCTAGTGCTCCCTAAAAATATTAGCCACATAGATGACCCGGCCTGGAATAAGATTTGTGGAATCGAAGTATTAATCGCACTCAAGTGAATAAATAAACGTTCAATGTATGGCTTCCTCGTCACATTTATACCCGATAGCCCAAATAGAATATTTTTATACTTTGGCTAAGGATTAAATGGACCTAGTGCTCCCTAAAAATATTAGCCACATGGATGACCCGCCCTGGAATAAGATTTGTGGAATCGAAGTATTTATCGCACTCAAGTGAATAAATAAACGTTCTATGTATGGCTTCCTCGTCACATTTATTCGCGATAGCCCAAATAGAATATTTTTATACTTTGGCTAAGGATTAAATGGACCTAGTGCTCTCTAAAAATATTAGCCACATGGATGACCCGGCCTGGAATAAGATTTGTAGAATCAGAGTATTAATCGCACTCAAGTGAATAAATAAACGTTCTATGTATGGCTTCCTCGGCACATGTATCCCCGATCGCCCAAATAGAATATTTTTATACTTTGGCTAAGGATTAAATGGGCCTAGTGCTTTTTAAAAATATTAGCCACATGGATGACCCGGCCTGGATTAAGATTTGTGGAAATGAAGTATTGATCGCGCGTAAGTAAATAAATCTTAATTTCAAATTTACAATGCGACAAATAAACCGTTTGTTTAATAAATTAAATTTTTATAATTGATGCGAAAAAATTTTTTATTTTAAATTTTATGCTGGTAATTTCTTAATTATTTATTGTTTGGAACTTAAATTTTTCTTGTGTCTTGTTTCTCTTATTATCAAATCAATATTGATGTTCATTTTCAATAATTTGATTGAATGCCTGTTTATAGTCAATTGTTGAATGATTTACTAATACAATCAAACGTTTTAGTTTTAGGAATGTTTTAGGAAATTCTTCATCACCGTGTAATAAATGTATAGTGACCCACAATATGTAACACATTTGCTGAAAAGTCCTGGGCCTAAAAAAGAAAACACGTTTTTTATGTTCAATTTTTTTCTATTCAGTTGGTAATAACCTTCAAAAGACAGCTGTTAAAATTTCGTTATATTCTATTCATTAGTTTGTGAGTTATTGTGCTAAGAGTGACGCTACTTTTGATAGTTTCAAAACAATGGACCAAAAACAATTTCGTGTTTTAATTTTACACTGCTTCTTGATGGGGAAAAATACCGTTCAAGCAAAGCAATGGCTTGAAAAGTGTTATAGGGACTTCGCTTCATCGGAAACAACAATAAAACGTTAGTTTGCTAACTTCACACGTGGTCATAGAGACATCGATGATGCAGAACGCAGCGGACGTCCAAATGAGGTGGTAACGCCAGAAAATATAAAAAATCCACAAAATCGTTTTGAATGATGATCGAAAAGTGAAGTTGCGTGAGTTAGCTGACATCGTAAAGGTATCAAAAGAACGTGTTGGCTTTATATTGCATGAACATTTGACTATGAGAGAGCTCTGTTCAAAGTGGGTGCAGCGTTTACTCACTATTGACCAAAAAGAACAACGTGTTGATGGTTCTGAAAAGTGTTTGGCCATGTTTAAACGTATCAAACCGGAATTTTTGCGTCGATATGTGACAATGGATGAAACATGGATCCATCACTTTACTGCGGAATTAAAACGATCGTAACCTGAGTGGACAGCAACTGGTGAATCTCATCCAAAGCGGTCAAAAGCACAACAAATGGCTGGAAAGGTTATGGCCCCTATATTTTGGGATGTGCGTGGTGTAATATTCATCGACTATCTTGAGAAAGGAAAAACCATCAACAGTGAATATTATATAGCGTTATTGGAGCGTTTGAAAGCCAAAATTGCAAAAAACGACCGAATATGGCAAAGAAAAAAAATTTGTTTCATCAAGACAACGCACCGAGTCCAAGTCAATCAAAACAATGGCAAAACTACATGAATTGAACTTCGAATTACTCCCACATCCACCGTATTCACCAGTATTCCACTACTTGCTGTTCGCAAACCTCGGACAAATATGCTCGGAAAAAAATGCTCTCCGGTAAGAAATTTTGCTCGAATGAAGAGGTTATCGCTAAAACTGAGGCCTATTTTGAGGCAAAAGATAAATCGTTCTACAAACGTGTTATTGAAATGTTAGAGCGACGCTGGAATGATTGTGTTGCTCTTGATGGAGATTACGTTGATGAATAAAGCCAATTTTGAAAAAAAAAACCGTGTTTTCTTTTCCGGGACTTTTCAGCCCATGTGTTATATATTTACATATATATACTGAACACTCGCGTGTGTATACCATATAACCTCACTATAGTTTTCACTGTTTCAAGATTCGAAAAATGGCTAGGCGGTACAATTTAAGACCTTTGAAGGCTGTAGTTCAGTTGATTAATCAGGAAGAAGATCACATTAAACCTGTAGAAAGTCTAAGTGATGAGGAAAATCTAACGAAAGAGGAGAGTGGCTCAGAATCGGAGCAAAGTGCAGAATCAGACAACGAACAAATTGAACCCGAGAGTGAAATTGAGGTATGTAAACCATATTTTCCGGTAAATTTCAGTGCGAGAAAATGTATTTCTTAGTTATTTATTGTAATTTTTATTCGGAGGAGTCAGATGATGATGGCTCGGGTACCTCTCCAGCATTCAAGAAACTGCATAATACAGAGAGGAGAGAAAGTAAGGGAAGCGGACGGGGAAGAAGAGTGGTAGTAATCGTGGACGACGAAAGGGTATTGTTGTGGGTGAAGATGGGTATAAGTGGTACACAACTCCAAGTGAAAGACTGTCAAATCTAGGCCACATAGTCACGAATCTTGCCACTCCACTTGGACTTACAAAAGAGTCAAATCTCTTTATGAAAGTGGGAGTTTATATTTTGACGAAGCCATGCTGTCGAAAATTATCCGGCATATTAATGAAGAAATCGACCGTTATACCGAGGATTGAGAAATAAACCAGGCAATTGGATAAAACATATAAACATGTCGACGTAATTGAATTGAAGGCTTTCGTTGGTTTATTGTCTTTTTCTGGTCTTCAAAAAACAAATATGACCAATATTCACGATCTATGGGATCTAAAAGTCGGTTGCATAAGATACCGTGCCGTCATGTCCCTAAAAAGACTTCAATCCCTTCTACAATCCCTGAGATTTGATGATAAGAACACTCGAGCAATTCGTCGTGTTGAGGATAAATTCGCTCCCATAAGACAAATTTGGGACTCATTAATTGAAAAATACAGGACTCTATACAGCCCCGAAAAGCACTGTACCATTGACGAACAAGTGTTATCTTTTCGTGGGCGCTGCCCTTTTAACGATTATAACGGTCAAAAACCAGAAAAATATGGTCTAAAATGTATTTGAATGACTCTCAAACTTTATGTTTAGTCAACGCAATTCCATATGTCGGTAAAGTGGTTTTGGAGGACAATAGAGAAAAAGTGTAATTCTATTATGTTAGAAAGTTAAGTGAGTCAATTTATGGAAGTTCCAGAAATATAACCTGCGACATCTGGGTTTCCTAAACAGACCTTTTCGATACAATGTTGGAAAAGAACGTCACAATGGTTGGACCGCCTAAAAAAATAAACCGCAAATACCTTTGTCTTTTAAGACTGCTGGTGAGCAAATAAGTTCAAAATTCGCTTTCGACCGAACGAAAACTCTGGTTTCCTACACTCCTAAGAAGAATAAAGTGGTCCTTGGTTTATCAACGTTCTATCGATTGCAAGAAATATGGGAGACTACAAATAAACCAGAGATAGTCAATTTTTACAACAAGACAAAAGGTGGCACTGACACATTTGACCAGATATATCACGAATATTCAACAGCAAGAAAAACTAACAGATGGCCAGTGCGAGTTTTCATGGGGATACTGGACCAATCGGGGATCATCGCCTCAATTATATACAATTTCAATGCTGCAAATCCATCACTCAACAGAAGAGATTTTTTAAAAAATTTAGTCGAAGATCTCACAATTCCTCATATCCGGAGGAGGAAAGAGTTGAAAAATCTGCCCGAGATACGGGCCCTTGAAAATTGTGGTGTTTTTCCCCCCGCGTTATCAGATTAGGTAAAAAAATAACAATACCTTTCTAGGGTTAAACATCAATTAAGAAACGTTTACCGTTTTAAAATATTCAATTCTAAATAAGTTACTACTCGTATATTGCTGTAAATGTTCTTCGATTCTAAAGTGTAAAGGTGGAACTATTTTGCTTAGAAATCATCTAATCATCGAAACTAGAGGATAATAACAAGAAAATTCCAGCAGCGGGTGATAAGAAAAATTAAATTACCAAATACATTGAATAATTTTTTGAAACGAGAGTCTAGGAGAACTATTGGCGAAATGTGCCGCACATGATGGGTTTTCTATTCGTGGAATTACTGCAATAAAAGAATTTATAGCAAATCGAAACTATTTAATACCACGGTCATAATCGACAATTCAAGACTTATTTGTTAACTTTTGTGTGGAAAAGAAATTGGAGCTGCGGAATCACTTTTCGGAATTAAAAGATGAAGGTGAACGATTTTCGATTACAACTGACGAATGGACGTTCAGGGCAAAAAGATTTTTATATCAGAGAAAAATTACTCGTGTTTAATTTAATTTAAAAAAATGATGTGGTAGCATCAACTCACGATGGAGCAAGTGTAATACAGAAGTATGGCAGATTAACTGGAATTGAAAGTCAGTTATGTTTTAATCATGCAATACATTTAGCAGTTATGGAGGAATTTTATACGAAAACAATAAAAAATCATCCAATTTATGAAAATAATACAGCAAACGACAACGATGAAGAAGGTGAAAGTGATTGTGATACTAATGAGAAGGATATAAACAATAATTTTGACATTGTTCCAACCAGTGATGGTTCCGGTAATAACAAACACATTCTTCAAGATAATTTTAATGATGTTTAGAAAAGATGAAGAAAAATTGTTAAACACTTTAAAAATTCTGCAGTTAAAAAACTATTTTGCAACATAACGTAATTTCACAAGAAGGACATGTGGCTAATGTTAGATTGCAAGACAAAATCAAATTCCATGATTCCGATGCTAGAGTGCCTTGTTAAACTTAGAAATTGCAATAAAATAGGCTTGGAAGAAACGGGTCGTGAGGATTTATTTCACGAGAATGATTTCAAATCATTACAAACTATAATTAAAGTCCTAGCCCCCGTTGAGCTTGCAGTTAAAGAGCTAAGTAAAGAAAATGCGACGTTGTTAACAGCGGATGGTGTTTTTAAATATATTTATGGCAAGTTAAGAGAAGTTAATAACGATTTAAGTCTAAAAATGTATGATGTACTGAAAAAGAGATTTTTAGAACGGAGTAATAAAATACTAGTTTCTCTCCATAAATATATTTAAACCGGATCGTTACCAGCAAAATCAAACCAAATCGATGAATTACCATATGCAAATAAAGGAAATTCGTTAACATTTGCTAATGTCAAGAATATTTATGGAAAAGGGGATTATATGTTCAAATTTGGAACAATTTAGTGTTGCTATAGAAACAGAAGATTTAACATTTCAACCACCTGCTACACCTTCTGGATGTTTAGCCGTTGAAATGCTTAACGGAGTTTAAATTTTTTGAGGCAACCGAAACTTGAACAAACAATTTGAAACATCTGCTCGACTCAGTTGGTAATTTGAGAATAAACATTCAGCGATATTTCTTATATTAAAATTTTAAATAAAAATTTTTGGTTTAAAATATTTAACCACAAAGTAAAAATACTTAAACTTGGCAAAAACTAACTGTTTGGGTAACAAATCCGGTTTGTAACGATTTCAAAATTTATCTCAAGCAAAATCCATTACGTACGGTACTAATTAGTTAAAATTAATTTGGAACTAAACCTAAACTCAAACCAAAATACAGAACTTTGTTCTCAACAGTTTTTAAGAAAAATACAAATAGAATCTAAAAAAGACCCAAACACAATACTCAAGAAAAATCAAAGTTTCTACAAATCTCTTTGAAATATATAAATCGTTTTCATTTTCCTATTTTTCAAATCTTTCGAAAACAAACTTAGAAGTAACAAAAAACGACAACGAAACCATCGTATGTACACAGCAAAGTAAATTCAAGTTTAATCCAATTCAAATCACCTACACAACATGGTACTGAAGGACGCAAGGAAAATAAATAAAAGTGAAAAAGTAAAAGTTTAGTGTGGGTGGGAAAAACGAAAAAAATGATATAAAAAAAACGTACACTAGAAAAATTTAACACATTTGTTTTGTTTTTGTTGTTGTCATTCGGATTTTTCCTCGCCCTTGTATACGGGCAGTAGAATTTAAGTTTATTTGCATCACGTACAACTCATTATATACGACGAGTACATTATATATTTTGTGCTTTTTACCACTGTGCTGTGCTTTTTTGCTCCAACACTACCAAAAAATATTGTACATCATTTTTTTCACTTGATAACGCTAGTGTTGGTAACAATAGTTTGGAATTTTATTTTACTTTACAACAAAATACAATAAAACTGGGATAATCAACGTTACAGCTTCATAACCGTTGTTGCCGCTGGTTTTGTTACTCGTTCAACAATATAACTTTTATTGTATGGAATTATGTCACACAGCTAACACACGTATTCCTGGAATTTATGGGTATTTACAGATTCCCATCCCCCCTTTATGGAGGCCATAGCCCCTTTATTTTTTTACCATACGTATTTGTATAATAAAGTGATTTTTTGTTTTGTTATAGAAAAAAAATTTGAAAATTGAAAATAAACAAAATATATAAGCTTTTCCTTAATGGGGAGAGAAGCCATATCTGTGTGTAACTGAATTTCAACATTATTTGTGCTTTTATTATTTTTACGGGTTGGATTAATTGTGAAAAAAAACAAAATAATGAACTTTTGTTTTGTTAACATTTTTTTAAATTGTATTATTAACACTTTTTAGATGTTCACCGGTTTGGTTTTAATTAACTGCTTTTAAAAATACAAACATAAATAATTGGATTTATCTCGTGGTGTGAATAACAAAATATTTCATATATTTTTTGATGGCTTTCGTTATCCCTCTCGAATTGTGATTCCACTCTGCCAGACAAGCATTAAAATTTATATGGTTTGCGAATCTATGTCGGATAATAAATGGTTATTTATTTCAATTAAAATTGGCTAGACGGACTTAATAATATACAATTTCTTTGAGACAATAGACATACACAATTTTTTGTGGTTAGATTCCCATTGCGGTGTATATTTCTTAGGAATATTTTGTTATTTACAAATTTTGGTCATAATTTGTCCCTTTTCAAATATTTGTAGACGAAACATTTTGAATAATAATGATTTGGGTGATTTTCGTTAGCATAAAATATATTAATTAGATTTTCTCGTCTGGCTTGTTAAAAGACTGAAATATATATAATTAGTTAGTATATAAAGAAATCACGTTTAATGAAATGTCAGGTGTAGTGTAAGGTGTAGTGTAATTAAAATAATAATTAAAGCGGTTAGCTTTAAAGCTCCGCTTCATTATGTTGTATACCCCTGTCTTCTATGTATTTAGTTCGTAATTATTATTCTTTATATACTTACATTATATGTTAATGAAATAATCTTATATTGTTATTGTTGTTTGTTAATATTATATTGTTAATGAAATAATCCAGCTGATCAACAATTTAAAATACATAACGGATGATAACACCATCACAAGCTAGCTGATCAAATCAACTCATCAATATCATGGATATATTCTTTAATTACCACACACAAACAGTAATACAATATTGTAAGTGTCTGTTTTTAAATAATTTTTTTTAAATTTTAAATTTTATATTTTTATTGAGTTTGCTTATAATAAATATATTTATTACAATTTTAATTGTACTTTATTCCCTAAAATTTTGTAAAACATTTAATAAATTATTGTGTGCGATAATTTCCAATTTTAATCAATTAACATTTAAAAACTATTAGAATATTATTAAATTAAATGAATGATAATCCGGATAAGTATATTCGGTTACGAAATAGAAGAATTAACATTTTGCAAGAATCGAATAAAAGTGATTGTTCTAAATCGGACGTAAATAATAAAATTGTATCTTGTGTTAACAATCCGCTTACATCTCTTTTACCTTATTACGATTTAAAATTTCCTTTAACCATCGATAAAAACTTATGTGAAAAAAATTCGGAAATCAAATAGAATCTTGTGACTTAAACATGTCTTTCAATTTCGATAGAGCCATTAAACTAATACCGGAGTTTGATGGAACTTCTGAAAAATTACCTAGATTTTTGCAATGTTGCAATTTAGTTTATAAGGATGCAAAAACAAAAGAGGATCGATTTATGTTCCTAGAATTGGTACAAATTAAATTAGTTGATGCTGCTTATAATCAAACAGCCTTAACAAGTTCATATGAGAATTGGCAACAACTAGAAAAAGACTTGAACCAAAAATTTTCGAATATTAGGGCTTTGGAAAATATTCAAGTAGACCTTGTTCAAGCTCGTCAGCGGTTTGACGAAAATGTAAAAGATTTCGGCATTAGAATCGAGAACCTTCTTGCGGATTTAAATAAATCATGTGCATCTACTACTTCGGATGCTGAAATTTTACAGGAAAATATTAAAATTATAAATTCTAGAACAGCCTTGCGTGCTTTTGAAGAAGGCCTTAGAGACCCATTAAAAATTTTAATAAAAGCTTGTAGATTTGAAAATTTGAAAGATGCTATTTCTAAAGGTATAGAAGAAGAAAGTTTAATTCAATCCAGTAAATTTAAAATTTCAAGATCTCAGGCTTCGACTAGTCAACCTATTAAATGTCAGATTTGTTCTAAATCTGGACATACAGCATTAAATTGTTTTAATCGAAACTCTAATCTTCAACAAATCAATCCATTTCATAATAAAAATTCAAATTTCACTTCGCCGTTTAATAACAATCGACAAACACCGACTCGATCTTTCATACAAAACCAAAATCAAAGCAATGGCATCCCAAGAATACAACAAATTTCTAATCCGTGTGCTTATTGTAAAAAGTTTGGGCATCACATAAGTGTATGTCGCTCGCGTGAACAAGCTAACTTTAGAAAAACCAATTTGAGAATAAACAAGTATCAACGTCACAGGCTCAAGTCTCGGAAAACTTAAACGAACTTCACCGGGAGCAGAAGGATGTAGCGGTGAAAGTTCAAAACATCTAAATCTACATCCGTCAAAAGATGAAAAGTCAGTCTCAGGCTCTTATACAACGAATAAATCATATTGCTTTTCGATAAACTTTTATAACGATAATATTAAATTCATGAAACTAAATTTAGATATATTACACGAACCACAATTGTTTTAAGTCGATACTGGGGCCGACATTAGCGTAATTAAGAAAGAATTTATAAAACCAGATACCTTATGTTACCCTAACAAAAAACTATCAATAAAAGGGATAACTCAAGAATCAATTGACACATTAGCAGCATGTACTTCTAAAATTTATGTTCAGGAAAACTACATAATTGTACATGAGTTTCACATAGTGCCATCTGTGTTTCCTATAAATTGTGCGGGAATCATCGGAAATGATTTCGCGCAACATTATACAAATAAACACGAATTCGGAGACCAATGATAACATCCAATTAAATCTTACTTCCAACAATCCTCCTATTATTTTACCTAGCCGTTCATAAACGATTGTCAAAATAAAATTTAAATCAAGGCTAGGTGATGAATATTTGTGCTCGTCGAAGATGATACAACCGGGCGTGTACATGGCTAACGCGATTATCAAAATAATAAACTCGTTCGCCACAATTAGTGTGATAAATACTAATGAATATACTGTAAAATTAGACGAAATGTACATAGAACCCGAAAGCTTAGATAACTATCAGATTCTTCAACTAAACCATTGGTCAGATACCTTACAAAATAGATTACGTAATTTAGAAAGTCATATAGATACAGCACACATGAACTCAGAAGAAACATCTTCCATAATTAAAATATGTCGGGAGTTTAATGATATCTTTTTTCTGCCAGGCGATCGTCTTACAATTACAAATACAGGATTTCATCGTATCCCTTTAAAGTCAGATTCGGAGCCAGTTAATGTTAAGCCATATCGTCTACCTCATGCAGCAAAATCTGAAATTAATTCTCAAGATGAAAAAATGTTTGCAGATGGTATAATTGAAAATAGTAAATCACCGTTCAATTCTCCTTTACTGGTCGTTACTAAAAAATCAAACGACGAAACAAAACGTTGGCGAGTTGTCGTCGATTTCCGTCGATTGAACGATTTAACAATAACCGATACCTTCCCGTTACCCAATATCACTGAAATTTTGGAAGTATTGGGAGATGCCGTTTATTTTACGACGTTTGATCTTGCAATTGGCTACCACCAAATCCCATTGTATGAAGAAGATAAGGAAAAAACAGGATTTAGTACTCAAATGGGGCACTACCACTTTACTAGAATGCCTTTTGGTCTCAAAGGTGCACCCGCAACTTTTCAGATAATAATGAATAGCGTTCTTACCGGTTTGAACGGATTGAAATGCTTTGTTTATTTGGACGACGTCGTTGTGTATGGGTATAATCTTTCCGACCACAATAAAAAGCTTATCGATGTGTTGCAATCATTCCGTAAATATAATCTCAAATTACAACCTAAAAAATGTCATTTTATTAGAAAGGAAATATGCTATTTGGGACACATTATCACTAACCACGGAATCAAGCCTGATCCCTCAAAAATCGAAGCCATTCAATATTTTCCCACTCCTAAAAATCAAAAAGAAATAAAGTCTTTCTTGGGTTTAGTAGGTTACTATAGGCGGTTTATTGACAAATTCTCTGAAATGGCCCAACCAATGAATGCATTATTAAAGAAAAATGTACAATTCATTTGGGATGCTTTCTGTGATGAATGTTTTCAGAAACTCAAGAGAATTTTAATAAACCCCCAATTCTGCAATACCCTAAATTTCAGAAGTCGTTCTTTGTAACTACGGATGCTAGTGATTTAGCGCTTGAAGCAATCCTTTCACAAAAACTCGGTAAAGATGATTTACCTGTGGCTTATGCAAGCCGAGTATTAAATCAAGCCGAAAAGAATTACTCTACTGTGGAGAAGGAGTTGCTTGCTATTGTTTTCGCTGTGAAACGATTCCGTCCCTATATATACGGTGTTAAATTTACGATCATTACTGATCATAAACCGCTAATATGGCTTTACAAATGAAAAAATTTATCTTCTCGTTTAATGCGTTGGAGAATTGAGTTGGATAAATTTGATTTTGATATTACTTACAAACCCGGTAAATACAACGTTAATGCGGATGCTTTGAGTAGAATTCAAATAAGTTCTGCCGATCAAGGTAACCACATTAGCATAGTTACTCGTTCCCAAACAAAAGCACAACAAAATATATCAAACTCAGTGAATTCCTTAAGTGAAACCACAGCGAATAATGTTAGATCTCAATCGTTAAAACAAGTTTCTAACGAAGATACTGGAAATTCAATCACCTTCCTGGAGAGTGAAAATGAAATTGCTAATGTTATTAAAGAATTCCACAATTGTCCATTGGGTGGACACCAGGGTATAGAAAAAACGTTTAAACGGATTAAATCGTATTATAATTTTCCTCAGATGTTGACAAGAATCAAGAAATTTATAAAAAATGTGAGCTATGTCAGAAAAATAAAATTTCCAGAATTAACAAATGTCCAATGGTAGTAACGACCACTTCCAAAAAACCTTTTGAGAAAATATTTTTAGACATTGTAGGTCCATTAAGTATTTCTTATAATAACAATCGTTACATCCTCACAATGCAGGACGACTTGTCTAAATTCTCAGTAGCAATAGCTATCGAAAATCAATTATCGGAGACCATTGCCAAAGCTTTCGTCGATAACTTTATTTGTAAATTCGGAGCACCGTCATGTATTTTAACCGATCAAGGAACTAACTTTGTCAGTGAATTATTCCAAAACGTGTGTAAGTTACTAAGGATCAAAAAATTACAGTCTACGGCATATCACCGACAAACGAATGGGGCTTTAGAAAGATCATACAGAACGCTCGTAGAATATTTGCGAAATTATATTGAGAACGATCCTAATGATTGGGATCGCTGGTTACCCTTTGCCATATTTACATACAACTCAACCCCACATTCATCAACTAATTTAATGCCTTTTGAAATTGTCCATGGATTTAAACCCAATATGCCATCCTCTGTTAAGAATAATAATACAACTTTTTATAACCCGGATGATTACTTGCAAAATTTACGAATAAAATTAGCAAATGCATATGAAATAGCCAGAAATAACTTAATAGTCAACAAGCAAAAATCTAAAATTTACTATGATAAATCAATTAACGAAGTCGAGTTTCATGTTGGTGACAAAGTTCTATTAAAAAACGAGAAATCTAAAGGTAAATTTGATGCTATCTGGACGGGTCCTTATGAAATAACAGACACCCCTACAAATGTTAATTCATCCATTCGTATAGCAAGACAAATTAAACTTGTTCATAATAACCGTTTAAAATTATTTATTGAATAAAGTTGGAAATACTATATTTAAAATCATATAATAAATGTAATCTAGTAATAAGATTTATGTTTTATATTTAAAATCTTTATATAAACTTTGTTAATAATTTATTAATTAATATTCAATCTAAAGGAAACAAAACAATGTATTAAAAAGTTAATTATTATTTTAAAATGTATGTAACTAATTTTTGTGAAAAGGAAAAAACAAAACATATCAAAATAATAAAAAAAAAAAAAAATTGTTAGTACTTAAGCCTTAGAAAAGATAAATATCTTTTTTTTATGGGGTGAGGTGTTGTATACCCCTGTCTTCTATGTATTTAGTTCGTAATTATTATTCTTTATATACTAACATAATATATATATTTAACCTGTTTCCTTTATACAATACACCTAAATACCGAGGTGAAATTATGCTTTAATCTGTATATTGTTTATTTAATAAATTATAATAATGTGTTTAAAGTTAAAACTTAATAAAATATGGTGCTAAGGTTATTTTATTTAATAAACCCTCAACAATTACAAGACGTATCAAATAAATTAATAAAATTAATCTTGTCGAAATTCTGGTATAATATGTAAAAATAAGTTACAATATTTTTTTTTTGTGTGATAGTCATCCGGCATTCGACACCCGGCATCCGGCTTAAGACATCAGACATGAGACATTAAGCTCGATTTATATTATCCGTTCCTTTCAGTTCCTTCATTTTTCGTATCAGACAAAAAAAGACATTGTTAAGCTCGATTTATATTATACGTTCCTTTCAGTTCCTTTATTTAACGTATCAGACAAAAAAAACATTGTTACATATATTTTATATAGGAGTATTTATATTATCCGTTCCTACACTTACGGAAAGGATAATATAAATACTCCTATGAAAATACATGTAACATTGTTTATTTTTGTGTGATACGAAAAATGAAGGAACTGAAAGGAACGGATAATATAAATCGAGCTTTAGACATCATACATCGGACATCAGACATCAGACATCAGACATCACACATCACACATTACACATCACACATCACACATCACACATCACACATCACACATCACACATCACACATCACACATCACACATCACACATCACACATCACACATCACACATCACACATCACACATCAGACATCAGAATCAGACATCAGACATCAGGCATCAGACATCAAACATCAGACATCAGACATCAGACATCAGACATCAGACATCAGACATCAGACATCAGACATCACACATCAGACATCAGACATCAGACATCAGATATCAGACATCAGAAATTAGCAGGGTTGAAAAACTCGCTCCTCAAAATTTATTATTCGATCTCTACTGAGCGAACAAAAAATTGTTGATGCTAATCGATTACGAAAGAAGAATAGAACGAAAATGTTTTATCGTGAATATTCAGTGCTCTACACCTGCACCGTCCAAATTAGCCCGCCTCAATGAAACCTGTACTATAATTTGTTACCCATTTATTACAATTTATTACAACAACTACCGATTTTATTACAGTTACCGTTTTCGAGGAACGAGTGGTCGGTTTAGCTTGTAATTAAAACTACACCACCAAAATTTTAACTTTTGATGTAGGTGTGATATCGAGATGGTTCTTGCACCAGAATTTATTACAAATTAATTACATTGAATAAATAGTAGAAGATCAACCCTAAATCTTAATTACGGGTAAATTTCACCAAAAACAATTATTTATGACAAAAACAACGATTTTACCAATATTAATAAATTACTACAACAGATTGCCACCAGATATTGAGTCAAATAGACATTGTGGAAGGAAGATCAACCTTATACAGGTGTGTAATAAATTATCTTTGTATCAGGTTACGCGGAAATGGCTCCAAACGGTAAAGGGTTCAAACGTCTAATTTAAAGTTCGATTTTATCACCTTCAACAATTTATTACACCAGACCGCCACCATATATTGAGTCAAATGTTACTCCTTGGACCTTGTAGAAGACAGATCAACCTTATACAGGTGTGTAATAAATTATCTTTGTATCAGGTTACTACAGATGGCTTTATTCAGTACCAGTTGAACGTACGATCAGTATCGTTTGTCAACAAGAACCATTTTCTACAAAGATATCAAGAAGCGGAATATTAAGCTTAGGCTCTGATTGTACACTGAAGGGAAGAACCATAAGCATACCAGCGAAACAATCGTACTATCACAAAGTATACTGCTCAACAAGGTTACTCCAATCACTTTCAAGATTTGACAAAGGTTCAAGGAATCGAAGAACTATACAGCAAAGAATAAAGGCAGTAACGATGAATACAGGAGAAACCTTATCTCATCACCACGTGCACCACTCATAGGCATAATCTTTGTGGCTATCAAAAGGAGAATTGATGCAAGGAAAAATAATCCAGCCAGAGTCACTCCTCTAGAGGTGCTAGTATAAGGCACGATAATTTTCACATCTTGGCCGGGGAGAATGTTATAACAACAACACTTATGCTATAAAATTATCACATTGAATATATCAATTTTCCTATATACATGTACGTCTGTTAAATACTGATGACATAGAATATATCAGTTTTTATATTGACTAGGCATTTACATTTATTTTTTCATAGTCAATAGTTTTATAAATGATTTTTTTTTTGTATATAAATCAAATAAATTATGGAATAAACATTAGTTCTTACACAACAGTCAACGTGTTTCTGTCCAGCCCTGACCAACAGCAAGCAATACACATTTTAAGTAATTTCAACTATCAAATTTGTGATTTGACCAAGATACTGTCAAACACCTATTGTGAAACAACTTTCATGGCAGTACAACAACTTAATGTCGGACAGTAAATTGCTATTTGAAGGAAACAAAGAGCGAAGGAGAGTTAAACGTGGTTTTGGAGACACGGTGGGATTGGTCTTGGGAGATATGTTTTGCGTTCTCAGCAAGCGCAAGGCTGAAGAGTACGAAGCACAATTTGAGAAAATCAGCAACAACGAAAACTATCTCTTAGCGCTCATTAAAAACCAAACGACAGTAATCGATAATACCATCAAATTGGTGAAACATAATTCCGAGCTCACAGCTACAGCAATAAATAATTCAATGAAGGAACAACAACGACTTCATTTAGACATGAATCAACTACAGGAATATCGCACCTATGAAGACCGAATGCGAGCAGTATTAATAAGGATACTCGAAATAACGCTTATATTGAAGGGGCTCGAGGATACACAACAAACCTAATCGACGTAGTTTATCAGGCTAGTCAAAAATACCTGCACACATCCATATTGACGCCTAGTCAGTTAGAAGAAGAATTACAACTAATTCGCTCACATGTGGCAGCCTCCGTAACGATTCCAGGACATAACATTCACGCTCTTCAGCATCTATACCAAAGCATGACTATACGGGGGCGGGTCACTCATAACAACATAATATTGGGTGTCACCCTTCCATTATCGTTTGCATGGGACTACGTTGGGACTTGTTGGCCGTTATCCCCATCCCGGACATTAATCACAGCAGTTCACAATCTCAGATAGTCATATCAACCGACTATTTTGTAATGGACCATCAACGTGAACATTTCGCGTTATTATCCGAAGAGTATGTCAGGAGGTGCCAAATTTTCCAGCCTGCGTAGTTTCACCAATCATTGGCGCCAAAACGTGCTGGATAAAGCATGCAAAGTACGAACCTTTAAACCAGCTAATCATTGGATCAAGCTCCACTCTCTCAACAAGTGGATATATGTACATATTACCCAATGAAACAACAGTCGACGTCATTTATGGGGATAAGGTGCAGGGCTACAATCTTCAAGGTTCTGGTATTGCTCGCATAGATGCGGAATGCGTGCTAAAGGATTCCGGGGTTCAAATAATTGACAAAGGAGCAATGCACTACAACATTAGCAATCCTGGTCGCAAAGCAACCAATATTATAAAGGGTGCTAAAAATATAAAAAAATTTACTGCTTATATCGAAAACAGAATAAAATATGTACAGAAATACCGAAAGTCTATTGGCAACTTTAAATACGACCAACTTGGAGAATCAGCTAGAAACTCTCAAGAGCAATGAATTCCTGCCTTCAGATAATGGTGTCCATCATATTCATCACTACAGTATGACTCATATACTATTCTGGGGCATATTGATAATCGGAATAATATGGTTAATATGGATGACGCCTTACGCAGAAGAACGGTCGACAATCACCAATAACCCACACCATTACCAACACCAGCTCAACATGTATATGTAATAATATAATATAACATCAGAACATAATAACAATTATAAAACTACATTTTTATCTAATTTGCTGATTCTGATTCTTATATTAAAAAATCAACGTAATTGTAATGTATAACATTTATTTTTAATGTATAACATTTTAATGTATATTTTTTTTATACAAGAAAAAATAATGCATACATTCATTATTTTTTCTTGTATAAAAAAATATGTAATTCTTAGAACCTTTTATTGCAATGTATGCAAAAATCATATATAAAAAGACAATTTTTCAAATCAAATAGATCAGTAGCAAAAACTATTCCAAGCATTAATCATTTATTCAGACCTCATTCGCAGGTAATCTGACTAAATAACCATTTCACCAAATCAAAGCAGAGGCTTGATTTGTCTACCGCGTAACCTGATAAATAGATAATTTATTGCACACCTGTATAAGGTTGATCTGCCCTCCACAAGGCCCAAGGAGTAACATTTGACACAATATTTGGTGGCGGTCTGGTGTAATAAATTGTTGAAGGTGATAAAATCGAACTTTGAATTAGACGTTTGAACCCTTTATCATTTGGAGCCATTTCCGCGTAACCTGATACAAAGATAATTTATTACACACCTGTATAAGGTTGATTTTCCTTCCACAATGTCTATTTGACTAAATATCTGGTGGCAATCTGTTGTAGTAATTTATTAATATTGGTAAAATCGTTGTTTTTGTCATAAATAATTGTTTGGGGCGAAATTTACCCGTAATTAAGATTTAGGGTTGATCTTCTACTATTTATTCAATGTAATTAATTTGTAATAAATTCTGGTGCAAGGACCATCTCGATATCACACCTACGTTAAAAGTTACAACTTTGGTGGTGTAGGTTTAATTACAAGCTAAACCGACCATTCGTTCCTCGAAAACGGTAACTGAAATAAAATCGGGATTTGTTGTAATAAATTGTAATAAATGTTTAACAAATTATAGTACAGGTTTCATTGCGGCGGGCTAATTTGGTCGGTGCAGGTGTAGAGCACTTGAATATTCTTCAAGAAATATTCATTTTTCATTTGATTAGAGTTACGCAAAATTCAGTTGCGCTATTCATATACAAAGGAATAGTGATAGAAAATAATAGAAAAAATCGATCGATCGATTTATTATTCATAATTTTTCTTTGTGATAATCACTTTTTATAGAACTATTCTCAATTCATCAATGTGCATATGCATACAAGGGTAACTTGAATCCGGTAACTTCTTCGTTTCTTTCCCCTTTATATATAAAATTTATTTATTTTAAAAATATAGAGAAATGCCTTAACCAGTAACGACTTAAGAGCTTAAGTTAAACGCCGGTTGCACCACTTCGGTTAGTGCTACAATCACCATTTGGTTTTGTATAAGCTTCTCGTCACAAATACACAACTGACCTCTAAAATTTTGGCCGTCGTACCGCTCTCCTAAGTGGTCCAAACGGAGCACAACTTAAGCTCTTATGTTTTGACTTGTTAAGGTTAAAGGAAACGAAGAAGTTTCCGGATTCAAGTAACCCTAGTGTGCAGATGCACATTCAATGAATAGTGAGCGAACGACAGAAAAGTAAAAAGATCGATCGTTTGAATTGAAAAGAAGACACGAAATTGCATAGTTTTGTTCGTTGACAAGTGAATACTTTAGCTGGTTAATAAAAAAATAAAACAAATTTATTTTTTGTTAGTGCATAATGTTATAGATTGTTTTTAAAGATGAAATTTTAGTTTTTATAGGTAATTGAATAGAATAATGTTGATCATAGGTTTTAATTAGATAATATTGTAGATAAGGACGATTCGCATAAATCGAATTTTCGAAAGTTAAATATCGAATTTGCTATATTATTTTTAATAGAAAACGCATAATTTAAGAGAGATTTATGATATCTAGTTTTATGAATTTCTTCCTATAAAATTTTGAAATAAATTAGCACTTGAAATTAAAATATAAAATTTCAAATAATTTCATATTTTTAACAAAAAGTTTATACTTGTAAATTCAGATAATTCAAATTACAAATTTTAAAAAATTACTTTTGTACTATATACCAAGGTAGTCAAAATAGTTAAATAATTTAAGGTTATCACAAAATATCATTGGTTTTAAAAAGGATAAACAAAGGTAGCTATCATAATATAAATAATAGTTAATCAAAATTAAAGTTTAATCTTACTAACAATAAATTATGAAGCTAGTTTGATTATATAATTTATTTCTATTTTCGCTTAGAATGAATTTCAGTGCAGAAAATGTTCTTTCTATACTGGCTTGGGTCACTGGTGTTGAAAATATAACCCTTGATAGCTGGTATTGAAAATTTTGTTTATAAAATTTCCAATAATGTACAATATCAATTTCCGGGTCTATTCTAGTCGGTGAATAATTCTCGATTTCTCGGTATGATTTTAACTGTTGGGATTCCTCGGTTTGCTGCATTTGATAATTTTCAATGTTTGATAAATAGCTCGCCAGTTTTGATGCTTTTGGAAAATCGTTATTGGTTAGTTGTATGCTATCTATAAACGATGTTGAACTGCTTGCAGATAAACTGGTCGTTGTTGAGATATAATCAGAATATTTTGTGACGTGATTGTATAATTGTTTTAAATGGTTTTTCACCGCGGATAATTGTTCATTAGACAGAAGAAAATGGAATCTCGAATCTAAATATATTTCTGCAGACATTACATAAGTATTTAGTAATACACACTCCCGTCGATCGATATACTCTAAAATGCGTTTCGAATACTGGTCCGGCTTATCTTGCAAATATACTTTTACTTCAAGCCAAATTTTATAACACAGTTGAATTGTTATTTTGGAGCTTTGTAGTTTTGTTGTGTAGCTTTGTTGCAGTTTCGACATGTTGAGTCAATAAATAATATCGTTCTTCCGTATAGTTCTGGACAGTTCTGTATAATAACGGAACTGTTCAAAACTTAAAGAACAACGATATTACAAGTAAACTACAAAAATTTTGAATTTCTGGTTCTGAATAGTTCCGTTATTATACAGAACTGTCCAGAATTATACAGAACATCGATATTACTATAGAAATTTTATGGTGATTTTTTTTGTTATACTTAGATTTTTATTAGATCTTAATTATTTAATTTAAAAAAAATGAAATTTTTAATTTTAAATTGGATAAATTTGAAATAGGCTATCGCGAACTCTACTCGTTTTTTTCAGAAAAACCCAGCAAATGAAAGAAAATAATAGAAAATATCGAACGATCTAGTTTTTGAGTTTTTTTTCATATTTTTGTAATGATATATATAGTGGGAAATGCATGATTTGTTTCAGTTTGGTAGTTAATTTCTAAATGATGTGCCCTATTATTTTATAATAACAATAAAAGTTGTACCTTCTTCCAGCTCCACAATGGTAGTTTGTTACGACTCCACGGTTATAACATTGATCGTTTTTATTTTAATTTTTTTTAATTTCAAATTTAAGTCGTTTGATTGATGCATTTTATGGATGGCATTGCCATTTGTAGTATGTCATTAATATTGAAATTGTTGTGCAGTGTGCTTGGGAATAAATAATCGGTTACGTGTACCGTGCGCGTGTGCGCGTGAGGCTCTTCACCGCAACTTGGCCAGCCGGCCATTTGTAGTATTTTTGGTATCGGTGAAAGGCACCACAACAAACGGGTGGTCAGTTGAGGACACTTCATCATTTTACAGTTAAGGCAAGCCAACGTCCAGCAACAGTATTTTTTTGGCTGGCACAGACGCCGCATCGTGGGAAAAGGACCTCTATAAAGGTTAAAGTACGATTTTAATTTTGATTTTTTTGTTTATAAGTCAAATCTTTTTTATTGGTCAATTTATTTTTCTCATTTAAATCATATTTTTCTAATTTCCAAATGTTCAAATTCTGAATCCTTAACTTTTATTTAAATATTTTTTTTTTGTAGTCGAGCGCGATTACGGTTGCTTGGTGGTCATATTTTCCTGTTATTATTTTATTTCATTTTTTTTCTCTTCACTTCGAAATTTTGCCCATTTGAACCGTTACTGTTAGATTAATTTCCAGGTTGACAAAACTTAGACATTTGGTTTATTTCTTTACTTCTCGGTCGGTCTATATCTATTGGTATTTGATCATTTGGTCTGATTTTTTTTTGTTGTATTTTATGGATGGACAGATTCGGTTATCATTAAACTTATCCTGTACATCAAGTTTTGTTCGACAAATTATGGTGTCCCTAATTCCATTTCAGTTATTTCAATTTGCCTTTGATTTTAATTTTATTTCTGTTCCATCTGTATGTAAAACTTCTCCACTCTTGTAAAGCTCCTCAGTAAAAGTACGAGTAAACGGGTTAGGTTAGGTTAGGTTAGGTTAGAGTGGCTGCTATCGCACACTTAGGCCAATAATGGCTCATTGTGATACCACAGGATCCAATCTCCCCTTACTCCCGCTGAAACCAACCAGAGCTACTGATGTAGCGTAAAATATCTCGCACCCTACAGTCCGCGAGTTCAGAAAGGTTGTCCATGTTGTACACACCCAAGTACTTACGTCTTTTGTATGATAGTGCCGGACATGAGCATAGGAAGTGAACTAGCGTCTCTTCCTCCTCTTCGTCCATACAACTTCTACAAAAGTCATTCGTCTCTAGACCCAGCCTTCTCGCATGTTCCCCAAAAAGGCAGTGTCCTGTTAGTATCCCTACGACCAATCCTAAATCTCGTTTTCCCAGGGATACAAGTGCCTTGGAGTGCCGCAGGTCCAGTTTTGGCCAAACCTGTTTTGCTACCCTGCACGTGAGAGTGTTGGTCCACCTCTCATCTGTTAAGGCGATTGCCTTTTTACTGAGCGTCAATTTGAGCGCTGCTATAGGCATCCCCAGACCTGCCCTTTCCGGTTGCATCTGGAGAGTCGTACCGTACCTAGCTAGTTCGTCTGCCCTGCAGTTTCCCGTGACGTCCGAGTGACCAGGGACCCAGATCATCTGGATACTGAAATACTCGCTCATCTCATTAAGAGATGATCGGCAATCCAGCGCCACCCGTGACTTCAGAGAAACCGCCTCTAGTGACCTGAGTGCCGCTTGACTGTCCACATAAATCGCGATATCCCTAACAGATACCACGTTATGCTTCAACCATGTCACGACTTCCCCTATTGCCACAACTTCAGCCTGGTACACGCTGCAGTAGTCAGGGAGACGAACAGAAATATTAACATTGAGCTTCTCACAGAAGACTCCAGCTCCTACTTTGCCGTCTAGCTTAGAGCCGTCCGTGAAAAATTGCAGTGCCTCGTTTTCCCGTATTGATCCATTCCTCCAGGATTCCCTAGAAGGACAGATGATCCGGAAACCTATATCGAAGCACAACGTTGGTTTAATATAATCTAGATTCACCAGTTCTTCCCTTAGTGATCTAACTATCGTCGAGTGTCCCACCTGAAGAGACTTCCACTGAGAGACAGCCGAGAGCCTTGTAGCCACATTTGCTGCCATCTGCTTACCAAAAAATTCGATTGGAATAAGGTGGAACATAACCTCTAAAGCGCGTGTAGGTGTTGTCCTAAGCGCCCCGCTTATAAGCATACAGGCTATTCTTTGCACCTTCTCCAACATCCTTATGTAGGTTACCTTTTCCAGAGCTGGCCACCACACGCCCACCCCGTACATCAGCACAGGCCTTACCACTGCGGTATAGAGCCAGTGTACCAGCTCTGGTTTCAAACCCCATTTCTTCCCTATTGCGTTTCTACACGAGTAAATGGCTACATTAGCCTTATTTACCCTTTCTACAATGTTAGGCTTCCAGCTGAGCTTACTGTCCAAGATTATGCCCAAAAAACTCGCTCTGTCAGCAAAAGCCAGTCTAATGCCGTTCACAGTAGGAGGGCTAACTACCGGAATTTTATATTTCTTAGTAAATAGTACCAGCTCTGTCTTGGACGGGTTGATCCCTAATCCGCATTTGCCGGCCCATTTCGTAACGATCGGGAGTGCATTCTGCATAACATCCCTAATCGTATCCAGATATTTGCCTGAGACAGCTATCGCTACATCATCTGCATACGCTACAACCCCCATCCCCTCTTTCTCCAGTTCCAACAGCAATCCATTCACCACTGCACTCCAAAGAAAGGGGGACATCACTCCTCCCTGCGGAGTTCCTCTAACCACCCGCCTTCTAATGGTGGACTCTCCTAGTTCCGAGATAATAATCCTGCTTACCAGCATCTGATTTATCAACCTACTTATAGGATAATCCACCTTCAAAAATGACAATCCTTCTATGATCGCCTCCGTTTTTACATTATTAAAGGCACCCTCAATGTCGAGAAATGCTACCATACAGAACTCTTGCGAGTAAATTGTCTTCTCAATCATGCGTACTAGATCGTGCAGAGCTGTGTCCACCGACTTTCCCTTACAGTACGCATGCTGAGACATTGCCCAATTCCTCGGATCAACTTTTGTTCGAATAAGTACGTCTATCAATCTTTCCAAGGTTTTCAACAGAAAGGATGATAGAGTTATAGGCCTCAGGTCCTTTGGATAAGCCTGTGAGCTTTTTCCCGATTTCGGGATAAAAACCACTCTGACCTCCGTCCATTTCCTGGGAATATAGACCAATTGCAGACATCCCCTGAAGATAACCTCCAGCCAGGGGAGGATGACCGCAGAGTTCCTTTGGATCTCTGCTGGTATAATCCGATCCGGGCCCGCCGATTTATAAGGCTTAAAACCGTTCAGTGCCCACAGGATTCGTTTCCTGTCCACGATGCCATCCACATTCGTTAAAGGTGTTCCTCGATGAGCTTCAGGCTCCAACGAGTCATCAATGCTTCCCGGAAAATGGGTCTCAATGAGAAGCTCCAATGATTCCGCACTTGAAGCTGTCCATAACCCGTCCGGCCTAATTAAGTAACTAGGACTGGTTGGGTTAGTAGATAGAATTTTCCTTAGGCGAGAAGTCTCGGAGACCTCCTCCATTCTACAACAGAAGAGTCTCCAAGACCCCCTTTGTGCCCTCCTCAACTCTTTTTTGTATTTTCTCAGGTCTTCCTTATAGGAATCCCAATCTCGATTTTCCCTGGTGTTCTTAGCCTTATTAAAGGCTGTCCTACACGCTCTCCGATAGGTTCCCAACCCCGTGGTCCACCATATCGGTTTCTGCCTGCCCCTAGCCTTTATTAGGGGGCACGCAGCATTAAATGAAAGATTGCATGCCTTTGTGACAATATCAACCATGCCATCTAATTCCTCTACTGTCGCCGGAAGTCCAGGAACCTCCAGCGGCAATAGTTCCTTCAACACCTCCCCATATTTGTTCCAGTTTGTCCTTCTGGGATTCTTGAAGGCTTTCCCGGCAACAGGTTTGATGTTGAGGTTATATGTAATATATCGGTGATCAGAGAATGAGTGCTCTTTCGCCACTCTCCACCCACTGATCATATCAAAAATTGTTTCTGACGCACAGGTTACATCTAGAACCTCCTGTCGAATTCTAACAATGAATGTTGGTTCACACCCAATATTGCAAACTACAAGGTTAGTATTTAATAAGTAATCAAATAATAACTCACCCCTTTCATTAATGTCTGTGCTTCCCCAGATTGTGTGATGCGCGTTTGCATCACATCCAAGTATCACACCTACCTTTTTCTGACCTGCTTCCCGGATCAGTCCCCCCAGGTTGTCCGGTGGAACCTCCTTCTCGCGATCCATGTAGGCTGAGGCTAGCCATAGTTTTTCACAGCCTACCTCAGCGCTCACCGCCGTAACGTCCCCGCTACTAAATTGTGGAAGAAGAAAAATATTCAAATTATTTTTCGCTAAGATACACGATCTGATCTTTTCAGAGTTGCTTGAGTATAATAATTTATACCCTTTCATTCCGAGGCCACAGATCCTGTTATTATTAATCCAAGGTTCTTGGATTAACACCAAGTCCTCATCTGACTTAGTCAGTCTGAGCACGAGGGCTGCCGAGGCAGCCTTCGTGTGGTGCAGGTTTATTTGTACAATGCTAACCATTGTAATCTACCTTACTCACCACTTCCTGCACTTCCTGCATCAGGATAGTGTCATTTGGCTCGTTGGTTTGGTCGCAAACCCCCTCTCGTCGTGTGTTCGACGGGTTGCCCACATCGGACTTCAGAGAGAGGAGGCTGCCTCCCATCACCAACTTCACTTCGTCCGAAATATCGGAACGGCTATTCTGGTCGGCCTCAGCCCGCTTGACCGTTTCCTGCCGGGTCCGTTCTACGTCGCCCCCAGGCTGGTCTTCCGCGCCCTTATCGACCTCGTCTTTCCTATAAACTTTAAGAGTGATCGACCCGAAACCGAAGTTGATTACTCCCTTAGATCTAGCAAGGGAAACCAAGGATTCCTTATTGATCAGCATGATTGCCAATCTAAAGCCCACCTAAGCCTCCTCCTGCTTCACAATCCTCCATCCTTCCGTTGGAAGATCGGGATTACTGGCCCGGATAATCTCAATGACCTCCTCTGGCTTATCCGGCTCGGTTGGTAACCAGACGCGTGCTCGCGGCCTGCTCGGGATTTCCCCTCTGCTGACTGCTTCCAGCCACGCGCCCGGCCACACCTCGCCTACCTCGGTCACTGCTCTTTTATAGAGATCGACCGATCTCTGGTCTGAGCACGCAGTTAGCTTAACGCGCCCTTGGTGCCATCCCGCATCTCTGCAGGACGGGGGGGATCCCGGATTTTCTCTAAGGATCCTCAAGAAAATGGAGTTTAGTGCATTATACACTACCCTCCACTTTTCCGACGTGATGCTCCCATCTTCCTGACCTTTGTCAATGACGGCTAGCACCAGCACGTGCTCCTTCAGGATTTCACTGAATAATTTCAGTTTCTGCTCCTTAGGAGCACCCGACGTCATGTCTGCTTGCACTTTGGCCCGGTTACTGCCTTCTGCTTCAAGCTCATCCTGGGACCTCTGTCTTTTAGACACAAGGATCCTCTCCGAGCTATCGCAGCCGACAGTTTTCTTAGCCCATGCTACAGATTCCTTCTGCGCAACTGTAAGCTGCCCCTCAGGGGTCGCAGCCAGTTTCTCCAGAACTCTAAATGCCGACCGTCTTTCTCTGTACCGTCGTTTTGATGGAGGGATCTCTCTCGGTCCCCCACTGTTCTGTTTGGCAGTTCCGCTTCCACCTGGCTTCGATGTCAGGGTGTTGCTTACCCTTGCCTCAGTTGAGGGAGCCCCACCTTGTTGGTTAGAGTTACTCCCCTCTATAGTACTTCCCGGTTTTTGGTGGGTACCGGTCCCCTTATTTTTATTATTTTTTAAATCTTCCATATATTCCCACGAGTATCGGAGAAATACGTCCACCTGCGCAGAGATCCGTATACGCAGGTAAGGCTAAATACAACTGGAGGTTGCCAGGTATCCAGAGGGCTCCGTTTACGACTGGGCTTTGTTAAATGGGCCCCCAGTCTAGTCGATCATCAGCACGGGTCGCATAACACCTTAATCCAGCCCATTGGCTCAACGAGTACCCCGCCTTCCACGCCCCCGCCCCCCAACATCCACTCACTCATTCACCCATCTATATGGATATCCCAAACAAATAGGACCCATTTCATTCAGGGGATTACCGTTTATAGGGTTCCCTACTCACTACCTGGAGGCTCGAGAGCGCAGGGAGACGTGACGCTCAGTTCACCGTGGTTGTGGTCGATGGTTTTATGGCGCCATCAATTCGCCTTTCCCTACTGGGTATCATAGGCACTCAGAATTTAGTGAACAGAGGTTAACCACTCCCCCGTTCTCTGAGACTCTCCTTCCAGCAGAGCTGCGGTTGGGGACGGCTTATTTAATTCACCGCTAACCTACCTATCGATAGGCCGTTCACAATCCACCACCTGTGACCCCCCCCCCGATAGCTGCAGCTCGCCACGGGGAGTAAACGGGTTACTACAATACCTATTTAAGAAATGAGGAATTTCTAATCATGAGAAAGTTTAATCAAAATAAAATAAACATCAGCGTAAATTGAGGAGATGCATATAGAAGCGTAGTAAAAACTTTGAGCGAAGGCTCATTTATTTTTCACACGTATGAAAATAAATAAAAAAGGCGAATTAGAGTCATGGCTAGGAACTTACATCATACATATAGCCCAGAATAAATTAAAGATTTTATTATTATTAAAGATTATCATCAAAATAATTTAAAATAATCAGTGTAATGAACAAATTATCTAGAGAATTAAAAAGAAGCGAGTTTGTACTAAAATTCAGTTGTAACAAAAATATAGCTAAACTTTATAAGATCACTAGTTTATTGCGTTGCAAAGTGGAAATCCAACCACCTAGAAATAATTATTTCGCAAAAATATTGTGGAAAACTTCAGAAAATTAAAATATAAGAAATTTATGGTCAGGCAAATCGATGCTAGAGGCAGACAAAACAGGACCATAGGCAACCAATTGGTCGCCAAGAACTGAAGGTGTTACATATGCCGAAGCAACGAGAAGCGTAGTCAATAAGCCATAGCAAAAAACGATAGACATCACTCAAATATTACAAGATATTCTCATGCAATTAACAACATTTGATGAGAACCTACAAAAATCTGGTAGATAGCGCATTGGGAGGTTAACCCAAATCCACACAAAAATGAACAGCACAATAAAAATCATGTGTGTAATGTTAATGGTCTGCTCCAGCATCAACAAGAACTACCAGCAGTCCTCAACATTAAAAATGTAGATATGTGTCTTATTTCGGAAACACATTTTAATAAGCTTCCTTCAAAACATTAAAAGGCTTTTGCGTATATCACACTACTCATCGAGATAATTCAGCCAGAGGTGGAAGTGCAGTCATCATAAAAGAAGTATCCAACATTTTGAAGAAGCAAAGTATGAAAAAGAAGAAATTCAGGCCACAGTGGTTCATATAAAAACCAACAACTTTCCTATTGTTAAGGCAGGATTGTACTGTAAACGAAGTCATTCTATTAAAAACAAACAATGCTCAGAGTTTTTTAAGAGTCTAAGAAAAAGTTGATTAGCTACAACTAAAGGAAAAGAGTTACTGAGTGACATTAAAGAAAATGGATGTGAATACATTTCAACAGTTAAATCAACACATTGGTCAACTGATCCAAAAAATACCAAACCTGATCGATTTTTTTATAACCAAAAATATTTCTAATAATTTTATCAAAGTCGAAGAATAATCCTAAGCGAGTATATCACCCAAAAAGGAAATAATCCGGTACTAACTAACAAACATACGGACTGGGAAAGTTTCAAAGTACACCTTGGACAAAGAATACTTTTAAAAGTTCCTTTAAAAACTATGGATTAACTGGACATAGAAGTAGAAAAGTTCATTACGGATATTCAACAATTAGCATGGGAACGTACTCCAGCAATCAAATCAAGGCTAAAATAAAATAACTACCTAATAGAATTTAGTAATCTCCTCAGGGATAAATACGGATTATTTCCTCTGGAAAGCAAATAAAACTCTGAAAATGCCAATAATGCTGACTCATCCTATCAGAAAAATGCATGGAACATGGGCAAGGAAAAACAAAGAAAAAGCTGAATGATTTGCTAATCAACCTGAAAATATTTTTGAACCTCATGAATGTATATTACGAAAAACATTGAATGAAAACATTATCCAAATTCTCGAAGATGTCACACCTACATTGGCTACTGAAGTATCAAATTAAATTGAAAACAATTTAAACTTAAAGAAAGCCCCAGGTTTTAATCTGATTACAGGAGTAATAATAAAGCAGCTACCGATAAAAAGTACGATGAAGTTAACTAATATCATAAACGCTGCATTCAGGTTAAAATATGTGCCAATAGTTTGGAAATTGGCTGAGGTTATCATGATTCCTAAACTACGAAAGCCACCACATCTATAGTACCACCATATAGACATATATCGTTGCTGCCCATAATGTCTAAACTCTATGAAAAGTTCCTCAAACTAATAATTGAAAAAACCTAATTCCAAATCAGCAATTTGGTTTTTGCAGTGACTTAAGAAGAAGAAAAACAGTGTTCTGTAGTATTCCTTGATGTAGCGCAGTCCTTTGACAAGGTTACGGTTGACAAGGTTGGCATGCAGGTTTAATGTGCAAATTTAAATTAATCCTAATTAAATAGAGCAGCGTAATACTGGAATCATATAAAATGGAAAGATATTTCAGGCTCAAGCTAGAAAATGAATTTTCTAAGCTTTAGCAAATAAGAGCAGGAGTTCCCTGAGGAAGTGTACTTGGGCCACTTCTGTATTTATTCTGTATTTACCCGACTTTACGAACAAATACCACATGCAAACACTGCCAAATATCTTGACATGACATAAGAAGAGACGAGTTGGGATTAAAATACAATAAAATGTATTGGTTAATGGGAAAAAACCCTCATCTATCAATCCCTAAGAAGCGTATGCTTTATAAGCAAATATTGAAGCCTGTCTGTGGTATTGAAGCCAATGTCATTATGGTGTGCAGCTGTGGGTTGGGGATTTACCAAGCAGAGCATTATGAATATTATCCAACGAAATAAAGTGCTAAGAAACACCGTCAATGCACCATATTTTGTCAGAAATAGCGACATACACATTACTGGGCATACGCACAAAATAAGAAAGCATACATTTCAAACTTACGTAAGAGGCGGCTAAATTAGCAATGTATCAAAACCCAACAAAAAAAACTAATTCAAATATAAAGTTTATACAGCTAATCCTGCGCTTGTATACTGATTATGAATCTTTGTAAATCCAAGTGTAATTCATTCCTAATTTCGGTAATTATTTGTTGGACAGCGCCTTTATGCGCGTCTTGTAAAAGATCTATTTAGTACTGTATTATTCTTTTTGTTCACCCAGTATAACTTTAAGAGTAATAAAGATATTCAAAACCGAGAATATTCAAGAAAGAAAATCGTTCAACTGGGTTTCGTCAAGAAGTAGCAACAGTTTTTGGGTAAACTTTAAAAACTGAATTTGTTGCGTCAACTTTTTTTTGGAACAGTTTTAGCGTTCTTTGCAAACGTAAAATTTATTGATGTTCTGAAATTTAAAATTTTACCTTTTTACCGGGATGTTTATCCATAAATTGTACGCCTGCAAAGAACGCTAAGACTGTTCCATCTGCTGAGGTATGGTCATGGTGTTAATTTTTTTGAATGTTCGTTTGATAATTGTCGTTTTATCTTCAAAAGAAAAACCAGAATAACCTACATACATCGTAGGTTATGCTATTATGCTCTTTCGCACATCCGTTATCGCGATGGCCAAAATCAAAGAGTTAAATTTCTAGTTCACATTTAATCCAAATGGATTGTTTCCTCTTCCCAAACTCTGGAAAATGGCTTGGTGGAACATATCAATGAACCATGCAGAGTTCGAGTCTGCGGTTGATGTCTAGCTTATAGAACTCGATGGTTCTCCAAAGAATAAAAACTAGGTATCGATGTAAGAAAAAAGGTTCATATTTTATCGTTAATAATTTGAAATAGTGTAAACAATTTTGAATAATGTAATTAGGTGTAACGGTCAAAACACTCTTCGATAAAACATTTTTTTCTTGCAACTTTTTTCGCTCTCACAGCATTCTACAATCAAAATGTTTTCTCTTGCTCGTAGAGTAGCCACTCAGCTAGCAAGTAAGCAATTTGCTAGCCAAAATCCTGACTACTCAATCAATTTGAAATTCAAGAAAATTTGTATTTCAAATTATAATTTTTAGAAAACTATTGTTTATTTTTGTAATTGCATAGTAAAACAACACAAAAATTTGCTGTCCATATTTTAAGCCGCAAAACTTACTGTGCAATCGCAAAAAAAAAAATAAAAACTTTTGAAAAACTAATAAAAAAATAAAATTTTCTTGGTAAAATTGATTGAGTAGCCAGGATTTTGGTTAGCAAATTGCTTGCTTGTTAGCCGACCGATATCTACCCCTGTAACGGGCTTTAACGTCAGTTTTTACAAATTAATCACAGTAACGAAGTGAATTAATTGTTGAACATAATACTCATTTTTTAACGAAGACAATAACGACACTGAATCGCAAAAAGAGAGTCTTCAAAGAGAGAGGAAGTACGCCAAACAAGACAGTAGAATGAATAAAGAAGAACAGAAAAAATGGGGCAAAACGACAACGACTGAGACACAGTTCAGAAAATGTAGAATAATACCGGCTTGTATTGCTATGTTTCAGGCTGATGTCAAATTTCGAAGTACTATCTCAGCTTTGATCACAACGACAAGCAACTCACAGGGAAGGGGCGCGAAGTGGCCCTCTCCGATTTCGCTGAAATTTGAATATGTGAAAGTAGACTGAAAAATAAGGGATACGTATTTTTTTTATCGGCGGAAAAACACTCTGAGGGGGTGAAACACCCCTCGGAAGTTGGGGGTAAAAAATGGACTTATGATAATTTCGCCTAGAAAAATCAGAGAAATTTCGAAGAAACTTATTTAGGAATGTGTATTTTAATGAGCTAAATAATATACTATTTTTTGAAAAAAAATCGGAACAATCCAGGGGATGAAACACCCCCTAACAGGAGTAAAAAAATCAACTAATTGATGTAAAATTCTTACATTAACGCGGAAAAATCTGAAAAAATATATGTTACTTAATAAGAGAAATTAAGGTTGACGTGTTCGAGGATTTTTTGAAACTACCCCACGTATAGGATTAACTACCCCTACCCTGAATCTTTGAATTATGGAAAGGAGAACATTTTTTTCTCGACGCAAGTTTCTTATTACCCTTATAAATGGTTAATACTAACCTATCTCATTAATATTAATAATTTTTAGGGTTCGAAACATCCCCTAATCGGCGTATAAATTTGAAAAATTACGAAATATTCAGAAAAAAGTTCAAAATCTTCTGGAAAAAATCTAGAAAAATTGTATAATGTTGCGTTTTTAACAATACCCTTGGTTTGTCCCAGAATATATCGTAATGCCCCTACCTCTACTGACATGAAGTTAACCACCCCTTTAGCGAAACGTTGAATTTTTCGATTGGGAAACATTTGTTCCGGCAAGAAATCTTTTATTCTCCTTGAACATTATTATTACTATCATCCCTTATCAACAACAATGACCTTCAGAGTTTGAGGCCCCTCCCCCCCCCCCCCCCTCCCCTATGGTGGGTGAAAGTAGAAAAAATTCCGAAAATATATTGGAAACGTTCTGAAAAAACGTACGGTTTTGGTTTATAAGAAGTGACTTTTTATTCTCAAGGAATTTTCGGAACCTCTCCTCTGTAGCGAGTTAATTACCACTTTAGTGAGTCCTTGAAGTACTCTAGTCTATGTGAAAATAACATTAGTGAGAATTAGAACAATTGCGAAAGTATATGGAATATCGTCTCAGTATGAAAAAAATTTCGTGAAATATTACATTATTCGCCGAAGCATTCTCAGAATTTCTCGCAGCACGTTTCATTAATGATGGCAAAAAAAGCTTTAAATTCTCATTCATATGTAGCCCACCCAATTTGCATATAGACAAATGACGTTTCTCTTTGTTTCGTAGTTGTGAAAGAAAACAATAATTTTGATAACTTTTCAAAAATAGATTACCTAGTATTCGTGTAGATTAAATTTTTTGGTGAAAACAAATTAATAAAAATATACATTCTATTTTCATTGGGAGAGATAATCATTTGTATCGAGCGACAATCTGATGAATAAGAATTCTATAAATAAGGTAAGACAAAATAGAAACGGCGAACGTCACTTTCTATATCCACAAGAGCCTACCCTGCCTTCCACTCCAGGCAGTCAATCAACGCCTTTGATTGAACGAGGGTCATATCTAGTTAATAAAATAGTAAAATATATATACACCGGCAGAAATTACATCGTTCGTACAAATCCTCAGTGCTCAGTTCTAAATAAAATATTTGCTAGAATTATTCAATAATAACATTTTGAAAACGTGTTTACAAAAATGATGGTCAATCCCTTAAATGTAGTAAATCTATTACTTCTTACTTTTCAATCATTGAAAATACCAGAGACTCCGGTAAATAATAATGAAATAGAATTGAAGAACCAAATTGAACATATATTATTTGATGCGATGAACGAGTTCAATAATGTTGAGATTAGCACTGATGAAACCTTGGACTTCCAAGAACCTTTTAAAGACGTAGACCCACAGATAGTTGAAGATGAAGTGATGCATACATTGTCTTCCCCACCTCACGTTCCTACAGATGAATGTGTATCAGATGAAGGAGATTTGTCTTTCGACTATAAAACTCGTGCTGTCAATTACCGGAGGAGTGGTAAAAAAAAGAATTTAAGTGTACAAAGTGTTCAACAAAAATTCAAAAAAGTTAAATCAGTAAGACATTTGAGACGTTGGGCCCATTATTTGAATAAAGGTGGTACCTTCCGAGAAAAAATTGCTCAGCTTTGTGAATTAACGCTAAAAAAATTTAAATCAGCTTGGGATGCTGGTCTCATAATTCATGATAAAGATTTGCGTAGATGAGCTTTGTAAGCCAAACGAGAATTAGGTTTCGAAGACAATAGATTCAGGGATTCAAGAAAGTGGTTAACTAAATTTAAGAGTGCCCACAGAATAGTGTCAAGGAAAATTAACAAATTTGTTACCAAAAAAACATTAGAAAATGCCCAGCACTTACAAGAGTTGGCGAATACTTTCATTAAAGATGTTAGGAAAGATATAGAACAGATTGCATTAAAAAATGTTTATAATTCAGATCAAAGCGGATTTAAATTAGAGATGCACACTGGCAGAACTTTGGCTGTTGAAGGGGAAGAAAAAGTGGAATGTCTTGTACAATCAATCCCATCAACAACTCATAGTTATACAATACAACCACTGATATCAGCGGAAGGAAAACTTTTTTCTCCCTTATTTCTGGTTTTAAAGGAAAAAAGTGGAAAATTTGGACCCACTGTTGAAGCAAATTTACTTAGACCAGAGAATGTTTATGTATTGGCTTCAGCTTCGGGAAAACTTACCTCAGGTATGGAATTCATGGTTGCTTCGTATTACAATATTTATTGCAAAAATATAACTCAAATACATTTTATTTGAAGGACTTTTTAAAATATGGCTGGAAAAAATATTTTTACAAGTTGTGGGAAAGAAATCTGTCCTGTTACTCGATTCTTGGAGTAGCCATTGTTCTGACATCGAAAAAGATTTTAAGGATAAAGAAGCAGATATAAAAAAAATGCCTGGAGGAACTACAGGGAAAATTCAACCTAAGACGTTTACGGATTTCGTATATGGAAAAATTTCGTTCGGCATTTTTCAAATACGGTTATTTTGTTAAATTACGACATTAACTTACATTTACGGAATAACTTCATCAAATTGCAATCATTAGTACACAATCAACTGTCTTCCCCCCGCTACATCGATCTTTTTAAATATTCTTGGTATAAAAGCGGATATATCGATGGGAGGCCAGACGAGTTCCCCTTGGGGGAGGGGGGGGGGAGGAAGGAGGGGCCTCAAACTCTGAAGGCCATTTTTGTTGATAAGGGATGATAGTAATAATAATGTTCAAGGAGAATAAAAGATTTCTTGCCGGAACAAATGTTTCCCAATCGAAAAATTCAACGTTTCGCTAAAGGGGTGGTTAACTTCCTGTCAGTAGAGGTAGGGGCATTACGATATATTCTGGGACAAACCAAGGGTATTGTTAAAAACGCAATATTATACAATTTTTCTAGATTTTTTCCAGAAGATTTTGAACTTTTTTCTGAATATTTCGTAATTTTTCAAATTTATACGCCGATTAGGGGATGACTCGAACCCTAAAAATTATTAATATTAATGAGATAGGTTAGTATTAACCATTTATAAGGGTAATAAGAAACTTGCGTCGAGAAAAAAATGTTCTCCTTTCCATAATTCAAAGATTCAGGTTAGGGGTAGTTTACCCTATACGGGGGGTAGTTTCAAAAAATCCTCGAACACGTCAACCTTAATTTCTCTTATTAAGTAACATATATTTTTTTCAGATTTTTCCGCGTTAATGTAAGAATTTTACATCAATTAGTTGATTTTTTTACCCCTGTTAGGGGGTGTTTCACCCCCTGGATTGTTCCGATTTTTTTTCAAAAAATAGTATATTATTTAGTTCATTAAAATACACATTCCTAAATAAGTTTCTTTGAAATTTCTCTGATTTTTCTAGGCGAAATTATCAGAAGTCCGTTTTTTACCCCCAACTTCCGAGGGGTGTTTCACCCCCTCAGAGTGTTTTTCCGCCGATAAAAAAATACGTATCTCTTATTTTTCAGTCTACTTTCACATATTCAAATTTCAGCGAAATCGGAGAGGGACACTTCGCGCCCCTTCCTTGTCAGCAGCAGTTCTGGCAAGTAATCTAAGAGAAAGCTGTTCTCTTTTTCAACCAAATCTCTGTCGTTCGTGTTGCCTATCGTCGACAATTTGCTGTCAACATTCTGTGTTTTTGTGAAAGCTCAAAAATCAAAGTGAAAACTGAACAGCCTCATGGGCAAGGTCGTGTACTCTTAAGACAATCGAGAGTTTACCCGCAAAATTATGTTCAACGAAATTTTCGGCATTAAAAATAAATTTAATTTAATTTTTTAAAATGTACTGGCGGGGTAGGTTAATTTTTCTAGTTTTTTGAAATATGTAAATCTATCTCATAATAACAGTGCGCGCTAACTGAATTACAATATTTTTTTTAATTTAAAAATATTTCATGTAAGAATTTCATGTAAATCGCAGCACCATTTCAGTGCAACTGCCGATGGTTAACTTAGATAAAATATTTTCACTAAAATATTTTTTTTGACATACGTTATATAACTTCCACAGTCTGCCTGCACTCCATACAAAAAATCAAACCATAATTCACAATGTCAAGAATTACGACAAAGGTAGATATTTGTGCTTTTAAACCAATTTAAAAATATTAGTGCGGAAAATATTTTTCCACGCTGAACGAGTATATAACAGTAGATTATGACAAATGTAACATAATCATGTTTATGAAGCTAATAATCTCGACAGGCAAAAACATAAAACCGACGTTAAACAATATTATTTACCATAATGTAAAAGTGTCATCCACTTTGCAAAACTTTTCTTGCTTGAAAACATTACATCATTATAACAAAAGCAAACTCTGTCACTATTTCTGCTGCCATAGAGTTCGTAACGCTCTATATATAATAAAAGCTCTTTTTTCATAACAAGACAACTTTTGCTAATAAACATTATCATCATCATCATCTGATATTGGAATACCTTTCTTACCACCATCATTAAAATTATTTAAATATTTATGAACATTGTTATGGAGTTGTTTGTTATGAAAAATAATTAAAAAATTGTTCATCCCAAGTTTTTGGTTTTTATTTTGTTTTCCACCTAGTTGCCTCTATATGTATATAGAACTATATAGCTTTTTATGTTAATAGTATTTAAAATAAATTGAGCTTATTTTGGATTCACCCATATATAGGTACATATACAATTTGCATAATTAAATTTTTTAACAAAAACTGCATTATAAACAACGCTAGAACTTCTGAACGAGCGTGAATCTAATTTAAAATCAAAAGAATAATTTGAAAAGAAAATTTACCAAAATAAAAAAGCTCTACACTTTACAGTAGCGTACATTAATGTAGTTTGAGCTGCAAATTATATATTTTAGCAAATTGTTTGATTTTCTTGGATTGCGTTAATTTTTCATATCAGATTCGGCAAGACGCTTAAATCAACAAGCTATCTTGGATTTTATAGTTGTAAATGTAAGCGCTTTCTACATGACTTAATTATAATTGGTTTGAAGCACGTAATGAATGAAAACATTTTTAGATAATTAATTATTTATGTAAATGTGTAGTAATACTCATGTAATAAATGTAATTAAAAATACATTTTCTGTATACACGAGTTCACATATTAGGTATGTGGTGTGGTGGTGACACAGCTATATAACGTAACATATTTTTTCGGAAAGGTGTTCTAAAAATTAGATAATGAATGTGTTTTTTTTGTGATGTTCTATGGAAAATTCTGAACAAGTGGATTTTATACAAAAACCATAATAATTTCGCTTATGAATAGATTAGAATCATGTACTTTATATATTATGTTTTATGTATGTATGAATACAATTTGGAGAACATAAATCATGTTTTCGGAATTAGGTACCTATTATAGTATTTATTATAGTACATAACTGTATTATACCTATACACACACGTTGATCAATTTTAGCTTTAGGAATAATCAGAGTAAAAAACAATTAGATTCAAATCGGTGCCTGTGGTAATACATTTAAATTTTTATGATTACGGGTGAATGGTTAGATAAAAATTTTGTGAAAAACTATACAAAATATAGAACAACTAATAAAGATCTCGAATTTTGTTATACATATTAAATATTAAATTTGGTTTATATTATACTATAAATTCTAAAATCTAGACCTCTAGATTTTGGATTTTATTTTCAGGCGCCCTTAACAGTTCAGCGCCCTAAGCGGCCGCCTAGTTTGCCTATATGGTAGAGCCACACATGTTTTGTTAAAACACCCAACAAACACGAAATCATCTCAATTCTTACAATTTTCAAAAAAGGTTCATTAAAAATTCTACGAAAATAAAATTCTATTCTTGGAGAATTCTAATTTTAATTATTCAAATTATCGTAAATACGATGTAGATAGCGTTGGTAGCATAGATACCGCCATGTTTTAATAAGGATATATTTCTAATTTGTCATGATATTGAAATTTAATTTAATTTTATTTCGTTTGTACATCATTCAGCGAGATGGATGTACATTAAGAAATCGAGTTGGTTACAAGTCAAACAAAATAGATTGATAACAAGAAATTTGTAAAAAGTTCAAATAAAGATGAAAAATATAAAATAAACGTAATTTTCATTAATTCATCTGAATCAACGAGAAAATGGGGGGTCGAACGTAATTTAATTCTGTTTCTGCGTTTTTATTTTGGTTTCGTTCCGCCAACACCAAGAAATATAGCAAAGTATTTGTATAACCGGGAAAAATGAAAATACATCGCACAACAACAATATACCTAAACACACCCAACTTAAAAATGAAAATCTATTAAAGTTGGATAAAAATAACTGAACAATTTTTCTTGTGTCAGATTTCATCTCATACTGTACTATATAAACGCAGAGCATATAGCTACTTATCTGTGAATTTAATTTAAATTTCCCACCTCGTAGCACAATCACACAAACAAACACGGGGAAAAAAAATTCGTTGCCTTTTTATTTTGTTAAATCATGGTGTTGATTTGATACCCGCTGTAATATAATTTTGTTTGAAATCGCAAAAAAAACGCTTAAAAATATTTTTACAATGCTCCCTAATAAAATTAACAAAAAAACAAGGAGCAAAAAATAAATCGGCTGGTGTACTAAAGTGAATATCAAGTGCGTTTGGTTATATTTTTATCACATCGCCATCAAAATATCAGCGAAGCTTTTTATGTCTACAACAACAACCATTAAAGTAAAATAAATTCTTAAGCTCGGTACGGCAAAATTGTTTCGTCGTGTACGAGTAACTCACAATTAAAATAAATATCCATGGTTTTATTACAATGAACGTTATGTTTTTAATTTTTTAACAATTTTGTTGTCTCAATTAAGAGTTTAACTTTTATTGACTTTTGTGAATTTTGTGTAATTGTTGTACTCTAAAACTGGTTAGAAAATGTGATAATTGCGAAAATATTTTCACACTTTAATTGTTTGCGATATTACTTTATCTGATCTCGTAAAAGCTGACTGTGCACCAAATTTAAAGGTTTTGTTACTCTGTTAAAGTTAGTCCACTTTTTCCAGGTGGACACTAATACATGAGAATGATGGTAATGCAGTTTGTAAATAATTTTTTTTTTTTAATATAATACATTTACAACTACTGCTATTGTTTAAACGTATAAAACAAAAGTGTAGTCGATTTTCAATTAATAAGAATTTAAAAACCTTACTCACATTCTTTTACTAGGTTTATTCCGGTATTAGCTCCCATCAGCGGTCCGCTCGGAATAAAAGGAAAGAATATTCTAGTTCAAGCATAGACTGAACTAACATGGTCCTTCGAGCTTAAAAAACTAAAGTGTTAGAACAAACCATTCAACGAAAAAAGTGAACGAAAGTGCGTAAAGAACAGCCGCGCGAGTTACATGTAGGACATTGACACCACATGATAACAAAAATACAATTTATAACAAGAATGCACACGAAAACATTTTATTCTAAAAAAAGATCAAAATACATAAATGTTCTCATAAAAAGTGCAAACGAAATATTTTAACAATTTTTATATTTTTTTTATGAAACGAAATCTAATAGATAAGCATAAATATTAGTGTCAAATTCGAAACACGTTTAAATATGCTTACATTGAAATTTTTACCAAAAAGTTAAAATTAAAAAATTAAATAAAAATTTAGAATTGTATCTGACTCTGAAGAGTTCAGACTTTAAACCAACTTTCCAAAACAACTCTAAAGAGTTTGAAACACGAATACATTAATCTTAAGATTAATGTATATACTTAAAACACAGAATAATTTACTAGTTAACTAAATCTTAAGATAAATAGTGTAAAGAAATAAAAGTGTAAAGTATAAAAATAAATAAAGTTTTTTTTCGTTCAACCGAAATTAAAATATAAAACTGGCGCAGTTGGTAGGATCCTCTTCTGAAGAAGAAGGATCTAGTGATTGAACTTTAGTAATAGAAATTAAAAATCGTCTAAATTAAAATATAAGTGACTGAACATTAATAGAAATTAAAAATCGTTTAAATTAAAATATAAGTGAATAAACATTAATAGAAATTAAAAATCGTCTAAATTAAAATATAAGTGCCAAAGTTCGCGATACAAGCAACAAAAGTGTAAAAAACAAAAAGAAATTTTTTTATACAAGAAACATAATAAATAAGTGGAAATTTTTTTTCTCTCTCGTGAAAGTTGAAAATTGTGAAAGTTAAAAATGGAAATTGAACAATTAAAAAACGACTTATTTGATCAACAACAGATCCAAAAAAAGTTGTTGGATCAAATACAATGTCTAAGCCAAAAAGTGTTAGAACAAGAAGGTAGAACAAAAGAAATAAAAGTGACAAAGTTCAACTTAACACCTGATCAAATAATCAGAAATTTCAACGAGATACAACCATTCTCTGGTGAAGATTCGTTCAAATTAAAATCATTCTTGAAAACAGTGGAAGATACAGAGACACTGTGTGGAAGCAATAATATCGAACTCAACTCATATTGTTTACGAAAATTAGTGAATAATAAAATCATCGGACAAGCCAGAAATGTGATCATGGAGATTCCAGACCATCAGCGGACGTGGAACGTCGTAGTACAACAACTTAAATTGAAGTTCCGACCCAAACACACAACACACCAATTGCTTTTTCAAGCAAAGGATCTCAAGGTATTTAATCTTAAAGATTTGTTTAATAAATTAAATAAAATTAAATCACAAAGTAGCGAAATTTGTGATTTCGACGAAGAAGATATATTCACTTATGATTCCATTGATAATGAATTAGTAGAAATTTTGAAATCGAAGTTAATACCGATTGTTCAATTACAAATCGCAACAGATAAATCTTTGTTTGAATTGGATATCTTATTATGCAAAACAGAAATTTATCTAGCGGAAGATGTCATTAAAATTGAGTATAGATTAAATAAAAGTAAAAATATCTTCAACAATAAACCAGTTATTAGTAATAAGAAAAATGATTATAGTGTACCAAATTCAAATCAATTCAATAGATTTAACCAAAATAACAATTATCGAAATAATCATAATAATTATCAAAATAGGCATAATTTGTTTAACCAAAATAGTAATTATTATAGAAATAATAACAATAATAATAGTAACCGAACAGGACAGTAGGGATTTAATACAGAGCAGAATAGATTTAATACAGGACAGTACAGTCGTCAATTTAATAACAATAGAAACAATTTCGTTAGAAATAATCAACAAGAACATGAACCTATGGAAGTAGATAACATAACTATAGGGTTCGCGAATTAAATCAAGAGGTAAATTTTATAGAAGAGCCTCGGACAACCAATTACCCATAATAAAATTAACATTTGAAGATTATCCCATTAATTGCTTAATAGATACTGGCTCGGATACCAGTTTAATAAAACCTAATATCCTAAACTATAAAATATTTAAACTAGAACAACCAATTATGTATAATTCCCTAGGTGGACCAAACTACGTAACAGAAAAAACAATAACTCCCATCCCAAAAGAATTAATCAAATCAGGCACACTCGAGTGGAAAATATTCCCTCTAAAGAGTTGGAAATACGATGCCATAATAGGTATCAATTTTTTAAAAGCATTCGAAGTGACTATTGATATAAGAAACGAATATATAAAAATATTCAATGAACACGTAATTCCATTTTTAGAAATTAATTATCCCAAAGAATTTACTGAAGTAAATTACTTAGAACCAATAATAAACCCAAAAGAGGAAATTATTAATAAAGTAAATCAAAAACATTTAAATCCCGAAGAAAAACAATATTTAAAAGAAATTCTATCAAAAAATAAAGATTTATTTTATAGCGAAGGCGAAAATTTGACCTTCACTCATGAAATAACTCATGATATAAAGTTGAAAAATGATAATCCCATTTATTGCAAAATCTATAGATATCCCCAAGTACACGAAAAGGAAATCGAACGACAAATCAAAGATATGCTAGAACAAGGAATAATTAAAGAATCAAATTCACCGTATAACTCACCCCTTTGGATTGTTCCAAAGAAATTGGACAATTCTAATATAAAAAAATGGAGAATCGTTATAGATTATCGTAAATTAAATGAAATTACTATCGACGATAAATTCCCAATTCCCAATATCGAAACCATTCTAGACAAATTAGGTAGAGCGCAGTACTTTACTACTCTAGATTTAGCAAAAGGTTTCCACCAAATATTAATGAACAAAAATGATCAAATCAAAACCGCATTTTCAACTCCATTTGGTCATTATGAATATGTAAGGATGCCTTTCGGGTAGAAAAACGCCCCAGCTACCTTTCAACGACTAATGAACTCCGTATTAAGAGAATTTATTAATAAAATTTGCGTGGTGTATCTCGATGATATTCTCATTTTTAGTACATCTATCGAAGAACACATTTTAAACATTAATAGAATCTTTAACAAGTTAAGGGAAGCAAATCTGAAAATTCAAGTAGACAAATGTAATTTTTTCTGTAAAGAAACAGAATACTTAGGGCATACACTAACCACAGAAGGTGTAAAGCCAAATCTAAAGAAAGTAGCCGATATTACCAAATTAAAATTGCCCGAAACAACAAAACAAATTAAATCATTCTTAGGAATAACTGGCTATTACCGAAAATTTATTCAAGGTTACGCTAAAATTGCACAACCTATGACAAAATACTTAAAGAAAGACGCAAAAATTAATAAATTGGATCCAACTTACATAAATGCATTCGAAAAATTAAAAACTTTATTAACCACCCATCCTATTTTAAAATACCCAGATTTTAATAAATCATTCGTACTCAACACAGACGCAAGTCAATTTGCGATCGGAGCTGTGTTACTTCAAGAAAACCATCGTATTGCTTACGCAAGCAGGACCTTAAACGATCATGAAACCAAATACAGTACTACGGAAAAGGAATTACTTGCTGTAGTATGGGCTATAAAGTATTTTAGGCCGTATATATATGGAAAGCAATTCGAATTGAATACGGACCACCAGGCACTCAAATGGTTGCACACCAAATATTTAGGTAAGGACCTGAATGCCAGACTCCAAAGATGGATATTATCACTTGGAGAGTATAATATCAAAATAAATTACCTACAGGGAAAAGACAATAAGATAGCAGACTTTTTAAGTAGAATAAATACGGATATTAATGAAATTAACAAAATCGAAGCTGTAGTCGAATCTAACGAAGGGAGACAACTCCACTTACTTCCAAAATATGAAATGAATAACGAAGAATTAGTAAATAACAATATAACACTTTTAGAAACAATAGTAAATAGATTTAAAACACAGTTAATATTCACTGAAAACTTTGCAGAAGAACTAGAAAACATTTTAGGAAATAGAAGAATCAACATTAACCCAAAAATAAACAGAAATGAGTTAATAAATAAATTAAAAACATATTTGTCAGGAAATAGAGTAGCCATTCATACCCAAATCCCAGATAATGAATTTCATAATATACAACAAACGTTAATAGAAGAATTCCCTAATATTAAATTTATTAGATGCACTCAATTCGCTCAAGACGTAGAATCAGAAGATGAACTAATCAGGATAGTTTCAATTCATCATAAAGAACAACAACATCCGGGAATAATTCCTTTGTACGAATATCTTAAAGATAAAATTTACCATCAAAATATGAAATTAATAATCAATAAAATCACCAATAATTGTGATACTTGTAATAAGGCAAAATATGAAAGAAACCCCATAAAACCTAAATTTAAATGCACTAAAATGCCAACAAATAAAAATCAGATAGTTCACGTAGACACATATGTAAATAAAAAGCAATCATTCTTAATTTTCATAGACAAATTCTCCAAATTTGCAACAGCTTACCCTTTAGAAAGTAGGAACAGTTTAGAAATAATAGAAAAATTCAAAATGTATCTCAACCATAAGAAACCACTAAAAATAGTAGCGGATAACGAATTTAGCCATGTCAATATAAAAGAATTTCTAAATCAGAAAGAAGTTGAATTACATTCAACCAAACCAAACAGTCACACTGGAAATGCAGATGTAGAGAGACTGAATAATACGTTAACCGAAAAGTTAAGAATTCTTAGTTTAGAAGAAAATAATCATGTAAGAATTCAAATGCTAGAAGCTATTAAATGTTACAACAATCAATACCATAGTACCATAAAATATACTCCAGTAAAAGCTGAAGAAAACTCACAAATTAAAGAAGAAATTTATAAAAACTTAATAAACACTCAAAAGAAAAGATTAGTAAAGTATAATAAAAATAGGGAAGATTACGAACAAACTAGACAACAGGGATATATAAAAAATTACAAATCTCTTAGACATAAAGACGAACCAAAGTTTAGAAAACATAATTTAACGAATATACATGCCATTAATATTAAAAGACCGTTAAAATTTACAGATTATAACAATATTATTACTGACAATAACGATGACAATTACTCCGATTCTTGCTCAACTACTAGTCGAGAAAATAGAGACTAATTCAGGATACACAATACTGAGGGAGACAGAAATACTAATACCGGAAACATATAACTATTCTTTACATATCGTAGACTTAGTACTAATAGAAACAACAATATTAGAAATTAAAACACTAATTAAAGGAATGATACCAACATTTATAGAATACAATATTAAAACACCATTTATAAAAGAGTTAGACAAATTACTATATAAACTAATGACATTAAAAGACGGACACCATACGATTAGGAAAAGAGGACTAATAAACTTTTTAGGGACAATTAACAAATGGATAACCGGAACAATGGACGACGACGACAGACAATTAATTAACGAACATTTAAATGTAATAGATAATAATAATGAATTAATAGTATCCAATATGAACAAACAAATACAAATCAATAACAATTTTAATAAAAGTATAAACAAATTGTATGAAACCATAGTAGAAGATAGAAAATTAGTCAAAGAATTTATCGAAGAAAAAGAAAAATATAATTCGATAAAATTAATAATATTTGATATAAAATTGAAAATTCAAGAAGTAGATAGAATTATTAATGATCTACAAGACAACATAATTTTTAGTAAATTAAATATCATACACCCCTCATTATTAACAATTCAAGAAATTATTGATTATGAAATAGACGCTAATAAATTAAAAAATTTGAAAGTAGGCTTTTCCAAGACAACTACAAATAAATTAATATTCTTAATCAAAATACCTTATAGTATGAAAAATGTAAACAAAAAAATAATTATCCCTCTAGCTAATGAAAATGATTGTAAATTAATTGATTGTAGAATTATCGAAACAATCGAATTGAATGATAAGTATTATGAATATGATGAAAGTAAATCTATAAATTACTTAAGTAACTTAAAACATTGTATCTTAAGTAAAAACTGTGAAAAGATAAAAAATTGTAACACAGAAATTTATAATATTAATGATAATAGTTTAGTAATACAATTAGCAAATAATCTAACGTTAACATCAAATTGTGATGAAAGACAATTTATCTTAAATGGAAATTATTTTATAAAAATTTATAACTGTACCGTTAATTTAGGAAACAAAACTTTCTATAATAATATTAAAGAAATAAAAGATAATTATATAATTCCAAATCTAACATATAATCCTACAAATAGTACATTAACATTTAAAGAAATAATATTAGAAACAAATAAGAACATAGAAGAAATAAAACTTTTAAAATATCATAGAACTTTTGTATATTCGGGAATAAGTATAATTACAATAATATTAATAATAATGATAACAATATTAACGATTTATAAATGTTATAAAAGAAAGAATTTTAAAGTAAAAATATTAAACAGAATCCAGGAGGATTCTAACCCCAACGAAGGGAGAGTTACATGTAGGACATTGACACCACATGATAACAAAAATACAATTTATAACAAGAATGCACACGAAAACATTTTATTCTAAAAAAAGATCAAAATACATAAATGTTCTCATAAAAAGTGCAAACGAAATATTTTAACAATTTTTATATTTTTTTTATGAAACGAAATCTAATAGATAAGCATAAATATTAGTGTCAAATTCGAAACACGTTTAAATATGCTTACATTGAAATTTTTACCAAAAAGTTAAAATTAAAAAATTAAATAAAAATTTAGAATTGTATCTGACTCTGAAGAGTTCAGACTTTAAACCAATTTTCAAAAACAACTCTAAAGAGTTTGAAACACGAATACATTAATCTTAAGATTAATGTATATACTTAAAACACAGAATAATTTACTAGTTAACTAAATCTTAAGATAAATAGTGTAAAGAAATAAAAGTGTAAAGTATAAAAATAAATAAAGTTTTTTTTCGTTCAACCGAAATTAAAATATAAAACTCGCGCGTATGTACACAAGAACCAATAACTTTGCGGGCCTTGATCGACTCGGGTTCGCAAGGTACTTTGATCACAAATCAAACCAACCAAATTAAATCGACATTATAATAGGAGCTGACTATTATCCAGCAATTGTGTTGAACAACATAACAAAGGGGAATGAACGAGAACCCACGGCGTAAGAGACCGAGCTTGGTTGGATAATAATCGGATGCATGAGGTCAGCTAATCAAGCTAAAACTAGCTTGTTGTCAACAAAAGCAATCAGTGAACAACTACAGTTACTCATAGAGAATGAGGGCATAGCTGATGGAACAACACAAACGGAAGAAGAGGAGGTATATTGTAAACTATATATTGTATATTGTAAACTTACCCTTGAAAGAAAACGTTCCGACGCTAGGAGAATCACGAAAAACGGCCATTGCCAGACTAATTCAATTAGAAAGACGGTTCTCTAGAGACGTAAACTTTAAACAAAGATATGTAGAATTCATGAAAGAATACCTGAAATTAAAACATATGGCACCAGTGAACCAACCATCCGCGGGTCACAAGAATGAATCCAGCAAAATCTACTATATCCCACATCATAGCGTAGTAAATGAGGATAGCAGCACCACCAAACTGAGGGTCGTATTTGATGCGTCAGCTAAAACAACAAACGGTTTAAGTTTAAATGATATAATGTTAAATGGCCCAAAAATTCAAGATGATTTGGATAAACTTATTCTAAGATGGAAAGAACATAGATATGTTATAGCGGCAGACGTAGAGAAAATGTTTAGACAAGTTTGGATAGATGAAAAACAGCAAAACTATCAGAGAATTGTTTGGAGAGAAGATTCTAACCTTGCAATACAAGATTTTGTCTTAAAAAAAGTTACCTATGGAACCAAGGCAGCTAGTTTTCTAGCAATAAGAACAATGCACAAATTAGAGCAAGATGAAGCTGAAAACTACCCCGTTGCTTCTAAAATATTGTAGGAAGACTTTTACGTAGACGATATGTTAACAGGAGGTGACACAAAAGCAGATGTTCTCCATGCTTATAATGAATTAAGCGGCATAATGGCTAGAGGAGGATTCTTGCTACGGAAATGGACTTCGAACGATGCAATATTCCTTGCCGAAATTCCAAAATAAATACAAAGCAATGGCACAATCACCATTAAGTTGAACAACATAATTAAAACGTTAGGAATTTTATACAATGCAGGAGATGACCACTTTCAATTCAACACTCAACGTTTACAGCTTTCTACGACAAGCATCTCAACTAAAAGAGCAGTGCTGTCGGATTCATCAAAGATTTTTGACCCAATGGGTTGGCTTTCTCCAATTACAATCAGCAGCAAGCTGTTAATGCAAGATGTCTGGATAAGTGGAATTGGTTGGGATGACAAATTGCCCACAGAAATCGACAAACGATCGGCAAAAAATAAAGATGAATTGAGCAACATTGATTCCATCGTCATACCAAGATGGGTGAACACAATTAAAAGCAAAAAGGTTGAAGTTCATGGTTTTGCGGATGCATGTGAGAGGGCATTGGCTGCGGTAGTTTATTACCGAGTTATTGTGGAGAAGGTGAAAACAAGCCTAATAATGGCCAATACCAAAGTTGCATCCATAGCGAATAAAATTACTATACGAAGGCTTGAACTCAATGCAACTTTACTACTAGTGAAGCTAGTAAACCATATTCGTGAGTCAACACAATATACCGATGCAAAAGTGTATTGTTGGGCAGATTCATCAATCACGTTAAGTTGGATTAAGGGCAATGTAAATAACTATAAACCATGGGTGTCAAATAGAGTATCTGTAATGAGAAAATTGCTTCCTTAAGCTGTATGGCGTCATGTACCATCTGTAGAAAACTCTGCCGACATCGCCCCAAGAGGAATTACACCGCGGAGACTTAAAGGTTGCGATCTTTGGAGGAATGGGCCAACATTCTTACGCTTAAAGAAAAGAAGATTGCCTGAAGATATTGTGTCTGACACAAGAACGGAGTTGAAACAGATAATATCATTAAACGTGAAAATAGAGCACCCATTTCTACAGCTATTTTCAAGAATATCGGAATATAGAAAATTAATTAGAGTTATAGCTTATTCGCTGAGGTTCATTGACAAATGAAAAAACTTAAAAATACCAAGAACAGTGGAGATCAATGCTGCTGAATTTAAAAAAGCAAATGAAATCGCTATTAAGATGATGCAAAATGAGGAATTCAATGAAGAAATCAAACGATTGCAAACAGGAGAACAGTTGCACAAAGGCAGTAAGTTATTATCATTGAATCCCTTCTTGGATGATATAAACATACTGCGAGTTGGCGACAGAATCGAAAAGTCATTAGTCCCATATGATCAGAGACATCCAATCATCTTGCCGAAGAATAGCCAATTAACCATCCCGATAATCAAAGATGCTCATCGTATTACCCTACATGCGGAGGAACAACTTTACTTGTCACATTCTTACGACAAAGGTATTGGATTACAAGCGCAAAATCAGCAATAAGATATGTAATTCACAAATGTGTGACATGCTGTCGATACAGAAAAAATACAAACCATCAGTTAATGGCGCCACTACCTCGAGAACGAGTAACGGCGTCAATACCATTTGAGATTGCTGGAGTAGACTATGCGGGCCCTATCTCTATTAAAACATCGAAAGGTAGGTCAAAACAAACATACAAGGGGTGTATAGCCATCTTTGTGTGTTTTACGACAAAAGCCTGCCATATTGAGATAGTTAGCGACCAAACAACGGAAGCATTTATTACCGCATACCGTCGATTCTCATCATGAAGAGGAGTGTCTACCCACATCTATTCAGATAACGGTACAACCTTCGTTGGAGCCAACCAAAAAATAAATGGGCTATTCAATAATCTATTCCAAGCCCAACTAATAGAAGAAACGGCGTACCAAGGTACAAACTTGCATTTTATACCGCCTGGAACACCGCATTTTGGTGGTTTGTGGGAAGCGGGAGTGAAATCGGCAAAATATCACCTGAAAAGAGTTATAGGCCATACACATTTAACACTTGAGGAATTATCAACGCTATGTAGTCAAATAGAGGCATGCTTGAATTCGCGGCCTCTCTCTATAATTTCGAGTGTAAGCACATATTTAATTTTGACACCGGCACACTTCCTAATTGTGAGATCATTGCTAACGGTTCCAGAAAAATATTATAGCGAAATAAAGCAAAATCGATTATCTAGATGGGAGTTTCTACAACAACTGAAGCCGCATTTCTGGAAGCACTGGCACACGGGCTATTTGAACTCATTTCAACAACGATACAAAAGGAAGCAAGTGCAACCAAATATTGCCAAGGATCAAATTGTACTAATAAAGAACAAAGAAGATTATCCCAGTACATGGCCAATGGGAAAGGTGGTGGAGGTTCATCCAGGTGATGATGGTAATGTCAGAGTGATATCAGTAAAACATAAAAATGGTATTACAAAACACTCGATAAGAAATCGAGAAATCGGACGAGAATCGGACCCAATATATTCATGGAGCTACACACTCTTCTCGGTTATTCCATTTCCAAATATCTATTACAACGAGTACCAAGCATATATTGAAACAAGTGTAAATTATATTGCTGTGGATGAACATCGAGAACACTTCGCATCATTTACCAAAGAGAAATTGGGCCCGATTCTCGTGGCATAAAATTGCTGTTATGTTATTTTATTTCCCCGCTTCCTATTGGAATTTGTATTGAAAAAAAAAAAATAACATAGCATAAAATGCTAGATCCCGGAATTGACCCCATTAAATGATTGTCAAGAGGTAAAATTTAAACATTTCCTGTGCAAGGAGCACAAGTTTACAATGCAGTATCTACGGAACATGCTTGTGAAATGGCGATTCTTCGTCATACCAACCACTAATCTACAAGGATTATGTAACATACAAAAAATGAATCCAACCAATCACTGGATAAAGTTACATGACACAAATCAATGGCTATTTATCGCCGTCGAAGAAACAAAGGATGCAATTTGTGGATCATCTGTCATAACGACACGGTTTAGTGGGTCAGGTATCTTAACATTAGACGATGGATGCATGTTACGAGATTCAAGCCAGTGAAAGCCGGCGTTGCTGCCGATGAAGTTAATAGTGAGATAAAAGGAGAAATCAATACGCCCGTTTTCGTAAAGCCCAACAACTCGAGCAAGCTAAGTTCAACCCCGAATTGGTGAACGTTAAGAAGCAACTATACTCATCGAGCGGAGGAAGATTACATTAATTTAACTGTGGATAAAACTACTGATGGAAAATCAATATATTTACCAAAGGAATAATACACATCATGTTCACCACTACGTATTAACTCATATTTTATTTTGGAGCGGAATAATCATTGCAATTGCAATTGCCATTAAATATTTCAATAACATACAGAAAAAGAAGCACCCGGTGTGTCGTGGAGCTTTACCAACGGCATCTCCCATTCCAGCCCCACGAACTTCTAGGGCGCCCCAGGTTGTTTAAACACATAAAACAAAAGTGTACAGAAATGTCTATATTAAATTAAATAAAACAACACATTAACACATTTTTGTGCTACATTGACACTTATATATAACACAAAATACAATTGTTATAATACGTGTAATAAAAATGCGCTCTTTGCATTTTTAGGTATAAAAATTTTGTATATAAGTCGATTTTCAATTAATAAAAAAGTTAATACTCAAAAACCGTACTCACATTCTTTTACTAAATTTATTCCGGTATTAGCTCCGCATCAGGTCCGCTCGGAATAAAAGGAAAGCATATTCTAGTTCAAGCAGAGGCTGAACTTACAGCTATTATACAACAACTATTGTACAACCACTTCAAAATTTCCTGTAGATCCACTACTTTTGGTGCTTTAGTTCAGTGCTACTTTTTGCACCCATAGTGGTTATATCGTCCGCAAATAGTTGTATTTTACCGAAACATATAATTTCAAATATATCGTTAATGTAAATTAAATTGGACTTACAATCGTTCCTTGTGGAATACCACAATGTAAGCTAACTATGTTTCCTAGATGTGCAGTTGCCGATTTTTACATAAAGCAATCTGATAGACAACTAACGATTAGTTTGATAACATTATTATGAAATCCATAGTAATTTAGTTTTCGTAAACGAATTTTGTGATCTATACAATCAAATGTCTTCATTAGGTAAAGAAAAACATGCATGCAGCGGCTTCTCCGTACTCTATGCTCATTAAGAGTTTCAAGTAAATTCAAGGTATATAGCCGACACAGAACTTTTGGTCTTGGTCTTGCAAAATCCAAATTGGTTCTTATACAGAGTGTACCAAAATTGGCAGATCAAACGAAGGAGGGTGATAAGGAGCTCATTTCCAACATAAATAGCCAAGTAAAGTTTTTTCGAATTGTGGTTTTAATGGTGCAAAAGTTATCCCACTTTTAGTGAAATCACATCCACCAAAAAATTTATTTAAAAGAAACCAAGAGTTATTTTGTTTAATTTTCTTTTTTAATACAATCTAGAAGAGTGTGTCTTTCCAATTAAATCATTTTTATAAGCTACATTATCTTCTGTCAAATAAAAACTTTAGTTTTGTTGAAAGTTTTTATTGGCCAATTTTGAGTTAGAAAATCTTCGACTAACACCTTGCAGTTAGAGCCATCCATTAATATTTTACACATGGTTGCCAATTTTAAAGGAATGTCAAAATGTGACAAGATACTCCAGAAAGTATTGAGGATACTATCATATGCCTCTTAGAAATCTAGCGTTGAATCTCCGTTTGTGGCACTCTCCGGTTATGGGCACCCCTGCATAACGTTTGACAGAATGCAAATATGGTGCATCTGATTGCTGTAATACTTTTTTTTGACAGTACCTAGTTTTTTACCTAATATGGAAGTGAATGGACGAGTTGGTTCACTTCAATCAAAGTGAATAATCTCAAGCAGGTGAGTGATATCGATAATTCAACCGTATTTTCGTTGTGATTCGGAATGCCACATCGATTTATTTCAAAATCACAACGCATTACATTATTGATTACTTCGATAATAGTTGTGATTTCCGGTTGTGGACACTTAAAAGTAACCGGTTGTGGGCACCCACTTTTTTCATTTAAAGCATCTGTGTAACTGGAAAACTGTCAGATATAATCGTTTTTGCTGACATAACTTATTTTTTAACATTTTAACGTATTTAAATGCATTTTTAGCCATGACAACCTCGAAGAAGTCAAGTGAATCTGCAATTAATTATTATCTGCAATTAATTAATTGATTTTGATGCGCTGGCTCGTGCCTTTAAGAATACTTAGTTAAAAAAAGCACATTAAACCGATTGCACGAACCTATGGAAACGGAAGAGATGTTTGGCGACTTGTCATCTATGAAAGATGCTGTGTTGTTGGATTTCGTTCGTGAATGCAATCAACAGACTCCATCAAATATGGTGAGTTTAGGTTTCTCTTCCTTTCTTGTAATGTAATTTTTTTTTTTTTTTGTATACTTGTGCATAGGTAAATGGCATGACCGATGCAATAAAAGAAAGACTGTATCCGGAGTTGTGCCAAATTACCCGAGTATGCAAAAATGTTTCTTTACTTTGCGCGGTAATTTGATTTCGTAAATTGGTTGAGGTTTTCAATGTAATTACGAAAACACTTTTTTTTTTTCCCTCCTTTCCCCCTCCCAACCAAATAATGAAAAATTAGAAAAATTAACCGCATGTGAGCCTTTTGGTAAGGCAGACAGTTGTGAGGTAGACCAACGAGTGGTCATATTGAGTTTAAGTGTTTGCTAATTTAATTTTTTTTTTGGTTTTTTTTGTTTGAGTCGTGTTAAGTATTTTTTTTTATTTATTGTTTGTGAAATTTAATAAAGTGTGTATTAAGATAAACCAATTCAAAGTGTTTCTTGTGTTTTTTTTTGTTGCTTTTTCCCGTGATTTTTTTTTTTTTGTTGCTTTTTTGTGTGGATATTTTCTTCAGATATTTCGATTGTGGGGGAATAATTCAGGTAAGAAACTTTTTATACTAACCAACTAAATAACTGCAGTGGGTTGACACGGGGTTTGCTGGGAGGGAAATTGGTGACACTAGGTGGATCTTTTCATTTCGTACTAGTACTTTATTTATTATTAGTAGTATATTTTTATATTCAAACTTACAATCTACATTAATTAGAATTCAAACATGACAGTTGGGGGTTGACGTATAATATGAAAAATATATATTGTAAAATTAAATCTCATTCATTCGATTACAATCAGGCGATAAATTAAGATTAAAAATTAAAATTATAAATATACAGTGTGTTAACCAGTTTATTTGAAAATAAAAACTATATTTGGCTTTCGTTAATAAAATCAAGTAGTTTCAATAGTGTGGCTTGTATATATTTTTCTGAATCATCTAAAATTCATCATTCATCATCTTTATAATTGGAAATATTTCAACATTTTTATTGGAACATCACCATCATCATCATCTTCACAAAGTCCCGACAAAAATTGGCAAAGTGGTTTAACGTAGTTCTATGTAGAAAGCCATAGTGTCGATATCTCTAAGGCACTGGTTCTTCCTAGAATTTTATTTATGTCTTCTTCGAAGCTGAATGTTAGCAAAAAACCAGTGTATCGGTATCTTGTGTCTCCAGCCAAATTTGATTATTAAATGCTTTATTTTAAAGCATTTTATAATTTCCTATCCTTCCATGCTACATGCAATAAATCGTCCTATCCGCAGGAACATTTTGGGTCTACATACAAGAGTCTCCATTCCTTCTGAGACGAAATTTTAGTGTACGATTTGGCAGAAATTTGTTTATCGTAAGGATAGTTTACGATCGCATATGAGGGTGCGCAAAAACCATAAAGAAGATACTAATAAACATTTTTGTGTATACTGTGGTCGAAGTTTCTTGTACTCTTCAAATTTGATAGCGCATATGAGGCGTCATATTTGTGAGAAACTGCACAAGTGTGATTTGTGCGAAAAATAAATTCTCCATTCGATTTGCAGTGCCACCGAAGAACACATACAGATGAAAATCTTTATCTATGCACCACAAGAGGTCAAGTGTGTAGTTACTATGGGTCCACATTAAATTCTATACCACCTGAAATGGACTTGGGGCTAATTCTACATCTTAGCAAGTATCGTGGCCTGTATTTCCATATATGCCGCTTGGTGGCTTTATCTCCAGGTATTGCAGTTATAGAATTTAATGTGGGCCCATAGTAACTACACAAATTAGTCGGTGGAATGAAATTATCGCTATTCGGGTTAAATATATTAAAAAAACAAAAGTTTTACCAGTAATTTTTTTACATTAATATTATTTTTATTTATTATTTGTGTTTCTCATGTATAAATGATTTTTCGGGATGGTGCTACATTTTTGTATGTATTTACACTTTTTCGGGATGGCTACACTTATCCACGAAATCCACCAAAAAATGCAGGCTCGGTCTAACTTCATCGACTTAGAAATCCATTGCCTAGTTTTATTCAGCATTGCCAAATTTTCGAAATTGAAATCCGCTTATGAACACCAAATTTGAAAATAATTGATTGGCCAAATTCCGAGTAAAATGATAGAATTCCAGAGTTTATTTCAAATTTCATGTTAAACTCTAATCTAGTTCTATTTATCAAATTTTACCAAAATGGCGTGGTTAAATATAGCATGGTCGAATTCCAGAATGGGTTGGGAAAGATTTGCCAAATCCAGGATTCCAAAATTTAAATTCCAAAAATAAAATTCTACAAAAAAAAATTTCCAATAAAAAAAATTAAAACAATAAAATTTCTATTGGAAATACCAAATTTCAAAATTCCACTGTACAAGAATCCAAAATAAATTCCATATTTTGTCCATAGAAAAACGGCGCAAAACTGGAACTTATTTTGGGATTTTTTTATATTTGTAGTTATGAAATTATTATGTAATTGATCAAAATAAGTGAATTAAATAAATATTTTTTTTGCGAAATGTTGCAAGTAAGGGTAAAGATCCAATCCCAATCAAATTCTGCTCACCAAATTTGGCAATTATTTTTTGAGGAATAGCTCAGTTTGATTGAGCATGGTTCATAGTCTAATTCCAAAAATTCACGTTAAAATCCAAATCACAATTCGTAATTCAAGTTTGATAATCAGACAAGAAATGGCCAAGTTAAATGTTTTAAAACATCCAGCTTTTTGAATTTTATAAGATTTCGGCAAAAGCGATATTTTGAAAAGCTGGATATTAAAAAAGCGATTTTTTTAAAAAAACATGCATTTTATACTTCCGGGTTTTGACATTCGAGTTCTCGTACCTATCCCATTAGTAATTTTCTCTGTCCATGGCCCCTATTCTTTAAATCACAGTTTTTGTTATCAAATTAAACATTATTATTAGTTTGTGGTTAAAGTGATGAAGCTTTGAGGGTGACGTGTCGTTTTTATTTTCTCGAGTTCTTTGATTTTTTGTAATTAACAGAACAAAGTTTTGTGCGGAGCAATATCAGCTGGTTCGCTGTATAGTCACAAATTCGTTATATTCCAATATTTAAAACTTGAAAATATAAAATCATTGAACTTTCATACTTAAATTTATTTTCGTTCTACATTTTACGTTGTGTGTCTACACAAAATCGATAACGAGAAATATTACCATTTTTCCATTAAATAAAACAATAAATAATAAAAATCTAAAAATATGTATACTTAAACCAAACAAAAGCAAAAACTTTTGACAGAATATTTTTTAATAATAATTTATTTATTTTTAGTTTTTTTTTTTTGTATTGAAATGAAATACCACATTGATTGACATTGGTTATACAACTACATTACAAATATCATCACTATATGTACATCATCATCACGAACAGTGGCAAAAAATCATTAAGCTTTTGACGACCATACAATAGCAAATTCAGGAACTGTGTATTTGATTTACATGCTTTATCAAAACATTCATGAACAATGTATGAAGAAATAACTAATATTGGGTTTTGATACAGGGAGCGATGAGGGGAGCCAATATACCCATAAATGATTTTTTTTTAAATCTACGAGTTTGTCCGTGCAATGTTCGGATTTACCATCAATTTCAATTGCATAATCTCGTTTATATATATTGCAATGTTATAAAAAGTATCAAATTCATAAAATAAAAGCTCCACCAAGTTGATATTTTAATATTTATTTATTTATTGTTTTTATGGAATTTAATCCAACCGTACTAGCAAAGTATCTGTCTATAGAAAAATATTTTTTAAAAATGTTTTCAATTTTCGATTTTTAAAATTGAATGACTTCATATTTTATTTATTTATTTGAATTATACTTTTGCAATCATCAAATAAATATAAAAGCTTTGCAAAAAAAATCAACATATATTTGAATAAGCATATTTAGATGGTCTTGCAGAAAACGTTTATAAATTTTTATGAGAGCTTCGTTCGTTTATTTGTTCCATACACACCACCTGACTGTAGTTGAAATACTTTATTTAGCATGCGTTATCGTAGGGACCTAGCAACATGGCCCAGCTGTCCAATTCGACTGGATTTGATGATTTTGGAAAAATGTTGGGAGTACAATATAACAATATACGCAGAAAGGAAGGTCATTCGTACCATCTTTGGTCTAATTCCAATTGTGATGAACGAATGTCGAATTCGTAGGAACCATGAGACAAAGGACCTTCTCGTAGGCAGTAATATCATCTACTGCCTACAAGAAGGTCCTTTGTATTCATGTTCATACGAATCCGACATTCGTTGATCACAACTTGAATTAGACCAACTAAACACTGGCCAGTAGTTGATCATTTGGGAAAAAAACCAAAATAGCCAATTTTCATTGGAGTTAGCAAAGTACTTGCAAGTACTCCTGAGTAGATGTTCAATGGAACGCAAATTTATTAGTTAGAAGTTAAAAATAAGAAAACATTTGGATCGGGAGGTACCGGGTTCGAATTCCGACAGGGGCAGGATGCAAAGTGAAAATTCATCAACAGATTTCGATCTGTGGTGAAATGTAACACATCTGTGACCCTCTGTTGGTGTGCAAAACCCATGAGCCGACCCACCTTTCATGCCAATAGAGACTGGCATGGAGTTTGCAATGTGCAGATGGACTTAAATCTGTCCTAAAGCCGTACGTCCTAGACTTGGCCGGGAGGCGTAAAGTAAGGACGTAGAAAACATAACCACGGAAGAGAAGATTGAGCCTTGAGTCCCAAAACAGATCGTTTAGTTTTTTTTTTATTGTTAAATATGCGATCGGCCAACTTGAGGACGTGTGGCTATAGGACTGGTTTAAGGCCACCTGCCAGCTTATACTGGCATGAAAGATGGGTCGGCCCATGGGTTTTGCATACCGACAGGGGGTCGTAGATGTGTTACATTTCACCACAGATCGAAATCTATTAATGAAATTTTACTTTGCGTCCTGCCCCTATCGGAATTCAAACCCGGTACCTCCCGATACAAACACCAAAATTTTACCCACTGTGCCATTTGGTCGGTAGATGGCATAGTTAACAATAAAAAAATAGAAAAAAAAGAAGAAGTACTTGCGAGTAATTTAGTTACGCCAATGGAACGATGGCTATTAATAGTTGCCAATGATATTTTCAGCGATACGGACAGGTCTTGCAAGGACAACATTAACCAACACTTTGTAAGCAGTGTTCTATAGAGCTATTCCACTATAGCTTCCAACAATCGCCCTTTTTGTGTATGCTTTAGTTCTGCAGAATACTTACCTTGCATTAGTCTGTAGAATATCACCATCTGTTTGCGGTGGTGTTAATGGTATTAATTGTTAATTGTTTTACGCAAAAATGTGCATATTTATGTATTTTTCTGGTTTAAGTTGCCTTGATTTGTTTCCCTCCAATCTAATTTTGTTCTCAAATTGGAATTAAGTGAAGTGAAAACTTATAGTCGCTTACCGATTAATTTTGGTGGATTAAGTCAATGCAATGTAGTGTTATCATCAATGAAATGGATAGATTTAACAGGGCTATCCAACAACTATTTGATGTGTAATAAGAACAAAGTCAGTAACAAAAATGATCCCAGAGGAACCCCGGGAGATGATCTCCCGTTTTGATACGTCAAGATACATTGACTTTCGGTATTTATTCATTTAACTGTCATCGAATCCAGGCCTTATGCCACAAGTTAACAAATGAATATTTCAAATATTTTTTGGAATTGAAAATTTCTTTACTGCTGTTATTTTTCCTTCAACCGGCATTATTCCATTCGGGGTAACCACATTTCCGAGATATTTTATTTCTTGCATTGAAAATTAGTAACGGTCATCAATTAGCACCCTGCAGTTTTAATTATTGGTGGTTGTTTTTTTTTCTGCATGAATAAGAATGGAATGTTTCAATTCGTTTACTTGCCGTTGTATCTCGGATTGGTAATTTTGTGTAATTCTCTTACAGTCGTATTATTTTTAAATTCGGCATGATCGTTTAAATTTTTGGATTTTGTGTTGGGCTCTGAATAGAATTGGATTCTGTAGGTCACATAGGGACGCCTCCTGTCTGGTTTCGAAAGTCCGCGGACATGGGGTGTACCCAGTACACCCTTATCTTTATGGTTAGAAACTTTACGTCTGCCATTGATTAGACTAAATAAAATTAACATAAGCCTGAGAAAGAGCGCCTTTTTGATAAAAAAAAATCAGTTTTTAGCAAAGTTTAATTCAGAAGTGAAAACGAGAATCAAAAGTAAGCAACCTCTTAAATCTTGGACCGTCCGATTGATTGCTTCCAAAGATTTTTGGGCCATTGTGCATTCATCCCATACTATTTAGTTTATTAGTTAAATGCTTGCAAAACTTTTCCCATTCCTGAATTTGTTTTTATGTTGCACCCACATGTCTAGTAAATTGCATGTTCAATGGCAGTTTGAATGCAGAGTATGTGCTGTTCTACCCCCATCCAAAAGAGTTGATGCAATGCCAGACGATGCGACAGCCAATGCAATGCTAGTTTGTGAGCGAATGGTCGCCAAAATCATTGATAACAGAAATGTTTTGCCTGTTCCACCGGGTGTATCGTTCAGCATTCTGCATGGTCGGGATGAAAACTGTACAGTCTACTCAATGCATCGGTTGAAAATAAATTATTTTATCCTTCTACAGCTTTTCCATGTTTGCGTCTTTGAAATTTTTTTGATGTTGCGTTCCATGTGAAGTATTTTGGCACTTCCGAATATAGCAAGGTCCTACCGAATTCATCATTTTGGTTTAATGTGAAGAATGCTGTCAATGTTGTGGCTGGTGGTATATTTGCTCGATGTCGTGAAAATTCGCCAAACTACCTCATTACTATTTATATAGCGACCCATTTGGTATCTCGTGATTTCTTCGTTTCTGTTGGTCAATGCAAAGACTGCCATACAACATCCTTGAATTGGAATATTCCACATTAATATAAGCTTTGTATATTTTTGAGAGCAATGGCGAATAAGATACAACCCAGCGATTATCGATGTCGATGGCGTTGTTTCGTAATTTTTTTTATTGGCGAATGTCCACCTTCGTCAATTAAGCGACGTCGATAGAGGGGATAACCATCGTTGCCAGCGATGGTTTTTTTGAATAATTATTTAGGGTATTTTTTGTGATAAATAAGTCTTGATTGAGTTGTCGATCAGGTATTTCAGCTACAATCACTTGATTTATTTGATTTAATGCTATTTTGTGTACTAAGCAAAATCCAGAAGTTGGTTTATGTTATTTAAATACTATACGTCACAGCCATGATTAATATAACAATATCGGAAGAGAAGAACGTATTTTAATGATTTTTTTACGGGTGTGTATAACGAAATCTCAGTTTTCAAAATCTTGGTTTTATTTGTAAATCTCGGTTTTGAAAATCTCGGTTTTCGAAATCCCGGTTTTTAAAATCTAGGTTTTCAAAAACCGGTTTTCAGAATAACGGATTTGTATAAAAAATAACCCGATTTTTTGGGAAATCCCGGTTTGAATTTTTAAAATTTGGCGTGTGGAAAAATGGGACTCTTAAATGATTTTTTGGCAATATTCAAAAACGAAATTGTGATAAAGTTCTAGAAAATGGTGTGTCTGTTGTATGGTGTAAGTGATGTAATTCGTTAAAACGATGGGATAAAAATCCCAGATTTTTATCCGTCGTATGAATATGACTTCAGCCGCCACAATTGTTGCATTTCAAAATGTTGCGATAACAAAATATTGTTTTTTTTATTAATCTAATTAGAACTAAACCGAAAACCGCGATTTTGAAAACCGAGAATTAGAAAACCGAAATTTCGTATAGTACACCCTTTCTCTACAGCTATCAATCTTAATTATTAGCGAAATAAGCAAAAGCGACCAAATTTTTGAAAGGTGTTTTATGTATTAATATAGGTAGGTAATTTGGATAATCGAAAAATACTAGTCTTCGTGAATTGAAACTAAGGTATTCATTTTATAAGTTTTTTTTTTCTTTGCCAGACTTATACAAATCTTTGGTTTAGAATTTTTTTTTATAGAACAAAACCTACAGTCCTCTTTATGTAGCTCTTTGAAAAAAAAATTTTCACCGATCATGGTGGATTGTGAAAAGCATTTCTCTTATGTGTAACAATAGAGAGAAACGTTAATGTTTCTTGCTTCCATAACAAAATAAATCAAAGTGTTTGAAGGATTTCGGGTACCACGTTTTTCCAACATAAATATTTTATGAAAAAATAAACGATTTGCATATATTTACTTTAAAACCGTATTTTAATTTGAAAATAAATAATAATTATATTGATTAAACATTTGACATCGTTTTACAATATTACTAAAATATTGAACTCGTTGTAAAAAAAATGTATTGATTGGTTTGTTTTATCGTTTTCAATAGATTGCCTCGTGTTATTAATAACCACCAATTTATTGGCAAAGTTCAATGACTTATTATTTAAAGAGTAGTATATTGTTTAGTTTTATTTACAATACTGGTATAATTTGTCTCATAACGTGGTTAACAAATTTGAGGCAAATAATTTAAGAGAAAAATAATTTATAATCCAATAACAAGCAAAAATACAAGGAGCTTTGCACTTTGAACCTATAAAGAGAATTTGCGTGGTCACAACTCGCAAATAAATTAACTAAATTGAAGATAAAATAAGTTGTAAAATACCGGTCCTCTTGGTATAATTTCTCGTGTTTGAGGTGTCTAATTCAAATTAGTTCAGATAATTTTTTAAATTATATCAGAAATGACGATTTTCGATTAAAAAACAATTATTACGCCAAAATTCGTTGAAAGAGAGTTCAATTTAACTGTAGAAGGCTGAGTGACTCCTAAAGCTGAATGTCAAACAGTTTCATATAGTTTAAATTATATTAATTAATGGCTGTTTACGGCAAAAACGATGACGGTAGTTTTAAGAACTCAAGTGCACTACAATTTAAATGCATCTTTAAAATGCGTGTTTGCCATATAACTCCAAAAAATTTCATAAACTTGTAAATTTTCTAAATAGCTTACTTATTACGATTTTCAACCTACTCTAGCCCGTTGTGACACTCACCCACTCAGTTATACCATCTATATCTAGTAATGGCTAAATGGCAGTTTATAACCTGACATGGACGATGTAGAAATTTCCGTTTTACATCTTGCCTCAGCAGTGAGATTCGAACACAAGACATCTGTTCATGAACCGAAGCTTTGATCATTTATTTTTAATTTTTCGTAAGTGCCAGAACTCCTGTACCCAACGCGCTGTAATGTAACGTGCTTCAAGTAAAGGTTACTATCTGACTTAAATTTCTCTAATTTACAGTCTTGGAAATTTGATAAATTAATACGCACTTGGATTCCTCGGCTCAAGGTTTCGGTAGCTCCACCGTGTCGTTACAAATAGTAAATTTCTCCTTTAATTCTGCAGAATATTAACCATATGCATTAATATATAGAAAACGCATCCCAACAAACAATTTTTATTTTATAGTAGTAATTGTAATATTTCCATCACCAAATTATATAGCCAAACTTTTATAGGTTAGTGTTCGAAACTTGATCGTTACCTCTATAAAACCCTTAAAGAGCTTAAATGGAGGAGTTTATAAGGGTTGCCGACACTTGATTATGGTAACATTATATAAATTCCGGTTTTTTAATTAAAGTAACGAAAACATCCGCATTACCTTAATATAACTTGAAAACATTCTTTATAAAGGTATTAGAAACGTTTTCATAACCTCTCGTAAATGTCAAATTTTGCTCTTGTCTTTCACTATTGTTACTTTTATAAAAAATATTTCATAAATACAACAATACATTTATTTGTTACTAGTTTTATAAACAAACAAAAAATGCTAACATCGTTTTATAATTTAATTTAATATTTTATATTCATTAAGCATAATTATGTACATTATGATTGCGATTTACGGGCATATTTGATGGAAATCAACTGCGATTTAAATTTTACTGTGATTATTGTTGCTGATAGGACTAAAAACAACAACGCGCCTCAAAAATAAGCAATATTTAAAAATTTTAATTAAGTACGATAAATAAAATAAAATTTAATTAGATGATATTACATCTTCAAATTAATTTTTTTATTGTTCTGGTATACTAAGCACATCAAAATATTTGTTCTCTTTGCATTATTAACTAATTTGAAACAGATATTTGTGTTTTAAAAAATTGCGTCTATCCTACATTTTGTAATGGACATTGGGAAAAAATTAAAAATGGCCGAATGAATGGAATACCTCTATAAAAACTAACGTAGTGCAATATAAACTGTGAGTTCATTATATAAACGGAGTTAATCATAAAAAACATTTAGAAATATTAAAAACACTAAAGGCACCGTCTGTGCCTCGAAATTGTGATCTTATATACCTTTTGGAAAATGTTGTTATCTCTAATCGCGTTATATAATTAATAGTAACATCCATGCTTTAACTGTGCTACTATATAACTAGTGGTGACGTTTTGTTACTCTTTGTATGTTACATAACTATTAGTAACAAAAAAGTACATTATTGACATACGCATTCAAAAAAATCACCATTATAAACCTTTATTAGGTTTAATATAAACTGTGTTTATATTAAGTAAACTGTATTACCTTTTTAAAACTTTAAAAAATATTATTAAAATGTAAGGTTAGGTTCCTACTCGAAAAGTCATAAAATTGTTTGGTACATTATTTCCTTTATATTGTTATATAATATTATTTTAATAACGGCAACTTCCGAATATTGAAAAAAATCATTATAAACGCACAATTATAAAATTGCAAACAAACCGAATTTGTGCATAGTCCCGACAGATTGAACAACATGAAATTTGAAGCAGTTTTAAAACGGAGTCATTTTATAATACATTTTATAATGGTATGATTTATTACTAAATGTTCGCGATTTTTGTTAAAGTCACTGACGGTTCTACTAGTAATCGGGGTTTGTAAAAGTAACCGTCCATACCTTTATAAAATTTGGTATCAGTTAGTTGTATAACGACGGTAACGTTAACCATTATAAAACTTTTTAATATATCATATGGTAACAGCTACTTAAAGTTTTATAGAACGGTGATAGAAACCGTTTCATCACCAACTGATAAAACTTAAAGTAAATCTCTTCTTTCAGTAGCTTTAAGTAACTCAATAAAACTAACTTCGTTTCTGATAGTAATACTATAATACCCTTATATACCCACTAAAATTTCTATATAACACGGAAACCAATATATACCCCTTATAAAACGGTCTATGACTTTTAGTCACCAAAATTTGGAAAAATTGTTTGTTGGGATTGTAAGCTGTCTAGATCTGTTGTAAGTCTAGTGTTACGTGTTTGCACCACTTGATCGAATGTTAATGCATTTACACGACCAGTAACGTATTTTCGTGTATCTATTAAAACATATTTAAATTAAATTAAAATTTAATTCTGAATATATAAAAAATTGTCCTTTCATCATTTATTTGAGTACTCCAGATGATGCTACTTTGGTGAAAATTTATATTGCTATTGGATTTATGAAGGCTTCTTCAAACCCCTACCTAACATAAAGTTAAGATTTATTATTTCTCCTCTTTTTTAAAAATCTAAATTATTTTATTTAATGTATCATGCTCGATCACTTGATTTTCTTTTAGCATAGAACTATTAAAAGTCATGAATAAATATCAGCTGAAGCCAAAATATATTTGCCCAAAATATTACCGCAAAAAGTTTTGCGAACTACGAAACATAACCAAAGCGACTTAGAGCTACTTAAACAATTGAAACAGATATGTGTCGGCAATTTTGATTTGACCTTTTAGAATTTGTATATAAACTGAACAGATTGAAGGTGTTTATCCCAAAAGTATCACACCTTCTTATAAATTCTAATCCGATTTAAGGCTGTATGATACTCATTTTATCAAAATAGGGTTCCGTAAAATTCAATTTCTAACCACGGAAATTTCACAATTGTCATAATTCTTTTTTAAGTGTGTAGTTTAATGTTTTCTTAAGCGATTAATACAGGATTTTTGAAAATTTGTTTATAGTTCGTCCATAATTGTGCTGTAAAGTTGGCAAAATTGTAGACGAAACTGCTCGCTCACAAATCAATTTTTTTAATATTTTCCCACTAAACTATAAATATAATTTTTTTATATTGACACATGTCGAAACATATTTTCTAGCGAGTAATACAGGATTATTAAGATTAAGATTAAATTAGAAAAGATTTAATTAAAAATCCACTAATATCGATTCAAAAACATAATAGTATCGAAAAATTTATTTCCGTAACGCCAAAATGATTATGATTTTTAGTTCCCTTTTACTTTAATAGATGGCTAATACAAAAAACGATAATTGCGTCTATGATTCGTAATGCAGTATGATGCCATATGGAGCAAAATATATACAGTCACATTATTTATTATTACAATAACATATATATTATATAAATAATATATATATAATGTATATATATTATGTATATATATTATTTATTTATTTTTTTAATATTATTTATGAAGTGATGATACTGATAAAAAATTTCAGTTTTGATATCGATATAAAAAGTGTCTAAACTTAACTATATTAATACAAAAAATAAATTTTTTGTTTTGTGCTTTACCACTCTTTCTCATATCATAGTAAAAAAAATGGCTGTGAGTGTGTATGTTTTAATAAAAATATTGAAACAAAACAATTTTGGTTGGTTATAATAACGGTTGTGTATTTTTATTTTGTAAATACGTCGGGCTAGGTAGTGCAGTGATTAAACCTACTTTAAAATTAAATCTTAATCGGATCTAATAACATTAAAACTTGAAAACGATAACAGTCATGTCGCGAAAATTCAAATACGGAAAAAGGAAACAGAGTTTTCATAAAAGAGAACGCATTGGGTACGTATGTTTATGTGGTAATTTTTATTATAAGAATTGGCTATATAATGTGGGTAATAGCAGTGCCTTCTATAGTACAGCTAGTAGTTTAGAAGGCATTGGTAATAGGTATATATGTTAGTGTAGGTAATAGGTATATATGTTACTTGTACGTACACTTATCATAGTTAATGATGGTGTATCTACATTTTCAATTTTTTACGGAGGTGATAAAAACTTTAATTTTACTAGCTGATATGAAAGTATAAATATTAAGACTCTAGATTTGACCGTTTTACACCAGTGAAACTGAAACTTCGAAAAACGAACCGTGACAATCAGGATAATGTAATAAAATGTGTTTGACGAATTTTGTTGATACACGCTGTTGCATCGTGACTAACGGGCAACGATGTCGATATGATTTCATACGAAAGATCGCAAACAAGTAAGCTAGAAAAAGAAAATTGTTCGTGTCTTCTTGCTTTCGTCTTTCAATTTCTCGTCATACAAACGAGTTCAAACAAGACAACTGGAAATAATTAGGTCTCCGTTTCGTATAATTTTTGGTCTCTCTCTCTCTCTGGCCTTCACATCCCATGAAGGGATTTCGCCGCCTGCACTAAGGCCCTCCATCCATCTCGATCCACCGCTCTCGTCCTCCAGTTTCGACATCCTAATGTTCGTAGATCTTGTTCGATGTCGTCGCGCCAGCGTAGTCGGGGTCTTCCTCTACGACGTACTCCGGCTGGTTGTTGGTGGAACACTTTATTTATCATCCGTTGTTGGGGAGACCTTGTTACGTGGCCGAGCCATCTCACTCGATTGGATTTGATGAATCCGATAATATCGCTGCCTCCGAGGAGTTGCTTTATTTCGTGATTCATACGAATCCGATATTCGTTGTTCGCAACTTTAATTGGACCAAAGATTGAACGGGCAACCCTCCTTTCGAAGGTAGATAATAATCTACAATCGTTAGTGGTCATGGTCCAGCTCTCGCTTCCGAAAGCCAGCACAGGTCTTATAAGTGCTTTATAAAGTGCGAGCTTGCACGACTGCGTTAAATGTTTCGATCGCAATAATTTTTATTTGGCGTAGAAAACTCGTTGTCCGGCAGCGATTCGGGCTTTTATTTCTGCCTGCATATCATTCGACGATGATATAACTGACCCGAGGTATTTAAAGTTTTCGACGCTATCAAAGTTGTGGTCGCCAATTCCGAGATTTGCCGTAGAGATGTTCCTAGGTGTTACTAAATATTTGGATTTACTGCTGTTCACCTCCAAACCAAGTCTTCTTGCGCAGCGATCGGGATGAAACTGTCTTTGATATCGCTAGGTCTTCGGCCAAGAAGCACGATATCATCTGCATATCCAAGAATTTGGCCTGACTTATTAAATATACAGCGCGAGGTTTCGATGTTGCTTTTCCTCACTACGTACTCAAGCGCCAGATTGAACAGCAAAGGCGCGAGTGCATCACCCTGTCGAACACCAGATGTTATTTCAAAGGGGTCTGATACAAATCCTTCAATTACGATTCTACATACAGATCCGGATGTTGTTAATTTACACAGAGAAACGAGTTTCTCTGGGACTCCCAGGCATATGAGCGCGGCCCATAGGTTGTCGCGGTTTATACTGTCATACGCCTGTCTGAAGTCTATATATAGCTGATGTATGGTTATGTTGTACTCCCAACATTTTTCCAAGATCATCCTCATGGTGAAACACTGGTCAGTGGTCGATCGGTTGGGACGAAAACCACACTGATAGTCGCCAATGATGTTTTCGGCGAAAGGGATGAGTCTGGCAAGTACAACATTAGCCAACACTTTGTAAGCAGTGTTCAATAGAGCTATACCACGAAAGTTTTCACATTTAAGACGGTTGCCTTTTTTATGCAACGGACATATGAGTGCGGTCTTCCAATTCTCCGGCAACACTTCTTGGTCCCAAATACAAACGACGAGATCGTATAAACTTGTTGCAAGAGTAGCGCCTCCGAGTTTAATTAGTTCTGCGGGATTTTCATCGAGACCGGGTGCCTTGCCGTTTTTCAATCGACTAATAGCTGCGTCTTCTTCCTCTACTGTGGGATATTCGACAAAGAACTCTTCACCTGGCGGAGCTATTGCTCTAATGGGGGTAACTTCGTCATTCCGATTTAGCAGATTTTGAAAGAAGGTTTGCCATACTGAGAGCACATCAGCCACGTTTGTTCTCAGCTCTCCATTCCCGTCTTTGATGGCTGTACTTCTTGGATGGAAATCTTTAGTGAGATTCCTGGCGTTGGCAAAACAGTCCCTTGAGTTTCCTACTTCCGCTTGGAAGCTGATGTTTTCGATGCATAATCTCATCTGTTCGCGCTTCTTTTGTCGAAGGAATTTAATCGTGGCTTTCAGAGCGCGGAAATATTCTGCTAGAGTGCTTCTGGTATTGCGAGCCAACCATTTTTCACGAAGCGTTCGTTTATTTTAGACGACCCTTCGGCATTGATCATCGAACCAATCGTTGCGGGGCCTCGGAGGTCTTCTTCCGATGGTGTTTTGCGCCGCGGTTGTTATGGCTGACTGTATAGCGTGCCACTGCTCCTGGATGTTAGGAGGAGCTTCTTCATTGTTATAGGGCCGGTCTAAATAATTAGTGACAGCTGATTGGTAACTCTGCAGTGACGCTTGGTCTTTTAGAGCATCGATATTCCATCGAACGGTCTTTTGTGCTTGTCTGTTAAACGTAGATGACAGTTTGCACTTATACTTAAATATGACAAGCATGTGATCGCTGTCCATGTCTGCACCCCTGTAGGATCTAGCGTCAGATATGCTGGTGGAGTGTCTCTTGGACACCATGACGTGATCGATTTGGTTTTCAGTTCTTCCATCATTCGATCTCCACGTTACTTTGTGGATTCTCTTATGTGGGAAAAACGTACTTGATACAACTAAGTTTTACGTTATTGCCAGGTCGGTGACGCGTTGGCCGTTGTTGTTACTAGTTAGATGCAGGCTGTTGGGACCGATGTGCGATGTATTTTCTGCACTCCTACCGTTTTTTGCATTAAAGTCGCCCACGATGATTTTAATGTCGTGGTGCGGTATGTTGTTGATGACTTCCTCGAGCTCGACAAAGAAGAGATCTTTGATGTCATCTGATTTATCTTCGGTGGGTGCATGCACATTAACGATCGTGATGTTAAATTTCTTAGTGCGAAGTCTGGCCGTGCATATCCGCATGTTGATCGGGCGGAAATCGATGATATGGTGCTTCACGCGCCGATGGATTAGGAAGCCAACTCCAAATTCTCCTCCGTTCTGATGGCCGCTGTAGTGAAGAGTGTAACCATTGGTGGTGTCATGGATCCCACTCCCAGACCATCTAAGCTCTTGTAATGCAAGTACGTCTAATGTGTAACTCTTTGCTTGGTTCGAAAGTTTCTGGAGATCCCCAGGTGTTAAGAGGCTAAGCACGTTCCATGTTCCCATTTTTAAAGCGTTGTCCGTGTACAATGTCCGAGGTCGAGTTTGTGATGAATCCGATATGGTAATCCGAGGCCTTTGTTTAGGGTTCATAACATAAATGTTTTTATGAGAGAAGGTTGTTGGCCTGCAGCTCAACCCGCTTATTACGTGTGTGGGTCACGTACTGGTGAGAATCTTAAGGCATCCAGTCCTACCTTGAAACACATTTATATAGCAAGCCGCTTGATACAAGACAGACGCCCGCTTCAGCCGCTCCTAACCTGGAGATCAGACGCTGGTTTGGTATTGGTTTTGAGGCGCCAATGGCCCGCCTTGACATGTAGTGTCCATGACTATAAACAGGAATTAGTCTGCTCGTCTCCACTGATTCATTTAGCGTTAACCAGGGAGCACCGGCGAGGAGGTATGAATCTAGGACTTTGCCCCACCCCATAATTTTTGTTCAGCAACACAAAACAAATGACTTTTGACAAATGAAACACGGACAACCAAAAACAAAAAAATCCCAAACATGCAAAATTAAATAATTATTTTTTAATTCTTATAGAATATAATAATTTTGTCGATCATACTCGATCTCGCATCTCGATTTTTCTTGCTTGTTCTCTGCTCTCTCAATGCCTTCTAAACTACTGGCCGCTTACACCAAATGATGACGACACGCTAAGTCGACGTTGTTGTTGCTTTCTCTAGTTGCTTTGTTAGTGTATATATGTTAAAATTATTATTGCGCAGTCTCGGTTTAGACTTAAATTGACGTCATGTGCGAAAAATGAGAGTAGTAAAAGGCCAATAGTTTAGAAGGCATTGGCTCTATACACACGATAATTAATTAATCAAGTGTTAATATTGATATGGTTGCTTGTTGAAATTTAAAGGCAGGACCAGGAATTATTTGCTTATTCTACTTTTTCATAATATATGAAAAAATATATATTTTCTTTATAAATTTGAATTTTCTTATTCTGTATATTCTAACACAAAAATGTTGTATTTGAAATTTAGGCATCGTTTGGGAAGAAATTTATCCATAAATAATAATAACGAGCTTGGTTTAGACGTCGTAATGGAAACAGAAGCCCTGGATAAGACTGATTCACATACAATTGAGAACTAACTATTGACAACGAGTTCGTCGACGTATATATTATTCCCGATGATCATTCGTTTGACTTTATTGATAATAATAATAATTTGGGTCACCACAATGATGATGGTCTCATAGTTGAAGAATCAGATTTTCCTAATGATCCTGAATACAAATTAGTGGGAAATAGAATAGTGGAAATGGAATATTTTTGGCAAAGCTTAATTAAAATAAGTGAACATAGCACAGCATTTGGATGTTCCTTAAAAAACTTGAAGATTGTTGGTGAAAAACAAATAGGATTAATCACAAAATTATTTTTCGTTTGCAATATGTGCAATATCAAATTAAGCATAATAACACAAAAAATCACTGAGTATAATTCATGCGAATGCCTAAACTACCAGAGCGTTTTGGGAGGAGTATTGATTGGTGTTGGGTACTCTCAAACCGAAGAAATCTTCGGAATTTTGAATATTCCATTCATGGCATCACGAAGCTACCAAAATGTACAAAAGAGTGTACAAAAAGACGTAAAAAAAATGTGCGATGCACAAATGTTTGAAGCAGCTATGGAGGCAAAACAAATTGCCATAGACCAAGGTGATGTTGATAAAGATGGGGTCCCTGTTCTTACAGTGCAAGTAGATGGTTGCTATTCCAAAAGAACATGCTGAGCCGGAAGCAACTACGATTCTCTATCTGGTGTTGGCTCCATTACTGCACATTCTACCAAAAAAGTAATTTGGAGTACAGTTCGAAATAAATATTGTGGTATTTGCCAAAAAGCGGAAAATAAAAAACAAATAGTACTAGAGCACGATTGCAATCGTAATTTTTGTGGTCCTTCAACAACTATGGAAACTTCGGCTATAGTAGAGGGATTTTGTAATAGCGAACGTTTGTATGGGATAAGATACAATAGAGTGATAGGTGACGGCGATGCAAGCGTGTATGCCAATATTTTAAAGGCAAGGCCTTATGCAAACACGCATGTTGAAAAAATTGAATGCCGCAACCATCTTATGCGAGTTTTTTGGAAACGTGCGAGAGAACTTGCTGCAAATACCAAATTCGCTCCAATTTTGCGAAAATTAGTTTTGCAATGGCATTGTACGGTGCTGCATTCGGATCCGCTCAGCTATAAAATATCGCAAAATCCAAAAAGTTTCCACAGAACAAAAAATTAAACTTCTTGCCAAAGATATCGCCAATGTTCCCCATCATGTTTTAGGAAGACATATGGATTGCGCCACATATTCTTGTGATGAACAAAACAAGGAGATCAGCGAAAATTTCCAAAAACCTGATAAATAAGCGAGCTTTTTAAAAGGCTCAAATATAACGCAAAAAGTCTAATTTTCGATGTAGATTCAAATGCGGTTGAGCAATACCATTCTACGATATGTAAAACCGTTGGTGGTAAAAGCATAAATTTTTTACGTGGCCAGTCGTACACTACGCGCTCAAAATTTGCTGTATTACAACATAATACAAAAAGTGCTCATTACTGGTTCGAGAAAAAACTATTGGAAAAATCTCCAACAAAAAAGATTATTTCTATTGAAAATAAACGCAGAGTCTGCTAAAAAAAATTATTGCTAAATAAAGGTAATTATCATTGGTTAACCCTTTAAATTCGATTTCCCCAAACGAGATTGTTTTGTCAACTCCAGCATGACAGTCAAATTCAAAGGGTTAACAATTTTGTAAAATCGTGGATTATTATTAACATTCGATAATTTTATAAATTTGTAAGGCTGTTTAAGGAGAAAAGGAGAAGCAGGATCGACAGGAGAAGATTCCCATTATGGTGTGGGAACATGTGAACGTCCTGATATGGATGAAGAAGAGTTTAGGGAGGAGAGACAAAACCTCATCCTTAAACTGAAACGCGAAAGAGACGATCGTGACAGAATCCAAATCGCGACGATTAATCAGTCACAAAATTCATTATGGCATGAGATGCGATATCAGAGACTGTCCAGTTCAAATTTTGGATTAATCTGCCGTTCTAGAAACGAAAATAGCTTCGCGAATAAAGCAAAACAAATTCTCTTTAGTTCTGAATCTGCATCATTCGCGAAGGCAATTGTTTGGGGAAGGAATCATGAAGATGACGCTATAAGTGCATTCGAACTAGAAACCAAATTTAAAGTGGAAAAATGCGGTCTTTACATTTATGATAAATATCCTTGTTTTACAGCTAGCCCGGATGGTATTATAGGGAGCAATGCTATTATAGAAGTAAAGTGTCCTTACAGTGCCAGAGAAATATATCCATTAGAAGCAGTGAAGTTAAAAAAATCAAGTTTATTAAATATACACAAGATTCATTGATGATAAATAAATCTCACCCATATTACTACCAAATTCAAGGTCAATTAGACATAACAAAACGAGAAATATGTTATTTTGTTTTCTGGACCTTAAAACGGATTCTTTACTTAAAAATTTCTAGAGATGCCGATTTTTTTAAGAATGAGATGCTTCGAACTCTTTTAAAATTTTATTTTAACGTATTGCTCTTCCAAATAATAGATATTCGATATAAGAGAGGAATGGAAATTCGAAAATTCCCAGAATCTCCAGAAACAAATTTTGAAAACATGTTTGGTTAATTTTTAATGTTACACTTGAACCAGAAATAAATTTGTAATGAAATTGAAAGATTTTGATGTTTATATTTAATTGGTGGTAAATGCTTTCCAATCTAGAAACTATAAAATTAGAACCCTTTATTGAGCCATTCTAATATATTAAATAAAAGATGGAGGTCGAGAAAAATTGAAAAGTTTGTCTCGTAAAGTTACAAAATCTTAAATAAAATGGGTTTTGGTGATGATGATCATAAATTCGTTCTATAGAAATTTTATGAATCAAGAAATCGGGTTAAATAGAGCCGGCGAAAGACCAGTTATTAATCGTTGCTTTTAATTAGTTGTATGCCCCTATTATAGTTATCACCTACACATCGCTTGGCGGCGTCAAATCGTCTCATTCAAATTTTGGTATTATTGTTCTCGCCGTGAAAATGAAGTGAGCGGGAGTGATGTCAAAATGATCAACTAAAATTTTTATATGATGTAGTGCGAATCTTTTTTTAATTTAAAAATGGCTGGCAGTGATAATGTAATTTTTATTTTTAAATTATCTTTATGCTAAAAATAATTTGTTTGTGTATTTTATAATAATTATTATTATTTTATTTAAAATATTGCATTATAAAACCAGATAATTTCATCACGAAAAAATAAATGATACTACTGATCATTATTATAGTTAAACGTATTTAATATTTTTAATTATTAGTTTTAGAATATTTTAATTATTTGAAGTAACTGAAATGTAAATACATACATAAACAAACACATAATATGTCAAAATTGCTAACAATAACACAGTACCCAGCTACAAAAAAGTAAAAAATTTAAAAACCACGCACGTCTCAATTTCTGGCATTCAAAAGCCACTCCTCAATAATTTTCATTAATATCGGTTGACTTGAGAACAAAAAATGTTAGAAATATTGGATCCGCTATATTTATTTTCAAATTGTACACCATGGATTAATTAGGTTAAACATATTAATTGAAATGCAACGATTAATAATTGATCTTTTGATATAGATATTGGATCCGCCAACAAATGTATGATCGCGCGAGCGCAAACCTACGTATATAAAAAAAATTTGTGGCTCTTTTTAAAGTAGTAGGTATAAGGTGACCATTATTATAGTAAATAATAATAAAATAAATGTATAATAAATCGTGCTACAATTTCATTACATAACCATTTCTCATTTTATTGACTTGACTACATAGAAGAAATAAAGGTTTTTTTGTTGTCATTATTTTTTACTATCATATGAAAAACACTAATACCCGAAAAGAAAAGCAAACAAATAAAACAAATTGTCTACGCAAGGAACAAAACAAAAAAAATTATTTTTATATCGACACATTTTAGTGTAGACACTTTTTTTGTATTTAAATATCGATACCAAAACTGAATTTTTTTTTCAGTATCATACAGCCTTAAGTAAAAACGTGAATTTTTCTCTCAAAAACCTCATCTCATAATACAAAAAGCGACCAACCGATTATCTATTACAGTTGGAGAACTTTGGTTCTCCTGTGAAAAATTTCAAAAAGCTTCATTCGTAAGTCTACTTAAGAAAGCTTTCGGTGTAGCGGGTTTTACATGAACAATCTGGTACACGCAGGCACAAAATGTTTAATTTTATATCTGGCTAAATATTAACAAAAATTTAAAAGTGACCACCAGAAATTCTTATAAAATCATCTCCAGCTTCATTAAAAAAATTGGACTTTTCTAAAAATTAATTTATTTTCACATCTTAGATAAATCATCAAAACTTATTTATTTTGCGGATAACCTAATTTTATTTTTTTGTGTTCTTAGTCGTGTTTTTTATAAATGAAGGGATAAGAAACATTTGGAAAAAAGGAAAGCTTTGCAACGATTTGTTATCCACACTTGTAATTAGGTGAATTTCTGAATACTTCAGTAGGACACTACGAATTGAAGATCCCTTCTTCCTTGTGATAATAAATTATTATAATAACTTAACTTCTTCCTATTTAGTAAAATAATGTGAAAGTGCAATTTCATCCAATGACAATGAGTCAAACATATGCTTTGCTTCTCCATTACTAATCTATTTATGTTTTATGTTATAACTTAAAAGCAAATTTAGATTGAGATGAAATAAAGTGCTGATTGCTCTTATGCGTTTGGCAGCCACAAACCTATTTAAGCTGCACTAAAATCAATAAAGCGGTTTTAGTGTCAAAACCGGACACCGACACTGGTGAGGACTAACAGAGAGACAGACAAAATTTCAAAAAACACTATTTAAAGGAATTTGCGCGATCGATCACACAAAGTAATATGATTTTATTTCAAAATATGATAGTCCAAAGTATCAAGAAATGTTAATAAATTTTCAACTGATTCAAACCTACTTATAGTACGAGAATTGAAATTTTATATCATTTCCGATTACAATTGATTATTCATCCAGAATTGGGCGTTGATGCGGGCCTTATAGTAGTAAACTGTCAGCTTTCTCTCATTAGTGTGTCTCATCGTGGAAGCACAATCAGCGGTTAGGCCATCGCCTACTAGATCTATAACTCTAACAATGTTTATGAACGTAAATCACAGATTCTCATAAAATCAAACTGGCACACTTTTCACTATTAGAATTTCTACAGCTACAAGTAAAATGGAGGGGTTTATTTTTGTCACCAACACCCGACTTTCGGTTACGACAAATGTATATAGATCTCGAATACGCACACTTTTTTTTTAAATAAAAACTCTATTGTACATATAATCAAAAAAAAACTATTTCTGTTAATATTTCTCTGTTAAAATTTTCTAGAAAGGCTGTCTGCACTTCAGGTACAAAGGTATGTATCCCATTTCGCATGGATCTCCCATTTCATAAAAAAAGAGTTTTTGTCAAAAATCGTTTCCGATTAAATTGTAGAAAAGTAATCTGGACCGACGTTATTGCAAACTAAATTTAGAATTTTAGTTCATACTCATTTTTCTCGTAAATGATAATACTTCTCAAAATATTTTTCTAGAACAAAAATGCTCTTTTGGAAGCTGTCACTACCCGATTTCGGCCAAAAACGCACATTTCCAAAATCTACTTTTTAGATCTCAGAAAACAAAAATAGTTGCTTTAAAAAATCTGTGGGTGTGTGTTTTTAGAAGTGTGTTTTTGAGCACGTATGAGTGCTTATGCGTTCAAATTTAACGTTTTTCCGATATTTAGCTGAAAGCGGTTCATTGGAAATAACAGCTTTCAGAGGAGCTTTTTGTTTCTTGTGAATATTTTGAAGATATAGAATTTACTGTAAAAACAATTATGAACTAAAAGATTCTTAAATTTGCAACAATATTGGCGCAGATCATTTTTCCAAAATTTAACCGTAAAGTTCAATTTTTTACAAAAGCTGTGTTGCTTTCAAAAGATTAGAACAACAATTGCATTGTATTAAAGCCGATGGTTTTTAATGTTAAGAAAAAAAATTTAGGATTAGGGGAAATAAAATCATTTTATGGTTATGCTGTTTACCGCAAGGCATTATGTTTTCTATTTTTTTCGAAAAATTTATCTTGTAGTAAAATTTGGCATTTGTTATTTGATAGCAAAACACCAAATTCAATTTGTTCTGTTTCATAAAATAAAAAAAAACTAAAATAAATATAAGTAAAATGAACCAACACAGAAAAATTAGATCGCATTAAAAAATTAAAGCCAAAAGTTGTTGCTTTCACATTTCTTAGCTCAGCTAAGCGGATTTGCGAAAGCAACAGTACTAAAATTCCTTTTTTACAACAAATCGGCCCTGTTACCTCAGACAGAAAGATTAATCAACGGGAATGCAACTAAATATTTAATCTTTTTCTATAAATTGTAACAGCGTCTATAGGAGCTTATTCGGTCAGACTAGCTATCCATTAATAAATCAGTTAATTTTATCGAAAATAGCGGTTTTTGACAAAAACTATTTTCCAACAAAAACTCGGCTCGGTACAGACCAGATAGGCTGGCTGATCGGGGTAAACTCCATACCTCAATTTTTTCTACAAATTAGGTGTCCCCAATGAATTTCGGCTGAAATCGGTCCAGCGATAGTGACAGCTTTTATTGAAGCTTTTTTCATTTTTTCACAGGAAGTGATAGCTTCATAGGAACTTTCTGGTTTAAAATGTATTTTTAAAGGTATTTATCATTTATCAAAAAACACAATTAAAATAAAATGATTGTAAATTATATTTTAAACCAAATCAGATCAGATCTTATTTTAAATCTTACCGGAAAGGACGGATTTTGATAAATTAACTTTATTTCACCCAAATTCGCCATCCCTAGAAACCAGGCGGACTAAGTATTCAGAATAAAACTTAATACTAAAGCATTTTCCATGGATATCTGTGTACTAGAAGTGACGACTTCCCTAGGGACGTTTTCAAATTTTTGAATGTTAGACAACTTGCATTACAAATGCGTTAGGTTAAATTTACCACTTTAGAAATTAAGTTTGGTGTATTCGAGATCTATGAATATTTGTCGTAAAAAATAGTAACTTTAGTTTAAGAACCAATTAAGTTTATGATTAAAGCCCACATATTAATCTCTGCTCTATAAATAGAACAGATCATAAAAGCAGAACATTTTTCCTTCCGTTTTAATTTTGGTTTTTGGCAGTGAAGTTTTCCAACTCAGTTTTCATTTTTAGAAAGCAACAATGCTACATAAATATAAGACAAACTTGTGCTACAGTCATATCCTTTATAAGACCAGAATCCCTAAAACGAAAGAAATTTAAGGAAAAAAAAAACGTAAAAAATAAATTTAATCCACCATAATAAACGAACCATGGAGAAAATCTTTTTATGTTCCATGAAAAACCAACCACACATATACTCGTACATACATATATACAGAAAAATGAAAGGAAATAGAAAAGGGATATAGTCATAAGACACATAATGTTAAATCCTCAAGTTGACCATTATGGGTTTTGGATATTTAATTGCCAATATTCGTATAATTTATGTTATAGATTTTATTTGTGGTCGGACCGTTTGGTTACGAACTATATGTAGACGATTATCGTAATCATAAAAATTGATAGTTTTTGTTTTTGTGTTATCAAGTGATTGTTTAAATATCGTTTGGTTTGAAAAAGTAATTTAGAACAATTGGCAAAAGAGGATTTTTGTTTTGTTCTTCATCACATTGGTTTGAGGTTTTATTGGAATAAATTCTAAGTCTAATGACGATTAGTATTGTGCTTATTACTATAACGAGTTACATCGTACTGTACCGTTCCGTACGAGTATGCGATTTATTGAGAATCACGGTACTACCTCTACCGGTTCGTAAATCCTTAGAACAGTGAGCCCAAATTATAATTTTTCATACTTCAATGGTTACTTCGTTTACTATATAAGAATTTAAATCAATTATTTAAATTCCACTGTAAATAAAATAATCCGTATATGCATGAACGAGCTTTTTAACGTGTTTTGAGGCCGATGCATGTAAACGTGTTTTTTGAAAAAAATTCAGTCGTAGATTCAATTAGCTGTTTAGAGAAGTTGCCTATTATTATTTTTTATTTCAATAGAAAAACCATAAGTCGTTTGGTCTGGGATATCAGCTTGTGATTTTCTGTTAGTTTTGTCTCTTCCCGAAAAATATCACAGTTTAGGCGTATACTTTAGACAAAATATTATTTTTGATGTAAATATCCTGGAGAGAAATCCAGAAAAACTTTAAGTTCCCCGGGTCTAAAACTAGAGACAATTCCAAGTAAAGGCGTATAGGGCCTTGGTTATGTCTGTCTACTCTGGTCGTCCATGAGGAGCAAAAGTTTTCATTAATCCTTCTAAGTAAAACAAACAAAATTAGACATAAAATTTCTATAGTTTTTTGTAAGATCGTTGCCTTGAATAGTTTTAAATAGTTCCGTTTTTAAACCGAACTGTTCTGAACTATACAGAGCAACAATATAGTACAAGAAAACTATAGAAGTTTTATGATGGGTTTGTTTTATTATGCTTAGAATGCTATTAGATCTAGCTTATTTAATATAAATAACAATAAATTTTAAAATTATATTTTATGAGCCAATAATAGTAATTATAAGGTTTTTTATTAGTATATGGCACAGATATAAAATTAAAATAATTAATTGCTGAGCTTTCGATGTCGATTCGACATCATTATCAAAGCTAATGAAATTTTATTAAACAAAATGTTTCCGTTACAAAATATACAGAACCTATACAGTAAATTTTATATAAATACAAATTGAATAGAAGGTATATTTAAAATTATATAACATAAGATTTGAATTTATAAAATAAAAATGCAAATATTTAAAATAAATTTAGAATTTTTAAATTTAAACAACAATAAGGTAGACAAAAAAACCAAATTAGACAAAATAATCATAAACATTTCCGATATAAGCATAATCATTATTAATATTTATAGAATTTGTACTAGATTTAATATATAGCATTTCCAAAATTGACCTCTTTCTAAAATTCCGTTCTTTATCAAGTATCTTGACATTATCTAAATTAATTGTATGACTTGTATTTTTCAGATGTGTTGTAAGAGCACTCGTGCTTTGTTCGTTATCGTTCTTTACGCCATTTCTATGTTGATACACACGTTTTTCTAAAAATTGTTTGGTTTGACCAATATACAGAACATTACAATCACATTTAATTTAATAAACTAAATTGGCCTATTTTTTTAACGGTATTGGATCTTTAAGTTTTGAAAAAATGGAATCTTTTAAACTAACTGTTGTTACCAACAATTTTGAAATTATAATTTTTAAACAGAAGTTTTATTTTTTCATACAAATTTTTAATATATGGAATAGATAAATAATTTTGAACATCATTATTAAGCCGAATATTAGAATTACTCACAAAATGTTTTTGTTTCCAAAAACTTTTATTAATTAATTTTACCGGATAATGGTTAAGTAAAAATGTTTCTTTCAAAATTTTAAAATTTTTTTATGGAATTTTTTGTCTGAAAGTTTTAAGATTTTTTGGGCCAAAATATTTACTGTATTAATTTTATATGAAGTAGGAAGCCAAGAATGAAAATTTAGATATCTGCAAGACCAACTATCTTTATGATACCAATCGAAAGAAATTTTGCCATCAGGTTCGTGAATCAAAAGTAAATCTAAAAATGCAATTCCGTTATTAACTTCCTTTTCTAAAGTAAATTTTATACGACTATATATTTTATTAAAACTATCTAAAAATATATCAATTTTTTTTTCTGGTATAGCAGTATTGATATCATCCACATAACGATAATAAAATAAAGGTTGAAAATCTAAAAAATCTAGTGCTAAACTCTCTAAATTTTAAATTAACAAATTAGCTAATATCGTACTTATGGGAGAACCCATTGGAGAACCAAAAATTTGTTTGTAATTTATATTATTAAAAGAAAATTCTGAATTATTTAAAACAATGCCTAAACCTTCAGGAAATTGGACTTTCGTTAATTTGGATTTTGCGTTCTTTTTAATGTTTCTCCAATTTTTACTGATAATATCCAAAACTAAAAGACTATCTACATTTGTGAATAATGAAATTACGTCTAAAGAAATTAAAATAAAATTTGGAGGTATAATAACGTTTTGAATTTTATGTTTGAAATCTTCGGAATTTAGTACAAAAGAAGAAGTTTTTCCTACACTAAATTTAATAATATTACCTAAAAATGCCGATAAACTGTACGTGGGACCATCTATAGAGCTTACGATAGGTCTATATGGTATGTCAGGTTTATGGATCTTGGCCAAACCATACAATTTGGGTACAATTGGTGTGTAACTTGTTAATTTTTTCTTTGTCAAAACATCAATATTACCTGCATTGTGCCATTTTTTTACTAAAGAATTTATTTTAGTTTGGATAGGTGTCGAAAAAATTCTAAATTTATTTTAAATATTTTAAGTATACCTCCTATTCAATTTGTATTTATATAAAATTATACAGTAAATTTTATATAAATACAAATTGAATAGAAGGCTCTGTATATTTTGTAACGGAAAAATTTTGTTTAATAAAATTTCATTAGCTTTGATAATGATGTCGAATTGACATCGAAAGCTCAGCAATTAATTATTTTAATTTTATATCTGTGCCATATACTAATAAAAAACCTTATAATTACTATTATTGACTCATAAAATATATTTTCAAATACATTTTAAACGTCTCCGGTTGAAATATGGAGACAATCAATGAAAATTTTAATAGAGAATTTTTCCAAACAATTAGAGCTGAATTTAGAAATCAAACCGTTCAAAAAATGAAAAAATTCATGAATGAAAAATTAAAATTGGCCAAATTAATAAATAAGCAGCATTTCCTGCTCAAATGCAGAAAAGAAAAAGGGTATCCAAAAAACAGAAAACTAAAAAACGTTTTCAATATAAATAACGAAGTGTTTACTCGACTTCAAGATAAATTCATTTTTGGTGTAATTAACGAAGAAATTAGTTCAACAATAAAAGCAATTAAAAGTACGAAAAACATTTTGACGTTCATTCGTCATAATTTAGAAGATATACTTCCGTGTAACATTATCGAAGAGTTTATTCTACAAGCAGAATCTACTTTTAGTTTTAATTTTAATGAGATTAAGGTAAGACAAATATCTAAATTGGACAATATTATGATAAATAGTGTAAATGTTTTATTTCATAGTTCAGTTAGTACTAGTGAAAAATGGCTAGTAAACCTTTCCGGTATTGATCTCCCAAACAATGTAAAATTTATTTTAAATTTAGGTAATAAATTTTGTCCACCTACTATTAATAATTATATTCCATTCTTTAAAATTATTTCAAGTGTTGAAAGTGCAATTTTTGGTTTTCCGGATAATGACCGTGCTGAAATTCGTAATCGTTTTATAAATATATTAACTAATTTTATAAATAGCTCTTTGTCACAGAGTCTCTCACCTATTGAAAAACGTATTTTGTCATACGTAAAACAAACAAAAACGTTTTTACATAATAATCCAAACATTTTAGTGACAGGGGCAGATAAAGGCAATGTGACAGTAATAACAACACGCAGTGATTATGTTGAAAAAATGATTGTTTTACTAAGTGATGAGACCACGTACAGACAATTATTGAAAAAAATTCGTATCATAAAGATAGTTGGTCTGGCAGATATCTAAATTTTCATTCTTGGCTTCCTACTTCATATAAAATTAATACAGTAAATATTTTGGCCCAAAAAATCTTAAAACTTTCAGACAAAAAATTCCATAAAAAAATTTTAAAATTTTGAAAGAAACACTTTTACTTAACCATTATCCGGTAAAATTAATTAAAAAAAGTTTTTGGAAACAAAAACATTTTGTGAGTAATTCTAATATTCGGCTTAATAATGATGTTCAAAATTATTTATCTATTCCATATATTAAAAATTTGTATGAAAAAATAAAACTTCTGTTTAAAAATTATAATTTCAAAATTGTTGGTAACTCATCATTTAGTTTAAAAGATTCCATTTTTTCAAATCTTATAGATCCAATACCGTTAAAAAAACAGGCCAATTTAGTTTATCAAATTAAATGTGATTGTAATGTTCTGTATATTGGTCAAACCAAACAATTTTTAGAAAAACGTGTGTATCAACATAGAAATGGCGTAAAGAACGATAACGAACAAATCACGAGTGCTCTTACAACACATCTGAAAAATACAAGTCATACAATTAATTTAGATAATGTCAAGATACTTGATAAAGAACAGAATTTTAGAAAAAGGTCAATTTTGGAAATGCTATATATTAAATCTAGTACAAATTCTATAAATATTAATAATGATTATGCTTATATCGGAAATGTTTATGATTATTTTGCCTAATTTGGTTTTTTTGTCTACCTTATTGTTGTTTAAATTTAAAAATTCTAAATTTATTTTAAATATTTGCATTTTTATTTTATAAATTCAAATCTTATGTTATATAATTTTAAATATACCTTCTATTCAATTTGTATTTATATAAAATTTACTGTATAGGCTCTGTATATTTTGTAACGGAAAAATTTTGTTTAATAAAATTTCATTAGCTTTGATAATGATGTCGAATTGTCATCGAAAGCTCAGCAATTAATTATTTTAATTTTATATCTGTGCCATATACTAATAAAAAACCTTATAATAAATTTTAAAGCTATCTCGAATTCGACCCGATTGTCTTTTACAAATGCACCTCTATAGATCTCTTTTGCAGCTTATATAAGCGTTTTTTTATTTATTTATTTCAATATTTGGAAGTTATACAACTTATTTCATTAGTATGATAACATTACTGGTACATAAATAATATAATAATAATAAAAGCAACCTACATAAAATAATGTTACAATAAAAATATGTAATAACAACTGAGTAGCAATAATAATAATAATATAATAACCGTATAACATTTTTATTTTTTGTAATTAATAAATTAAATAAAATTTAGATTTCCCCTGTTTATATGTTCCTTTCGTGCAGCTTGTCGAAATATTTTTTTCGAAATAATGTCACTGACCCGGAGTCCCTTATATCAATAGATAATGTGTTCCACAGACAGATTCCTCCAACAAAGAACGATGAATTCAATAATTCTAAACGGTTTTTTACTATTTTTAAAAACTGTAATCAATTTGATTGAGACTTTTCAAGTTAAACAAAAATGTAATCGGGCAGACGATACTTTAGAAATTTGTAGATCGACAGACATATCCTAAACTTATACATCTCATAGAGCGAGCAGCCAAATATTATATTAGAGTACTGAGAGATATGATCATATTTTCTTAACTGAAAGATGTATCTAATGCTTTTGTAGATCAAACATAACTACATCTCCATATAAAAGATGAGGTGTAATATACATTTTTACCGAATGAAGGCGCAGATGTATGTGAAGCTGGCACGAAAAACCAGCCCGAAAAAACCTTTTCAATTTTGGTGCGTTTCTTTGCTAAATTAAATGCTATCCCGAAAAATTTATTGAAAATGCAAGAAAAACGAAAATTTCATCGCGAAATATTTTTGAAGTTGTATTAAATAAATAATTATTAATATCGGTGAAAAGGAATAAATATCACGGTTTTATTTGCTCTATTAAGACTACACATTAAAGTATGTGACAACAAACCACCTTACCTGGTAAACTATGTGACAAAAAAATTTTAATGTGTGCTGTTTTAAACAAAATAAGTTTTTATTATTATTTAACTACAGAAGACACAAAACATGTAATCATCATATGCATACACGGTGTCGAGATTGCCCAAAAAGATTCAAAAATTTAAAAATACTTAATACTAAAAAATCAACCAATATGTCCTTATGATTTGATATGAAAATTCGGTTAAATTAATTATTTGTGGAAATCCTAGAGATTATCCCATCAGGAAATTACTTTTAAAGATTAGGTCCATCTATCACCTAAACCGTAACAAAAGCTCAACTTGGAATCATGACTATAAGATCCTGATCTTAGGCAATTTGTCCTTATGGTTTCGATGTTCTTCATGTTTGATATGAAAAACCGGTTAAATTAATTATTTGTGGAAATCCTAGAGATTACCCCATCAGAAAATTACTTTTAAAGATTAGGTCCATCTATCACCTAAACCGTAACAAAAGCTCAACTTGGAATCATGACTATAAGATCCTGATCTTAAGCAATTTGTCCTTATGAATTCGATGTTCTTCATGTTTGATATGAAAAATCGGTTACATTAATTATTTGTGGAAATCCTAGAGATTACCCCATCGGGAAATTACGTTTAAAAATTAGGTCCATCTATCACCTAAATCGTAACAAAAGCTCAACTTGGAATCATGACTATAAGATCCTGATCTTAAGCAATTTGTCCTTATGGTTTCGATTTTCTTCATGTTTGATATGAAAAACCAGTTAAATTAATTATTTGTGGAAATCCTAGAGATTACCCCATCAGGAAACTACGTTTAAAAATTAGGTCCATCTATCACCTAAACCGTAACAAAAGCTCATTTTGGAATCATGACTATAAGATCCTGATCTTGGTGAATTTACCGAAGACAGTCACATTTCTTCATTCAAACCCATAAAACCAACAGGGCGTTTAAAAATATTTTTATTAATGGACTTCATCAATTTAACAGCTTACCCACTGATATTAAATACACCAGTGAGATAGAATTATTCAAATTTAAATTAAAATCCTTCTTGTTTTCAAAGTGGATAGAAAATGATTTTTAAAATAATAGTTTATTTATTTCAAACATTAATAACTATGAATAAGAAGAAGCAAATCCATGTAGTGGCATTTACAACCACAATGAGCAGCTCATGTATATGCCATGGATATATGACTATAGTCATCAATAATTACTTTTGTATGCGAGTTTGTAATTTTGCAAGACAGACTTTAAATTCTCTGCTGCCACTGAGACAAAACGAAATAAAAGCATACACGACCAATCAGGCTTACAGGATTATATAGATACACTTTAGGCACTCCAGAGCCATATCTTAAATAGGAAACAGTTTTGAATAATTCATTTTGCAAGCGATTTTGTGATTTTACCGTGAATACTATAAATAGTCTGCCAACCCAAAGAAATAATCCAAGCGCATTTGCAATGAGAAGTGCAGTTTAATTAATATAACCAATAAATTTGTAAATTTCATAATGTTGTATTATCGTGGGTTTTGTAAGATGTTCAATTTTCCATCGATCGCTGGTCACTAAAATGATCCTCAATGCAGATTAATTCTGCTTCGTAATGATTTGTGGGGCACCAACTATGGTAAGCAGCATGATTTTATCTTAAGTGCGTTGATTTCAAAAGCTACTTAAATATTTATTTGTTAAGGCCTAGAATCACACATACTCGTTGTGTTCTCTGGGTAATGCTAAAAGAATCATGCAATGCAGCAAAATTCAACTTATAGTCATGGACAATACTACATCAGCGTCTATTATTCTCCAGGTTAGGGGCAGCTGAAAAGGGCGTTTGTCTTGTACTAAGCGAATCGCTGTATAAAAGTGTTTCAGGTAGGACTGAATTTCTCATGAATCTTTCGAACAAGGGGTCGTATTCTTGAAATCGGTGGAAATTTCCACAATCAGAATACAATTTGCTTTGAAATTCTCCATATTATTTAATAATTTTTGAAAGCTTCTGTTACGATTACGTGATCGTAACAAGCGCTTTTTGTGTTATATTCCCCTCCGGTTGTGTCTTTGTTAAGTGGTTTGTGTATATACTTTTTTAGTACAGCAACGAAGCATATTGCATAGTTGTCAGCTTTGTGTTGTGTTGTGTTGGAGCGAGACCAATGTGTATCGGGTGTGCGAAAACCAAAACATTCCACAAGAATGTTTTTCTTATATGCGTCTCGTTTACATCAATGCGAATTGATGTAAACGAGAAACAGAGAAGAAAAGGTATTCTTCTGGAATGTTTTGCGCGTCGTTTGTGCGGCGTAAGAGTTTTTTTCAATTTGGCATTCGAGTTTTGATTTTGAAGGAAGAGTCTTGTTTGTAGTTTTGGAAAATAAAAATCGAGTGTAAGAGTTTATTAAGAAATCAAGTTGGATGTTAAAAAAAAAATTTTTGTTGTCGATAATCAATCCATTTTGATTTTTTTAGTTTTTTTAAGCAATGTAATTAACGTAAAAAATTATTAATTACCAAGTAGTGAAAAAAATGTAATAAAATTAGTTATTAATGAATGTCGAAATCAGTATAATGAAAACTAGTAATAAAATTAATAAACAGTTTGTACAGTGAAATAAAATTTATTTGGTTTTTCTTGGCTAAAACGTTTTTTATGAGATTGGGGGAATATTGTTGCGAACAAAATAGTTTGAGGTATATATTATAAGAAAGTATAGATTTCGCGGGGAGTTGTAATAAAATGATTGGCTGTCCGAAAAATTACATGAAAATTATATTTTTTGCTGGTCCTAAGAAAAGGAACATATAAGTGTTGATTCTATCAACGTCATTTCGCGCGGTTGGTATACCGCCAGCATAATAATTGAATTTTGGAGTAGTGAAATTTGTTTTGAACCACATTTTGGTGCTGCGGATGTCGGCGTAACACATTTATCCTGTTGTATATCACCGTAATCAACCGGGTGCCATCGGAAATTTTCGGGTGGCGTGATCATCTTTAACGGCAAGGGCGTGCCACAACGGTACCGTGCAGGGAGGCCAGTTGAGGCCACTCCAACGGTAAATTGATATCGGTAAAGCGAGTCAACGCCCAACATACGGGTGGCCAGCTGAGGCCATATATTATTATTGGTATCGGAGAAAGGCCCCGCAACGCCCAACCTATTTTGGGGTGGCCAGGCGAGGTCATTTTTATTTATACCGAATCGATTCGAAATTATTCGTTTACTAGGGAGATAAATATTAGTACACTTGAAAACAAATTTGAAAAAGCGATTAAAGTAGCAGGCGAAAAAATCGAATAATATTGACAATTTCAAAGGAAATTGTATTCCAATTGGGGAAATTTCCAGTGATTTCAAAAATACGACCCCAGATTGAAATTCACATATTGTAGGTGCTTGCACTACAAGAGGTTATACGCGTGGTTTGGGAATTGGATACATAATGCCACCATAATGGTTTTACTCTCCCCTACAGTAGTATCCGGAATCGAGGATAATTCGGGGCGGCTTTCTCATCCACCGCCGAGTACCTCAGTGTATAATCCACTTCTGTCGATCAGCGTGCGGATATGCACGGTATTCTGTACAAAGATATTCAATATCATGGCAGTCATGATGGCAATGTTAAAGATCTATTCTTTGTTGAGCTAGAAAATATCAGTAACGTCTCGAACCATAATATCAAAATTATCGTAAGCGATTTCAACGTAAACATTTGAAACATCTGAACCGACCACAGCAGGAAAAACTATTGAAACAAGACCACCAAGAAAATGCGACCATCACTGACGAGTATCACAAAATGTTTAGCTAGTAACGCTCAGAACACTCACACAGAGTACTTCCGCGCTAGAAAAGATGCAACCTACTGTTTTCTAATTGGGCTAATGTTTTCTTAGTATGATAATCCCACTTCCAAACTTTTCTAAATCGTAACAATGAAGTGACCTCTATTCGAGCAATTACCCTACTGGATGAGGGGGTACGCGTTCCGTATCCCTCAGAAGAGGAAGTAGATGCAGCTATTAGTAGACTAAAAAGTGGATAGGCACCCGGTCTTGAAAGAATCTCAGTATAAATATTTAAGCATGGAGGGGCTACTCCTTACTCCTGCACTAAAATATTTTAGACAATATTTTCCACAAGGGAGATGATTTGAACTAGTACAACATTAGCAAATATTTTGTAGGTGATATTTAACAGTGTTGTGCTATGGCAATGCAGCATAAGTTAGAGTACAGTTTTCCGTTTCTCAGGAAGCTCCTCCTGCTTCCAGATGGCATCCGTCTCAAACGTCAAAATTTCCGAAGCACACCACTGTTAAACATCACCTATATTGTATTTGCTAATATTGTACTAGTCCAAATTATCTCCTCCTAGGAAAATATCGTCGGTCACTTTCCATGTAGTTTTCGCACCTCGAAAACGATCCTAGACTTTTAATAGGTATATGACAGCACCAACCGTGAAATCATTTAGACCGCACTCATCTTTCGCGAGAGAGACAGAGCAAGAGAGAGAAAAAGATAGAGAGAGCTCTGCAAATCTGGCTCGCTGGGCAGAATTGTAGGGAAAGCACAGGTGTCTGGTCCCTTCTCCAAACACCAAGCCTGCAACAGGGAGATGCGCCTGTGCAGTTTAACGTGCTGCTGAGTCATCAACATCTGGCCCGCTGGGCAGAATTTTAGTGGAAGGAATGGTCTCTGATTCTTGCTCCTCTCCTAGTAAACAATTCGACTGCGTCAGGGGGATGGGCGCTTGCGTATGTGCAGTTTAACCTGCACGTCGTAAGAAAATGCTGTATTGAGACTTTACGCTGCATATTCCATAAGTCAGGCTAATTGCTTCAATTTGTAGATCATATTGTGCTTCTTGGCCGGATAATTAAATACTGCTTATTCTCCACACGAAACGACACACTTTGAAATTGATCAACAACAAAACTAAATGTTTATCAACACCAAAGAGCATCCATTCACTAAATATCTGAACCGACAACTACAACTTTCACAACGTGGAAGACCAAATTTCTCGGGTCAGTGATAATATTAACAAACAGGTTGACGTTGTGTTTTTTTTTTTTTTTTTTTGATATTTGGGATGAAATAAACATTTTTGATTATACAAGAAAATTTAAAAAAAAAATCGGTAGGTTTAATTGTTCGCTTTACAAGAGATTAAACACGATTTCTAATTCTTAAACGTGCTGTGGTAATTCGCATGTCAAATAATAATTATTTATTTGGTTATTCCATTCATGGCGGTGTTATTCCATTCATGGCTCCGACACTTACATATAGCTAATAGAATGCGAAAATTTGGGTTATTCATATGGGGTTTTATATTGCGAGGAGGTTACCCAGGCATCGTTGATGTTTAATCATTATAATGGTTATACTCCAGAACTGTGATCAAAATTATTTTACAAAGTTCAAAATAAAATGCGTTGTGGCTGCAATTGTTCGTTATCATTTCCACGTAAATAGCAAAATCCCATATTAATTTGCTATAATCCAAAAATCGAACTCGACATTACATCATATATAGTATATGCTATAGCATATTCGTAATCAATATTATCATATAATGCTACACCATTTTACATTTAATCTTTTCAATTATCATTTATCTGGTATACACCAGTTTTATTATACGTTAGTATGCCGATGCAATGAAATACTATCGCATTTTCCGAACCCGAAATAGAGATAAATGAAATCCCATCAATGAATTGAAAATTATTTTCTACCATAAAAATAATAATAATAATAATTGTTTAACAATATTACAAAAAATAAAAATGACTGGTAATAATAATAATTGTAATGGTAATGATTGCAATAACAATAATAATGAATGGAATTCAATATTTTTATTTATAGTGATTTTCAATTTAGCAATTTGCAATATTGATTTTTCATTTTGTTACAGCAACAAGACCCTTATAATTTACACAAAAGCTTTATGGTTATCGTGATTGCGAAAATCATAAAAGTTAATAGTTTTGATTTTCTGTTTGAAATTTGTTTGTGCCTTTACCTATTTATTTTATCGATGATTGTTGCAAATACGTTTATCGATTTTACACATTGGTTTTAGTGTTTTGTTATTGCTGTATTACTATTATGTAGTATTTTAAACCTGCGCCAACTAAAAAAGCCCGCCACAATGAAACCTATACCGTAATTTGTTACACATTTATTACAACAAATCCTGATTTTATTACAGTTACCGTTTTCGAAGAACAAGTGATCGGTTTAGCTTACAATTAAACCTACATCGCCAAAATTGGAACTTTTAATATAGCAGTGATATCGGGATGGTTTTAGAATCACAATTTATTACAAATTAATTACACAACCAAATTTAATAATTTTTTACACCAGATTTTAGGCCAAATGTTGCACTAGAAGTCTTGTACAGACCCAGTTAATCATATCCAGGTGTAATAAATTATTTTTATGTCAGGCTAGACGAAATTGGCTTGAAAGCGTAGAGGCTATAGGTAATTAAAAAGATTGTACCACGTCTAATAATTTATTACGCCAGACCGCCACCAGATATTGGCTCAAATGTTATTACTTGAACCTTGTGAAGGGCAGGTCAACCTTATCCAGGTGTGTACTACGATCCAGTTGAGCACCGATAATGTTAATTTTCATATTTAAGGATTCAAATTTACTCGCAAGTATTGCGATTGTACACTGAGAGAAAAACCAAATTAAAAGTTAAATTTAAAAATTGTAATGCGAAAATACTGCTTCATCAGTAAGAACAGGCAAAACATTTTAATTTGTCGATTTTTCGATTAATTATTTAAATAAATCTGCAAAAAGCGTATTTTTTTTAAACGATTTTTTTTATTTTTGATAATTACAGTTTAACCAAAGGCAATGAAATGAATTCAGACCCCTAAACCAATGGAAAATTTATGTTTAAATCAAATTCTCGATGTCGTTACAAATGGAAAATTTTTTCTAGCGGCTGTTAGTAGAAATATTAGTTAATACTCAAACCCTATCTTGGTCTACATTATGAGCGCAATACATATTTCTCGCTCAATATATTTTTTTAATACGCGCGCGATAAATAAAAAATTTTATATTTGTGTATACAGTAAAAAACAAACAAACGGAAAAATAACAAATTTAACTTATTGGCCCATGCCACACGTAAACAAAAAAATGCCGCATTTTTCTTCGTTTCTTTCCCCGTTTACCTATGATACAAGTTTTAATTGCGACTTAAACAAATTTTCTGTTCAACCACACAACTCATACATAAATGAAATAAAAAATATTTCAAGGACATTTTTGACTCATTTTAGTTAAAATTTTATTTACGAGAGAGCAATTTTTATTTTCGTTTGAAACTATCCTTTCTCTTATTCTAATATATATGTATGATTTATATTTTAATAAAACAGAATGAAATGAAACTAAAACGCACGTATTATGTATATACATACTCATATATACATACATATGTACTATTTAAAATAATGTTTGTGCACGATCGATAATTTCTTGTTTAGATATATAGAATTTAAACACGTGGTGACCATGAAAAGGAAGAGGATCTATTTTAGATGTAAGGATGTAGCTACGATGATTGTTTTGGTGTGCTGCATGAAATATAATTTAAAAAACTAATATTTGGAGGAGATGATAAGAAACATCAAAAATTTATGAACGAAATTGAAAATATTATAATTAAATGGTTTTTTAATGATCGCAGAAAACAATTACATATACATATGTATTACATATTTGTGTTTGGTTACATTATGTATATTTTATATGCCTATCTATACTGGTTTGTCCAAATTAAATACATTCATGACTAAATTTTCTATGTATACTATTAAGGATGATGCATGATTTAAATTCGATAATTTTAAAATACCTAATAATTTTATAAATGATTTTATTTTTGAGAAAATGAATAAAATCAGCTTACACCGGAAAGATGTCTTTGGGAAAATGTACTATGTATTTGGATTTGTCTCCAAAAAATTGGTCAAGCATACAAATTTTTGTTAACGTTTTCCCCTTATTCCATATTATCTGAAGCATGGTAGGACTTGGTTTGTTTCAACTAGCTTTTGCAAACATTTTAAGACGTCGAAAATAAGAGCTAGTTTTTGATTTTAACTAAATTTGCAAAAACATTAATATTTCGATTGCCGTTGTGGTATATACATATATAGAATTATGAGTATACACAATATCCGTGCAATTCCATTTTTAATCTGATAACCCCAAATTAAAATCATCTTAAGGTTTTAAAATGACAATATTTAAATATTTCTTTGTTCGTTGTTGTCAATTGATTTACAAGCTCACATTAAAAGTACACTGCAATTTTTCCGATACCAACCACCCCTTTTCATGAAAACTACCCCAAATTTCTCTAGAATAAATGACAACTTCTTTGAAAATTTCAAAAATAGACTATTCAATATCGGATAATGGGTATCGCTTTATAATCCACATCAGAAATGCAATTCGATTGTTAAGTTGTAACTTTAAATCATGGACACAAATTTATTTAGCCACCCACTAGTATTCTTGGTGCCGACCTTGTGTCTTATGAAATTTTTAATTATTGGTACAAACATTTTAGAAGTGGTGATGTCGATCTTAGCGACAGCCTCGAAAGTTTGAAGATGTGCGAGCTAACCTGGAATCTACAACAGCAACAGGCATAACTCAGAAAAAACCTAATACCTAAATAAAATAATGCGTAATAATTGGATTCACATTAGTTTTCAATTCCTATAAAAATCATAAACATATTTGATAGTTTAAATTCTCCTAAACTTCTGAAAATTTAAATGAATTGTAAGAAATATGTACTATGGACTTGAAGGATATAAAAATTAACTAAATAGAGTAAAATATTTTCTGGGAAGTTATTTTTCAGTAAGTATCTTCTCCTGTAATAAATATTAATTTATTGCATTAATATGCCCAGTATCAAGTGAATTTTCTAAAACTGGTTATGTAAATGTATTTAATTAATGTGTAATAATCCATCATCATTAGTCATACATACTTTAATCGTATATAGTCCAATGTGTTGTCACAGATTTTAGTGAGGCCTCATTAAACCTGATATGAAACATGTCTTTGTTTTCGGTAAGACTTCAGTGGGCTGAACTTGCTCGACATGTTTAAAGAGTTCGTAGTATAAATATTTTTTGTATATAAAATCAATAAGGACTTCGGCCTGATGACCTAAATCAAGGACAGGATCACGAACGCCGCACGGAAGTCCCAGAAAATATTCGAACCCAATTTAAACAAAATTAGTTATAAATGGAACACGCAATCTAAATTTAATAAAATAAAATACATTTCGCACTAACATAAAAGGTGTTTTTTTAGGGTTTCACAATTAAGAATTAAAATAGAACAAAGAAAAATATTTTGAATATTAGTGAAACTAGCTTTATTGGATAGATAATTTTATGCCATTAATGCTTGAATATGATGATTTGGCCATGTGGCCAATAAAGCTAATTGAATAGATAATTTTATGCTTGTTTCAGTTGTTACAACCCCAAATTATCACACACAATATTACACAATATTGTGTAATAAAGGCAAATGAATCTCTATCATATTTTTCTTTTGTACAGATTTTTGGTAAGCTAAAAACAAATGTTTACATTATAATTTCTGTAAAAATTGTAATTGTAATCCACAAGTATTTGCCGAGTCTATTATATCCATAGACAATCACTATTTGGTGCGCTTTATGGGCTGTCGGATTCATCGGTCTACATGGCTTCAAAAACGATGAAGGGCAGAATGTTACAGTGAACGGTATAGGGACATGATTTCTAACATTGTTGTGCCCCAATTGGCTGCCATAAATATTGCTGATATGTGGCTCCAACAGAACGGTGCCACATGCCACACAGTGCGGAATATTTGATAAAAGACTAATTTCACGTAATGGTCCTGTTAATTGGTCACCGAGATCGTGTGATCTAACTCTATTAGATTATTTTCTTTGGGGATATGTTAAGTCACTTGTAGACGCTGGTAAACCAGAGACGATTGTACACTTGGAACACAACATACGGCGAAAAGAAAAATTGCGAATTGCTGCGAAAAGTGTGTAAAAATTGGACATCCAGATTGCGCCATCTACGCGCCAAACGCTGTGGCCACATGGCCGAAATCATCATATTCAAGCATTAATGGCACAAAATTATCTATCCATTAAAGCTAGTTTCACTAATATTCAAAATATTTTTCTTTGTTCTATTTTAATTCTAAATTGTGAACCTCTAAAAAAACAACTTTTATGTTAGCGCGTAAAGTTTTTTATTTTATTAAATTTAGATTGCGTGTTCCGTTTATAACTAATTTTGTTTAAATTGGGTTCGAATATTTTCTGGGACTTCCGTGCGGCGTTCGTGATCCTGTCCTTGATTTAGGTCATCAGGCCGAAGTCCTTATTGATTTTATATACAAAAAATATTTATACTACGATCTCTTTAAACATGTCGAGCAAGTTCAGCCCACTGAAGTCTTACCGAAAACAAAGACATGTTTTATATAAGGT